>VZSZ01010013.1:0-27039 GCA_013398815.1 Ibidorhyncha struthersii
AAGAGTTGTGGTCAATAGCTTGATGTCCAAGTGGAGAACAGGGACAAGGGGCGTCCTCAGGGGTCAGTACAGGGACTGCTGCTGTTTAACATCTTTGTCAGCAACATGGACAGTGGGATTGAGTGCACCCTCAGCAAGTTTGTTGATGACACCAAGCTGTGTGGCATGGTCGACACACTGAAGGGAAGGGATGCTGTCCAGAGGGACCTTGAAAGGCTTGAGAGGGGGGCCTGTGAAAACCTCATGAACATCAACANGGCTTGAGAGGTGGGCCTGTGCAAACCTCATGAAGTTCAACAAGGCCAAGTGCAGGGTCTTGCATGTGGTCCAGGGCAATCCCAAGCACAAATACAGGCTGGGCAGAGAATGGATTGACATCACCCTGCGGAGAAAGACTTGGGGGTACTGGTGGATGAGAAGCTCAACATGAGCCAGCAATGTGCGCTCGCAGCCCAGAAAGCCAGCCATATCCTGGGCTGCATCAGAAGTGTGGCCAGAAGGTTAAGGGAAGTGATTCTGCCCCTCGACTCTGCTCTTGCAAGACCCCACCTGGAGTACTGTGTCCAGCTCTGGAGCCACCAACATAAGAAGGACATGGACCTTTTGGAGGAATTCCAGAGGAGGGCCACAAAGATGATGAGAGGGCTGGAGCACCTCTTCTATGAGGACAGTCTGAAAGAGTTGGAGTTGTTCAGCCTGGAGAACAGAAGGCTCCAGGGAGACCTTATAGCAGCCTTCCAGTACTTAAAGGGGGCCCTCAGAAAGGCTGGGGAGGGACTCTTTATCAGGGAGTGTAGTGATAGGACAAGGGGTAGTGGTTTTAAACTGGAAGAGGGTAGATTTAGATTAGGTATTAGGAAGAAATTCTTTACTGTCAGGATGTCAAGACACTGGAACAGATTGCTCAGAGAAGTTGTTGAGGCCCCATCCCAGGAAGTGTTCAAGACAAGGGTGGATGGGGTTTTGAGCAACCTGGTCTATTGGGAGGTGTCCCTGCCCATGGCAGGAGGTTTGGAACTAATTTTTAAGGTCCCTTTCGAGCTCTCACCGTGCTATGATTCTATGATTCTATTTTTTTTTTTTTTAAGTTGCTTTGGATACAAGTAGAAATGTGTGGCTTGATTTTTAACACAGAGGTTTAGGTTCCACTTTGGTGAATTTTTATTGCTTCTGTCCTTAGTTATACTTCCATGTCCAAGGGCACAAAATAATTTTCTCAGCACCAACCTGACCTAGTATTGGACATTACAGTGTATGAAAATGGAATTCTATGCCCATGTCACTGTACATAGCTTCACTTTAGATACCTGGCAACATCATGTCTTTCACACTCTATTTCATATGCATTATTCACAGTAAGCACTTATTATTTTCATTTGATAGTTTGGAAACAGAGGCACACAAAAATATGTTGCCAAAACCTCTCTAGAAATCTGGGGATTAAAACTAGGTCTCCTGAATTCATCTATGAGTCACTATGCAGCCTGTCTAAAGAGATGACTGTGCCCTGCATAAGCGGAAGCTTCCAGCTGCTTTGAAGTGCACGATCTCTGTAGGTTTTTAAGAACAGCTTTTCACAGAGAAAAAAAGGTGTGTGTATGACTAAGGATTGAAGGCCGAGGAAGGGAACAAAACAAAAAAAATCTTTCTTCCTGTTAGTCCCTGAAGAAAAACAGAATATTGAACTGTTATTCCCTGAAAAACTGAATATTGAACCCATATTCTCTTGGGATCCAGATCTGTCTGGCTATAAGGCTCTTTCTCTAACCACTAGAAGAGGAGGGGAAGTTCCAGATGACTGCACAGCCTTTGTTTGTCCCTGCTTCTGTTGCTTATGAGCCTTGTATACAGTCTGTGTAGGGACTATCAGAGGCTATTTTTAAAAACAATAATAAACCAGCAACAAATAAACAAAAATTTTTGGCATCCTTCACAGATCATTTCCAATCCCCAGCTAAGGGAGCCTTAGAGAAGTGAAGAATTACATCCCTTTTTTTCCAACCAAAGAACAATTCAATTTAGGTTTTGTTACAAACACTTTCTCTCATAGCCTTGTTTTCCACAGAAGTTACTCACTTGAGTACTGAGAAAATATATCTCTGCATTGCCTTCTGACTGTGCAAGATCGGTCTGAGGACTGTGACAGCAAAAAGGGTATCAGTAAGGTTGAATAGATTCCAGTGGGTTTTGGATGAGGAACAGAGAGCTGGTATTTTTAATGCACTTACCTTGAGCTAGATGTTCTCTCTTCTCTGTCTATCTTTACATTATGCTGTGATTTGGTTTTGAATAAAGCTAAGTGTGTAAGTCACCGAAATTCATTTCTTACTTCCTAAGTTACTTCTTTGACTTATCAGGTAGAAGTCTGTGCTCTTGAGGCTGGAGGTCATCAGTTTTATTTACAACGCTGAAGGCGTAAGTTTGCCGGACAATCTTACTGTTCACAGATGGACACAGGTCATTACATTGGTAAGGGTAGTACAGCCTTGTTTCAGAATTTTTTACTTCAGGACAACATAGCATATCTATATGGAAAGGAAAATTAACACTCAGACTGCATATTGAATTTCTCAGACAGAAGGCAAGATATAGTCTGACACATGAATTCCATACATTTTCAAAAAGTTCTAAAAATCCTCTTCACCTTTTACTGATTCTGCTGCTCAGCATTTCTATCACATTTCTATTACTGTATAATTTCACTGATCTGACACATCTTCCTTTGGGATTGGGCATAATGCTTTTTTTAGCTTTTTAAGATTTTCTTTTTTTTTTAGAATGGTGGAAGGAGGAGCAGATTTGAAAAACTACTGCCTTTTTTAATGGAAAAAATCACACACCAGCTGGTTCAAACTATGCAAAATACGGCTTGTGTGAATGTGGCGTTTTACAATGTGCTTATGTGATTTGGTCTAACAATTAATGAAAATTAAACAGTTTGGAAAATAAATAGTGCATTTTTGAACTTGAGGTTTAAATAGTATTCTCTTAAAACTGGAAATCTCTGGAGCAGAGTATAGTTTGAAATTTGCTGTCAGAGGCTGACACAAACATTTCCTGGGATGACATCCAATTAGTGGCAGCACAGATACAGTCAAACATTTTCCTATTGGTCCATCTATCTGCTGTATTTGTTTAATAACTTCATCTGTCTGGTCCCTAACAGTACAGTATATAAATGCCTCCAATTTCATGCCACAATCTAAATAGATTAAAGAAATTTGTTTATTGTCTTGTCTAGGGAGACAGTCCCAAAAAAGCCCTTAGATGATGCTATAATATGGATGAAAAAAGTTATTCATGAAGTCTGAAATACAGAAATAAATTTTGCAATTCCTTCTGAAGTGTGTATTTTTGTATGAGTGGGTCTCATTATCTAGGCCCCATCTTCTCCGAATGTTTGTCTCATGCATCAGACATCCCTTCATGTTTCAGCAGGAAAATAGTTGTCATTAAATGGCTTGATCCATGGATACAGATCAGATGTAGACCTTTGAAAAGAGACATTAGTGTCAAAGGGTGCTCCAGCTTTGATCTAACACTAAACTTGTCTTGGTCAAATTATTGTTTGCCTCAGGAAAGGTGGTAAACTTCTGAATGTAAGAGGCAAAAAGAAGTGTTGTAAGTCTTTAGTATGGGTCCCAGATGTTCTACATTGACATTTATTATCCAGAAAAAGTAGAAGTCAGCAGAAATATAAGTGGTCTTTTTTTGCTGTCACAATTTTCATGACTGCATGAGTAGGTGAAACTCTTGGAAAAATTGTGTTTCTCACCCTATTTTCAGGACCAACCAAGGTGAAGGAAGAAATGCAATTTTGCCATAGCAGACTCTTTGCACTGTGTTTGTCTCTGGAATTATTTGCGTATTCTCTACTCTTTATTTTATATATAAAAACAATTTATCATCTCATACCCCAGAATGTGGATGTGTAAGTATACATATAGTTTTAATTTTGGGAGTGGTGGTTGGGAGGTAAGTAACCTTATGGTATATATTGCTTGAGAGCTAATCTTAACAGATTTATTGTATCTATTGTCCAAATTACTCCACCAAAGGTCTCCAAGAACTTATAACAGGGAGAAAGTGAATATTTATTATCCTGGAAGTGTGTTTTTTTAACGCATAATCTAATGTCTATTATTTCACACATAGCAGATGATGATTTTTCATGGCAAGGAAATAGCTAACCAAATCATCTGCTATACGTTAGGTTGAAATCTGTCATCTTCTCCTAAAAATAGTGGAGTGTTTTGACTGAGACCAACTGGTATGAAAGGCCACCATAGGAAGTTCTTTCAACAACAGTTTTGAAAATAGAAAATGTCACGAGGTTATTTAAGGAACTGGAAGTATTAATCCTGGTAACTGGCAGAAAACATGTAATGCAGCATCTACTTGCATTGGACCAAATAAGACTGGAGCCAATAAAACTGGTTTTGTATCATGTATCAAGCTCGCATATAGAAAGTGCTACCTCTTTAAAACAAACAAAAGACATTTTAAATAGGCTAAAAACAGGCATAAGTTGTGCATAAGAATAAGTCTTTGTCTACAGCCCTGGCAAATAACAAATGGGATAACAAACTCCTCAAAATACAAAAGTGAAACATTTTGAGGGAATGTTAAGAAAGCACAGAGATATCCAGTACATGCACAGCACAATACCTTCTAGTCATGTTACTAAGAATTTACAGTTTTGTATGGCTTTACCCAAGCATGTCGAACAGTACTTTTGTGTCACAAAATCAATTTGTCTATGGCATGTAATACAGTATAAGAAAATTCTGCTTCAGCCATGTTACTAATGTTCTCTTAACAAGTATGTTAGTGAAAAGGAAAAGCAAATAGCTTCAATTCTGCACTTAGCAGTGTGTCATTAAACTTACAGAAGGGAGAACTGAAAATGAAGTGATGCATTCAAATATATCTTAAAGTCAATACAAATGTATTGGTATGGGAAACATTTGAGCAAATAGTCAAGAAGCACAAATTTGGAACAAGTTAAAGGAAAAACACAAAGATACATGATTTTTTTTTCCTGTAATTCATAAATATATGATAATAAACATCATCCTTTCAGATGATTCTTTAATTCATTATTTCTAATTAAAAAATAGTCAGATCATCATGAAAAAAGCATCATCATATTTTCCAATGTTTATGGTACTAAACAACTTGAGATACGTTCTTTAAATGTTTATCCAAAATCAAATTGAATTTATACACAATTACAGATTGAAATGTCAAGAAAGAACTCTTCATTACCCTGAACATTGTATTCAGTAACAGATATAATATTCCTTATGTTGTCTTTGTTATTTTTGACTCCTTTCTTTTTTTGTTGCCCCCCGAGGCAAAAATCCATTTAAATACTAGCCAATGGCACACTGGCACAGGCACAGTGTCTTAGCTTGACCACCTCTAGGAACATTTGCGGTACTTTGTGTATCAGGGTATGTTTCCTCTTGGTAATGAGAATACCTTCAAACATATTCTTGCACCTCTCATCTTCTTAGAGGTGCTTTGTTCTGCCATTTATGTAAGGTCTAGTAGTCTTATATCAGATGAGTAGAAATAAGCCTAACAGCGCTATTTAAAATTATCCTTAAGTCTTTATTTTTCAATGATTTCTACCTAAATATCCTTACCGATAGAGCTGTTGCTAAGATGATTTTCTAGCATATTGACAACACTGTCTCATTACTGAATGTGTCCATCTATTGTGTCTTGGTTCAAAATAACAATATTGTAAAGTCATAACATTTTAATAGTAGAATAATATTTTGCATATGTGTGTGTATGTGTGTGTGCACGCATGTGTGTGTATTGCCCGGCACATTCAATTCCTTCTCCACAATGATAAGTGCATGCCTCCATTTCACTGTAATAGCATTGTCCTGAATTTCACCCATTTGGAAATTTTATATTAAAAGTAAAAAAGGACTGCATTATTATTTCCTCTGGAAGTTGAGCTAAAACAGCAGTGAATTGTTTTTTCTTGAATTACTTAATCTTAAATACAATTTCTAGTCTTCTGAAACAGAAAAAAAATCTAGTTGAAGAAAGTTAAAATATCCAAGGAATTTGAAACTGTACCTCTAATCATCCAAACCTCTGATTTCCTTTTAATAAATTACTGATAACTGTTTCTTTGGTATAAACCCATAGTGCTCCATATAATAACTGCAAATCACAGAATCGTAGACTCACAGAATCCCAGGTTGGAAGGGAACTCAGGGATCATCTGGTCCAACCTTTCCTGGCAAAATCACAGTCTTAACCAAGATGGCACAGCACCCTGTCCAGTTTAAGCTTAACAGTGCCCAAAGTTGGAGAATCCACCACTTCCCTGGGGTGATTATTCCAATGGCTGATTGATCTCATTGTGAAAAATTTTTTGTCTTGTGTCCAATCAGAATGTCCCCTGGAGTAACTTGTACCCATTACTTCTCATCTTTTCCATGTGACTTCTTGTAAACAGGGAGTCTCCATCTTCTTTGTAACCACCCTTTAAATACTGGAACATAGTGACACAGTATCCCCTAAGCCTTCTCTCAGCCGTTCCTCAGATGGCAGTCTTCCCAGTCCTTTGATCATCTTGGTGGCCCTTCTCAGGACCGTCTCCAGCATGTCCACATCTTCTTTTGTATAGTGGGGACCAAAACTGAAGACAGTATTCCAGGAGTGGTCTGACAAGCACTGAGTAGAGTGGGGTAATGACTATCTCTGCTGGTCATGCCCTGGTTGGTGCAACCCAACATCCTATTGGCTTTCTTTGCTGCTGCAGCATGCTGTTCACTTATATTGAGCTTTCTGTCCACCAGGAACCCATGGTCCCTTCCCACAGAGCTGCTTCTCATCTGGGTGGATCCCAGCTGCACTCCTGGATTATGTTTTCCCAGGTGAAAGACCTTACACTTGTTCTTGTTGAACTTCATAAGGTTCTTGTTAGCTCACTGTTCTGGCCCATCCTGGTCTTCCTACAAGGGAGAGCCACTCTCCCTTCCAAAGTGTCCACTTCCCCACTCAGTTTCGTGTCATCAAATACAGAGCTAGCATTTCTGGAAAGCATATTTTTTTCATGCTTCTCCATGGTCACAGCGACCAAACTATGATTTTACTGTGCCATATATACCAGCTGTTTTCCCAAGAGTCCACAGCCTTCGTATTCACACTCTTCAGTGAAGTGAAGAAACATGACATACAAAGTAAGAGGAAAATCTCTGTTAGTATCAGAGGTACAAGGAAGTAGAACTGGGGAGGACATTTACAGGAGTCTTCATATTACAAATTGGAACTCATTCAAGTAGTGTGAAGTAAAGTGTCACTAGACTGCTGCATGAATCACCCAAAATGCACATCTTTTATACAAAAGAAATTTGTATTAGATATAGTTTTTACTTAGTGATTATCTAAGCTTAGAGTAGACCTCTGTGTGTGTGTACAAAGAATCAGTGTCTTAAAAGATTAATCTGTCTGGGCCTTTTAAACAACTAAGGTGTGATGGTATGATGGATGGTATTACTACTTTGTCTGTTCAGTTTGCTGCATGTTACATTCTGTTAGAAAGATGTTTGTGGGCAGCAGAGATGAAAGTTGCCTGTTTGCCTTAGACACTAGCGAAGTGAAACACTGAACTGGGAGGAAACTCCTCTGGTAGGAAAGGGAGGTTGCTGCATACCCAGGGCAAGGAGAGCTGGGTAAGACAGTGTCTGGACTTTTGGATGAGGCAGTCAGAGAGTGAGGAAGATGGCAAGCTGGCAGCACAAGGGCTGATGGCAGCTTCCTAACCACACATAGCCTGACTTCTGAAAGGGCAGATGTATTTTTCTAAAGGTCCAGAGAGGACTGAGTGTGGTTTGCTTGAACTTTGGAAACTATGGAAAATGTGCTAGACTGTAAATGAGAGAAAATGACTGGCTTTGCAAAGATTCTGGGGAAACACTTGTTGACAAAACCTTTTATATTAATCCATCCACTGAGCAAATCCGAGTCTTCACTATTTTAAGTTATATAGTTTATACTCTAATAATCAATAGCATTAGGTATTCAAAGGTTGTCTGTTATTTCTGTGGCACAAATCTGAGGCTAATTCAAGTTCACATAACAGATAGAAAGATTTCATTTTCTTTAGCCTTTATTGAGGAAGAAAGATTATTCTGGTAGTTTCTAGTACCTAAATTACAAGGCCAAAAAGGAAAACTGCAAGGGAAGCTAACTGCTATCCCTTCATCTTCCATGTTACTTTAGACTGTTACTTCACAGTCCTGCAGCAGCTACAAAATATTTTTCTTGTGTTTGTTCTTTTGACAGATACACAAATTCATGTGGTGCATGTCTAGTGCCTCTGTCAGCGATGGCAGCAGCTGGCAGGCAATATGGGATTTAAAAGTCAAAAGCTGTGCTCCAAAGATTTCTGCCTATAATGGTTAACTAATTATCATGAGATGCCCAGACTGCCTCCAAGAACTTGTTTTTTGGATCTTAGATGGAAAAGGAATACTTCCTAAATGCCTGGAAAAAAGAACTCAAGCATTAAAAATATGAGTAAAATTACAAGAACCAGAACAGCTTAAAAATATACTTTTTTACATGAAAAATATATGTCTCATTTTTAAAAAAAAAACTTTTTTCACAGTAGAAAAAAAAAAAAAGACAAATTAAACTTTCAAGAAACCCTTTCTCCAAATATTATAATTTAATAATCACCCCTGCACCCCAAAATTCTCTCTCAAGTTGTTTGGAAGTAATTTTTCCAGTATACTTAACAAGAACTCTTTTGGGTGGTGAGGTGGGTTGACATTGGCTGCCTGCCACACCCCCACTCAGTTGTTCTCTCACTTGGCCTCTTCAGCAGGTCAGATGAAGAAAAGAAGATGAAAAATCTTGTAGATCAAGATAAAGAGAAGGAGATCACCTATCAATTCCTGTCATGAGCAAAGCAGATTTAACTTGGGGAAAATTAATGTTATTTATTGCCAATTAAAAAAGAGTTGGATAGTAAGAAACAAAGACATATTAAAGTAACATCTCTCCATCCCTTTTTTTTTTCTGGGCTCATCTTTACTTCTTCATTCCCCCCTCCTCTGTCTCCACACCACTCTGAGAGGCACGAGGAGGAGGGATGAGGAATGGGTGTTGCGCTCATAGCAGTGCCTCTCTGTCTCTCCTTCCTCACACTTTTCCCCTGCTCCAGCGTGGGTCCTCCATGGGCTGTAGTTCCTGCCAGGGGCCTGTTCCTCATGGGCTCTCCATGGGTTACAATTCCTTCAGTGCATAATCACCTTCTCCAGCATGGGGTCCTCCACAGGCTGCAGGAGAATCTCCTTCTTCTTTGACCTTGGTGTTCACAGAGCTGTTTCTCACATTTGTTTTCCTCACTCCTCACTCCTCATTCCTGTGAGCGTTTAAGATAAAATATTTTATTCATTTTGGAGAAAAGTTTCTTTGGAGACAGATGGATATGATCAGAACACACTGGCCTGATGATGAAGAAGTTAGGGGTACAAGTTCCAACACATTGTGGAATTGCACTCAGATAACTCTACTACAGGTTTCCTGGTCTTTCCTCTGTTTCTTTCTTAGAGTACAGAATAACTTGCATATAGCTTGATCTTGAACTAGGATTATCTTAAAATTAGAGGTGTGACTTTTGTAGAATATCTCTTAGGTACAGAGTTGTCTCAGAAACCGATGTATCTATGTCGTAAATCATCTTCAGGCTGTGAGAGAAAAGCAAAAACACAGCAAACATATAGGATGTTTCCCCAGTGTGCTTTCTCTTCTTCAGCTTCATGGTTTTGATCTGTTTAGAATGCTTCTGTTGATTTCTTTACCAAATATTTTGCAAGCCTTCTTTTGATATCATTTATGGTTTTGATCTTAAACATCCTTTGGTGAAGAGTTCCAACTATTTTCTCCTTGTTGCCCAAAGAATGACTTCCTTTTCTTTGTTTTGAAATTCATGCATAAAATCATCAAACTCTCTTAAAAAAAAAATAAATTCTCTGTTTATTAGAAGGTTGCGCCAAAACTTCTCTTGAAATATGATTCAAAAGTCTTCCGATTTCCATTCTAAACACAGTCATGGCCAATTCATTCCCATTTGTTTTGTGCTAATTACCTGATAGTTAATATGTTGATTCTTTCAAAAATAATCACTATGTCCCTTCTTAGTCATCATTTTGCTAGACTACACAAGCCAAACTTTCTATCATCTGCTCACAAACTATTTTTTAATTTCTTTAACTCTCTACCCTGCACCTTTCCTGTTCTTAATTAATGTTTGCTGGGGACTAAAACAGAGACGGAGAAGAGAAATAAATCCAGACTTCTGCCTCCTACCTCTGGAGATTCTTTTTTAGATGTTATTTTTATATGTTATTTAGATGTTTCTTTCAACTGTGATATGATAGCATGCTCTGTGTAGGTGGTGATGGTACCACTATTTTATCAGAATGTTTTCCATTAGAGATGCTGAAGAAATTAAACACTGGATTGTCATTAACCCAGTGATCTGTAAACAGCTCTGGTCTTATAATAAATGAAAGCAACAGTTACATGCACAATATGCAAGATATAGCACTCAAACCAAAAAAGAGTTGTAGTTAGAGACAGACCTCAGCCATACCCACTGGATCTTGGTAACCTTTGGAGAGATTCCAAGTCCAATACGAGTCCTGAATTTTGTGGCTCATCCTTGCCAAGAAGCAGGGTGAACAATGTCATGCAGGGCTCAGAGAGCAACTTGGCATCTGAAGTCTGCCAAAGTTTCCCAGAAGTCTGGGTCTATCAGTGTTATTGGCACCCACAGGTGTCTATATGAATGTGTCTGTCTGTGTCTCTGTTTCTATTTTAAACTGCTGTTTTTCCCCCTGGGGCAATCACCACATTGACGTCAGAACATTGCCCAGCACCTCATTTATGTCTGAGAAGAGAGGGAAACAGTGCTGAGAAGAGAGCTCAATGGAAAAAATAATATTCAGTGTGTGTTAAAAGCATTGAGGGAAGAGGAGTAAGTGGAAAAGAAGGGAAATTTTAAGTCAGTGTATTTACGTTATCCTAAATACCCCCCAAAAATGGTTATTTTGGATATAAATACTGCATTAGTATCAGAGAATAGTTAGGCATTTTTTTTTAATATCTGAATGCCTGATTATACATGAGATATCTTGAAGGTGTTTCTCATTATTTTTTTCTCCATTTGAGTATATTCTTATTGCCATTAACCAAAGGTTGTGATAAACCTATGATGTCTTTTTTTTCATTCCATGTGCTTTTCTTAATCACACGTACCTTTGCAGCAGATATTAGATATTTATAGAACTCTATCATGTTAGTCATAACATCATGTACTTATCTAAAACTATTGTGAGCTCCAGATGGTGCTAGACAGTATCTTGTCCAATAAACTCTGGTGTTAATGCACAAATTAGGCAATCTATGCTCATGTGTCTTCTTGAGTCAGATAATGTCAGCATGGAGTTGTAGTGCATGTATATGTTCAAATTCAACACTCAATGTCCAAAACTTTTTTTAAAATAATGATTTGACTATTACAGTGAATCATAATGACTTTAAAGACATTTTTGTCATCTCTGTAACCTAAAGCAAAACACCGTCACACAGCATATGAACTGCAGTCTCTTTTACATCTTACCTTTTCCTTTTCTCTCTTACTGAACTTTGCTATCCATTTTCATCACCATTTCCTGTTCTTTTATTTCATTCATTCCTTTCTCCTTCCCAGTCCTGCAGTCCAGTAGGTATGTGAGAATCTTGGCTTTAATTTTTTAACATGGAACTTCTTGTTCTTAGATGGTGCATCAGGGCCAAATAACTCAACCTGAAAGAAAGTATATTATTTATTATTACTTGAAGATTGTTTGGTTTAAGATCTGATCTTATAATTTGGAGAAACTGGCTTCCTAGTTTCTGGAGGCCTGTGGCTGGCAATATTGCATGGAGCTTCTCCAACCTTGGGCATCCGTAGAGAGGCTGACGACAAAAGCAGTTGTATTCCTCTGATCTTGGACATTGCTTTCAAATATAGCTGGCTAAGATTTTTGTGGAAAAACTGTGTTTGGTTAACATTTTCATATTTTCACCAAGGAAGAAGTGAATCTCTGTCCCTACTCATTGCTACATTCTGCTTTTGCAACTTAAAGAAAAAGAGGAAGGATACCCTGACTTTTCTGCACTTCAATTAAAACCAAAGCAAACTGCCTAGTTTCCATTTTATTGGTTAAATGGTGGAATAACAAAACAACTTTTAATTTTGTTTGAAATGTTGTGGGAAGTTTGGTTTTCATCAAACGTGTTGAATATTTGTCCAGTGTTCCTTAAATCTCTGGACACTGTTGTTAATTGTCCCAATAACCCTAAAAGGTCACCTTTGCTGTTCTTTGGGAAGAACGGTGCTTTGCTGAGGGACATTGCCCTCTGCAGCCTGTGCTCCCAAACAGCAATTCGGTGTTGGCCTCACTCTGGGGCCTGGGTTTAGAGGAAAGCTTAGCTCTATTTTGGTTACACTAGCTCTATCTGACCTAAAGTGAAGGGGTTTGTTGTTGTTGTTTTGAGGTTGGTTTTTTTTGGTTGGTTTGGTTGGTGCTTTTTTTTTTTTCTTGAGGGTTTTTGTTTTTTTAAAGAAAATGGTACAGAACGTGTAAAAACATAACAAAAGTCAATAAACTCTAGCTCTGCAGGTGAAAAAAGCAAAAAAAAAAAAAAAGAAAAAAAAATTAGAAAGACTTACGCCTGCCTTTTTTTCTCAGGCAAAGCTACAGTTGTCTGTTAGGTGTGCAAAGAATTCAGGATCAGACTCAGACATGAGCACTAAAGCCTGAGACACTAGCTGGTTAGGTAACCTGGCAGCCAAGTGTTGGAAACATCCAAACATGTCTCAAACACAACACAAAAGAGGTTGATTTACTGCTTTCCCTGCAGCCACAGCTTGTTTCCATAGAAATAGCTTTGGGTTGCTTCCTGGTTTCATGAGCCCTTTATATACCTCTGGTACACAGTGTCGCGGCATAAGGGAAAAACATGTGAAGACCTGAATCATCTCTCACTTGCAACAACTTTACACTGGTGCTGACCAAGAAATGTGATTAAATTATTCCTGATCTGTAAAGGAGTTCCTCTTAGTGGGCCAATATTGTTTATTTTCCTTTAACGAGATGCACTGAAGTTACACTGCTTACAATATATTCAGAAGAAATTAATGTAAATATTTTTTACATTAAAAAGCTTTTTTATGGTAAACATTTTTACATTTTTGTATGTAAAAGTTTTACCATTTTAATAGTAACTTTGAGCTATGTGATCCTGTTATATTCAGAATAATTATGACTGCTGATTTTGGAAACAGGAATAAGCAACATTTTTCACTGCACTGTTTTTCTTTTCCCTTTTTACATAAATACAAAAATTTTACTTCTCATCAAAATGCATCAGTTAAAGTTATTCATAAAAGAAAAATGTGTTCGTGTACTAGCCAAGTGGTTTATTATGCATAAGTAATTATTTTATTCAGAAATTTCAAATCAGCCTGCTTGCAATTAGTTCCCTAAACCTAAACCTCACCCCAGAAAACTTGTCAGAAATGCTAAATACAACAGTCCTCTCTCAAAGAGGCCATGCCATATCAACTTATAGCAAATGTCAGTATCTTATTTATTTCTGAGAAAATTAAGACTGTAATGACTGGAGAAATCGGGTATCATGCTGATAAATGTATAAAATGATGGCTGTATTTTCTTGATAGGCAGAATAATAAGGTACGTACCAAAGTCATACACTTCAGAGAGTCCAGCTTTCCTTATAATTACTTTGAATGAACTGTGTCTTATCTTAATAGCAGAGACTAATGCCATCATATGAGATGCTAGTGGTTTGCAGCATTCAGCATCTGCAAATTCAAAATGTCTGTATTTCTTCTTCTGTGTGATTTTGTGGTGTTACATTCTAAGGTTGGTAAGGACCCACCTGAAAGCACTTACACACATGCCTGTTTCCATACCTACTTACTAGAGTTCTTAAGTATGCTCTTCAAATCCTCTTAAAGTCAATAGGAATTGCACATACACCTAAATAGTGACACGAATTTGAAAGGACAGCCCTTACTGAGAGGAGAGCTGGTTCTAAACTTAATGAAGTCAAGAAGAACATTTGTTTTGGTTTGAATTGGTTTAGGTGGTATATAAATAAGAACAAAACAGTTGCTGCTTCAAAACAGCTCCCATCTGAAAATAAAAGCAAGCAAGTCAAGGGGCTAGGAACCAAGGGGTCAATGGAAAAAGTGCTGTAGCTTTGCTGAAATTCAGCAAAAGATTTCCTTATACACATGGTGTATCAGGAAGAAAGCACAAAACTGAAATGAACAACGGCAGGTAAAAGGGTCTTACTGGTACCAATGCGGTTTTTAATCTACCCTATTTTAAATCATGCTTTTTATCCCAGTTGTTTCTATATCTTCCTCTTCCTCTTATACCTAATAGTAGAAAATGCATGATTGTAGCCACTTTTCCCAGTTCCATCCTACAGTTTTCCAGTATATTTTTTTCCCTATTAAATTAATGTTGCAGACTCTAATTGTCTCTGAGGCAAACACTCAGTGTCCTTCCTCATGCTCAGTGTAGCTGGGAGATGATTTCATCGCTTTTGATCAAACTCTTCTAAAATTTGGTTTCACAGCCAATTCTTTCCTCTGCCAGTGCTCTTGTGAGTCTTATGGAATTCTTCAGTGCATTCTCCTAGAATCTGCTTTCTGAGGTGGTCTCTTACTAAGCGATTTTCATTTGGAGTTATAGTTGCCAGGGCCCACCTGTAAGAACTGCCAATGGTGTTATATTCAGCTGTATATTCCCCATCTTATTCAAATACAGACTGTATTATAGCTGTGTTCTGGATATCTCTATTTTTTTTGTCCTTAATCACAGTGCAACCTTCATAGCACATACAGATTTAGCTACTGTCTTTGTACTGATTTATTTAGTTCTCCTTTCCAAAGTAAAATCTTGGTCTTCTTGATGTTTCCTTATGGATTAGTTTTTAATTTTTAATTGCACATGTGCTGAAGGCTCCACTGATCTGCATGTTTGGTAAATAAGAAAGTTTGGTGCAGTTTAGGCTATAAATAAGGGGAGGTTAAACTTATAATTGGTGCAGAGCTGTACAATGAGAAAGTTTCCAGCTCCACTCTATGTACTTAATTACTCAAGATGCTGAAGAAGAACAAATCCTTAACAAATGACAGCTGTCCCAAATGTGGATATACAGTGCGATTATGCACCATTTTAATTTTGTACAACAACTAGGTGAGAGCAAACACATGACCTACTGCATTTTACATCAAAATGTTATCTTTAAAGTATAAAAATAATATAATTAGAAAAAAACAGAAAAGAGATGGATAAGCCGAGATGGATTGATAAGCCGATAGATACAACCTATACATAACCTAATATCTAATCTAAATTTCCCCTCTTCCAGTTTAAAGCCATTCCACCTCGTCCTATCACTACCTGCCCTTGTAAAAAGTCCAGCTTTCTTGTAGGCCCCCTTCAGATTATGGAAGGCCGCTATAAGGTCTCCCTGGAGCCTTCTGTTCTCCAGGCTGAACAACTCCAACTCTTTCAGACTGTCCTCACAGAAGAGGTGCTCCAGCCCTCTCATCATCTTTGTGGCCCTCCTCTGGAATTCCTCCAAAAGGTCCATGTCCTTCTTATGTTGGTGGCTCCAGAGCTGGACACAGTACTCCAGGTGGGGTCTTGCAAGAGCAGAGTCGAGGGGCAGAATCACCTCCCTTAACCTTCTGGCCATACTTCTTCTGATGCAGCCCAGGATACGACTGGCTTTCTGGGCTGCGAGCGCACATTGCTGGCTCACGTTGAGTTTCTCATCTACCAACAACCCCAAGTCTTTCTCCTCAGGGTGATGTCAATCCATTCTCTGCCCAGCCTGTATTTGTGCTTGGGATTGCCCTGGACCCTGCACTTGGCCTTGTTGAACTTCATGAGGTTTGCACAGGCCCACCTCTCAAGCCTTTCAAGGTCCCTCTGGACAGCATCCCTCTGCTCCAGCGTGTCAACTGCACCACACAGCTTGGTATCGTCAGCAAACTTGCTGAGGGTGTATTCAGTCCCAACATCTATGTTGCCAACAAAGGTATTAAACACTACCCATCCCAGTACCACCCCCTGAGGAATACCACTCGTCACTGCTTGGACATCAAGCCATTGACCCTTTGAGTGCAACCATCCAGCCAGTTCCTTATCCACTGAGTGGTCCATCAGTCAAATCAGTGTCTCTCCCTTTTAGAGACAAGGATGTTGTGTGGGACACTGTCAAATGCTTCGCACAAATCCAGTTAGATGACATCAGTTGCTCTTCCCTTATCCACTAAAGCTGCAACTCCATTGTAGAAGGTCACCAAATTTGTCAGACATAATTTGCCCTTAGTGAAGCCATATTGGCTGCCACCAATCACCTCCTTTTTTTTCCATGTGCCTTAGCAGAGGTTCCAGGAGGATCTGCTCCATGATCTTGCTGGGTGCAGCCGTGAGACTGACAGGCCTGTAGTTCCCAAGGTCTTTCTTTTTTCCATATTTGAAAATGGGGGTTATATTTTCCCTTTTCCAGTCAGTGGGAACTTCACTGGACTGCCATGACATCTCAAATATGACAGATAGTGTCTTAACAAATGCATCTGCCAGTTCCCTCAGGACCCATGGACGAATCTCATCAGATGCCATGGACTTGTTTGTGCACCTTCAGGTTCCTCAGCTGGTCTTGAAAGTGAACAGAAACAGAATCTGGTGCTTCCTGAATAAGTCCAAATAATTATGAGTAAAGATTAATGGTAGAAAATTCCTACCCTGTATTTCTTTCTTTGTAACCACTTACTGTGCAAGGACAGTGGTTTCAGGAGAATTAATCCCTCTTCTCTTTAGTTATTGTGTGTTTGTTACTCTACCTTGTGCTGCTTAACATGGCTAAAAGGCCACTTGTATCAAAGTGTACTATACAAATTAATTCGTTGGTACGTTTACAGTAAGGATTCATCTGTGAAATGGAATGCGAAACAGTGTTCTACTGAGTTGTTTGTTAAAATAATCCAACTCTGTCAGATTAGTGAATTTAAGACTGCTTTAAAAATGTGTATTTATTCCTTTGTTAAACTACAAAGGTCACATGAATCTTTTCCATCTCGTTTGTACTGGGAGAAAGTAGGCAATCATTAATTGTATCTAAGACTTATTGGGTCCAAAATTCATGTCTGATCATCCAAGCAAGGTGCTTCAGAGACAAATAGCTGTATTTCCAGGGCATCTGGTTGGTGAGGCATTCCAGATACTATGGCATTCCTGACTCTGAGGCATTCAGGTGTTTCAATATAAAGGTAGCACTAATGGTGATGGAAGAATAGGCTTTGGGTTTGTGTACAAAAATAATGTGGGAAAAAGTGGGGATTCTGGCAACCAAATTGGACAAAAACCAGGTATCTCTAACAACACACAGTATCTATCTTCTGAAGTATCTTCAAGTAAATATGTCCTCAAGTTTTCCTCTAAAACAGAATATGTTGAGCAATTATCTATTTCATGCATGCAGCTGTTTGCTATCACTGTTCAGGCAGTGGTTACACTGTTGTTTTATGTTTTCATAATGTTTCTTTAAGCAGAACTGAATTTTTCAGATGTCTGATGTCTCTCACTGGAAACATTCTGTGTGCATTTCAGGAACTGTAGGAAAGTAGCCCCAAACTAGCCATTTCCTTGTTTTTGTGATCTCTGTCAGATGTCCATCATACTTGCCCAACCATATTCTGTGAACGAAGTAGAGAAAGTTAGTGTGGTTTGGGGAAGAATTTTGAAACGTAGTTACATTCCACTTTCGGGGGAAAAAAAATAGAAGCTTTGATGCGTCGATGAAAGGGAACAGCACCCTTACTCCAAGCCAGCCTGTCTGGTGGGCTGCCCCCAGCAGAGATCACAGAAGCCCTGGTATTTCAAATTGCAGACAGTCTGGCAGACAGGTTTGCCAAGAAAGTAGGAAAACCTGACAGGCAGGTTTTATAAGGCTCCTGTCCGGATTTCTTTATTTGAATTTTATCACAGTCTCTTTCCATGAAACTTTATCATTTTGTTTAACTGGGAAATTCCGAGGAAAGAGAAATTTCGTTCAAGTGGGTTTTGAGCTAATGAAATTCATAATTTATTTCTGTTGTTCATATTCACTATAACATCATGATTTCAGTAAAATTCTGGTATCATGAACACATGAACAAAGAGAAAATTAAGGAGATCTTCCAAAAAAGAGTAAAAGTTGTTCTGAAACTTTAAGAAGCATTTTCCTGTAAATGTGGAATGAAAATATTTGGGTACTGTTTTGACAGAAAGATAGCTACTGCCAATGCCTTAATACAGGACCAAATCTTGTCTTTGTCATTATAAGAGTACCTGAAAGACAAGATTTCACTGTAGGATGAAGTTTCATTTTGTAAGATGTTCTGCAAAGGAGGTTACTGTCTGGACTTGGAAAAAAATGTTTGAAAGCAAACAAACCAAATAGTAGGGAATGAAGCTATTTTAGGGTAATGGCTTCTGCTTTCTGCAGTCTTTGGGGAATACTTAGCAAGAAGGGAAAAATAAGTATGAAAAGCAAGACTGAGCAAGACTGAGTGCCGGGAAGGAAAAATGTTGATATGCAAACTGTACTGCACTGAGCTTCTCAGGCAGGCATTAAACCATTCTGCTGTTTGTTGCCACCAAGTAGCAGCAGCTGTAACCAAGTAACACTGAAAGAAATGATACAGGAACTTCTTTTCCCCAGAGAATGCCTCATCTTTGGGAACCCTCAGTTTTGAGAACTGGTTTAATTGCAGTCATTTTTAGCCTGCACAGCTATTGCATGAGCATAAGCAATGTGTAAAATGACCGGGATTCATTTCTTTTCTTGGTGTAACAGTGGATCCTGATGTACATTTATTTTGTTTTTACAAGGAAAATAAGCCAAGTGGTTTGCAGAAGCCCAATAGCAGGTGGTGGTTTTATTGCCATCTACTGCACATAATGGTAATAATCTATATTGATAGTCTAATATGGAAATATTGTTATGTCCTGTTAAAATGCAATAAATATAATGTTTTACAGACAAGTTAAAGAATTGCTTGGGAGTATAATCATTATGTGCATATGCCAAAGCAAAGCAGGGGAAAGGGAAAGGGGAGACAGTTTAGTTTTTAGGCAGTTCAGATAGATGGGCTGCCAAGAAGTTGGAAAACTTAATTCACATAGAAAAGTATACACATCCAAAGGCTTTGGAGATGCTGAAGACACCTCATAAACCTCTGTGCTTATCCTGCTTGGAGCACAGAGTTTCCAAGTTCTGGAGGAGACTTCCTTATGTGCTGAAGGGAGGGTCACCATTGTGTCTTGGAAGAAGGAGGTTGTTAAAGTTGGCTGTTTCACAGTCTTTCTGGAAGACTGAGACTAGCAGCAAGCAACCCACACAAGAAAATAAAGTAAAAACCCCAGTTTGCATTAGAAAGATGAGTAATTTTAGAACATTATTAAACAGAAATCCTTCCTTACTGATTAGCAGCATTTTCAGTGAAATTAGCCATGTAGATCGAGGTCAGTATCAATGGCAGGAACCGTGTCAGGTATAAGCTTACTGGAAGCTGCTGCTTCTTCTGACATTTTGCAAAGGTTGGATGGTGCATGTATTTCAGGGTTGAGGAATTTTTTTCTTCTTTCTGCATGTTTTTAATTAGGGTAACATTTAACTGTACCATGTACTGAAGTCAAGGCTGAGCCAAGATATGACCAGTTGAAGATGACATTCCCCACACCCCAAGCTACTCTAACATTAATTGGAGCCATCAAACTGTGTTATTACCTTGTTTGGTTATGATTTGCTTATATTTGTCCCGTTTTGAGGTAAAACTGGACCAATTTTGCTCAGTAACTTCGCTTCTTAGCTGGGCCTCTTCTAACTNTTGTTTGCCACATTGGAGGGTCGGAAGCGGAAAAGCGCAGTGGGGTCCCACCTGCAGGGAGGAGCGGACAGGACAGGTGACCCAGGACTGACCAACAGGGTATTCCATCCCATCCGCATCATGCTCACTACAAAAGCTGAGGGTCAGCTCTTTGCTTCCTCTCTCTCTCTTCTTTTCGCTCTCTCACTCTTTCGCTCTCTCGCTCTCTTCAGTTGTCTGCCTTTGGTCCCGATCCTGAAGGCAGATCTGGAATCCAGTTCCCGTCCACCACTGAGTCCAGCCTGGGACTGCCCCAGTGCCAGCCGGTGTCGTGATTGTCATCTTGGGAGCTTGATACAGTTTTGTATATATTTCATTATTTCCTTGTATGTTATTATTACTATCTCATTAAAGCAGTTTAGTTTCTTCTAAACTCTTAAGTCTCTTTTTTCCCTCCTCTGCCTCTCTCTTTGAAGAGGGGTAGAAGGGAGCATCTGTTGGTCCCATCTGGGGTCCCGCACGTCCCCAGTGGCCGATTTGG
Source organism: Ibidorhyncha struthersii (assembly GCA_013398815.1). Lineage (NCBI taxonomy): Eukaryota > Metazoa > Chordata > Aves > Charadriiformes > Charadriidae > Ibidorhyncha > Ibidorhyncha struthersii. The sequence goes on from VZSZ01010013.1 coordinate 20,526, forward strand.
CCTAAACCATGATAATTAATGATTTTGCCAGTTTTCTCACAAATACATAATAATTTTAATGAAAAGATTTCTTTATCAGGTTTATTAGGCTTAGATCCTCAGTATGACACTCTTTGTTGTCCCCGAAGAATCAGCTTCCGGCATCTCCAAAAGACCTGCAGCCCAAAACTGCAGACTAAGCCTTACTTAAAGTCTAAACTATCAAATCCTGAAAATATTTTCAGTTACACTTCTTCAAGTAAAGTCACAACCAGATTGCCAGATTCCTGTTTTTCACCTAGTGGAAATCAAATGTATTCCCTAGTAATTTATTTACAGGAAAGACAAAAAGTGAAAAAAAAAAAAAATTGAAATCAGACTTGACAAGGAAGATGTGATGAAAGATTGCTGATCAGACCAATTTCTTCCTCAGATATATTGACTCTCAAGTGAAGACTCAGTTGAGTAAAGCCAGAGGGCCAGCTGTCAAATATTTCTAAAAAGGACTATATGCTGTATAAACAAGATGAAAACAAAACCTCTGAGTTTCTCTTCTGAATCCCAGATGTGATACTCAAAATTTAGGAAATTAAAATATATGAATATTAATAATAATAAAAAGAACAATATTGATCCTGGGAGTAATAAGCCTTTCTCATAGATTGTTTGCTGAAGTAATTTTGTGTGTGGAATACAGATAAACATCTCAAATCTGTATCTTAAAGGCTTTAGTCCCAATTAAAAGGACAGGAAGAGTTTATGCTACACTGCTATGCTTGTGCTCTCATTATTTCTTTGACCTTGCTACAGTAATGCATTAGCAAATGGAGACAAAGGTGAGTGACAGGTTCGCAGATTAAAAGGTGTGAGGACTGTAAGATATATCATGATTAAATTCTGCCTCTCTCAGGCTCTGTAATGATTCATAGTAATTATAAGGAGACAGAAAACCTGTATAAAAAAAAAAAAAAAGGACAAAAGAAGTGGTGAGGTGATATTTCATATATATCCATTTAAAGGGTACTCACCAGGTACCCACCTGGTAACCATTCACACCTGGATCAGATATAGATCCAGTTGTGACACACGCTTGTGTTCAGAACCAGAATGGCTCTGAAGTTAATATGAAATTGTCGTGGTTTAGGCCAAATCGGCCACTGGGGACGTGCGGGACCCCAGATGGGACCAACAGATGCTCCCTTCTACCCCTCTTCAAAGAGAGAGGCAGAGGAGGGAAAAAAGAGACTTAAGAGTTTAGAAGAAACTAAACTGCTTTAATGAGATAGTAATAATAACATACAAGGAAATAATGAAATATATACAAAACTGTATCAAGCTCCCAAGATGACAATCACGACACCGGCTGGCACTGGGGCAGTCCCAGGCTGGACTCAGTGGTGGACGGGAACTGGATTCCAGATCTGCCTTCAGGATCGGGACCAAAGGCAGACAACTGAAGAGAGCGAGAGAGCGAAAGAGTGAGAGAGCGAAAAGAAGAGAGAGAGAGGAAGCAAAGAGCTGACCCTCAGCTTTTGTAGTGAGCATGATGCGGATGGGATGGAATACCCTGTTGGTCAGTCCTGGGTCACCTGTCCTGTCCGCTCCTCCCTGCAGGTGGGACCCCACTGCGCTTTTCCGCTTCCGACCCTCCAATGTGGCAAACAACAAAGTTGGTTGGCCTTGGCTGTTATAGCGATAAGTATAAGCAAGAGCCTCTCCGCGTACCATGCCTGGGCATCAACTATAAACATTGGTCTTATCACTCTGAGAGAGTGAACATTGTCTGCACAATATGCTGTTAATTTCAGTAGTTAGAAGAGGCCCAGCTAAGAAGCGAAGTTACTGAGCAAAATTGGTCCAGTTTTACCTCAAACCAGGACATTAATGAAAAGGAAAATTTGGAAACCTGTGCACAGAAGGAAGAAACAAAATGTCTAACAGATTGGTATGCTCAAATAGTGAAAACAAGGTATTATCTATCCTACTTCTAAAAGAACTGACTCATGAAAACAGCCCTATACCAAGCCTACACAACAAATATATTTAGTTTGGAGTAGTACTTTCTGATACTCTATCAGTAATTAATAAGGACATTGGAGAAATTTATCTCAGAAGTTACAGAGCCAGTAGCATGACCTCTGTACAGTTTTAAAGGAAAGCATAATAAGAGCCATGGATATGGATGCAAAATTTTATTAAATACAATCCAAGTTTGTTAAAGGTAGATAACAGCTTTGATATGATCATTCTTTGTTAAAAACCTCTACTTTCCTAGACATAAAAAATTCCGTAAATCTCACCCTTCTTAACATGATACCACAGGAAAAAATACTAATTATATTGGAAAAGATTGTGATTAGGACAAGAATTGCAAAGTAGACAAACTGAGTCAAAGATAATGTTTTCTGTTGAAAGAACAATCTCAGGCTGGGGAAGGTTACTACTACCATCAGTGTTGCAAGTGATCTCTTTTAAAGTGCTCTTTATGACTCTGACATGAAAAGGAGTGAGTGAATGAAGCATGGTACAAAACAAATCTTTTTTCTTTAAGTATCAAAGAAAGACAGTTACTCTCATAATTCCTACTTTATAAATTTATGATTTATTGATTCATACATGTTGTTTGCATTATGCTTTACTGTGCAATAAGTTAATTTTATTTTCTTCAACTGCTAGATTTCATATGGACAAGCCATCCCCTGAACTTCAAAAAGGAGTACTCTTGTCATTCACTTTATGAATACATTTAAATATTTTGTTCAAAGGGTCCTTTGCATTGCAGGAAATTTGTAGAACTTGCTATGCATAAATGCTAATACCCAGAGTAATTACTTTCATGTTTTTCTCATTCTGAGCCTTAAAAGATGAGTTAACAGTGAAGTTTCACCCCTGTATTTCTTCGTTGTTGGGTCTTCTGATCAGATCTATGAAGTTATTTAAACCTCTTTTTGGTATTTAATAAACTACTGGTCTCTTGAAAGACATTTTATTTCCCTTAAGAGTGAAAAAGCTGAAAAAAAAATAGAAAAAATTTCACTTACCTTGTCATAAGTTTAAAAATAGAGAAAGAATAATAAGTAAACAAAAACCCCCACAACCCTATCCCCCCCCCCAGCATGTAATAAATCATCAATGTAATAAAGTAATGCAATACAGTTAGCAGCTATATAAACTATTTCATGAGAGATGAAATGCATTTGAGACTCTGGGTTTCTCTCTGTGCCAAATATTACTGAAATTCCAGATAGCAGTGGAATACTTGGTAAAAGAGATGTAGAATTATAAAATCAGAATTGGAAAATGGATCTGTTTTTAATCTGTCCATTACCACTTCACGGAGAAGGATCTACTTACAGAATCACAAAATCATTAAATTATGTAAGATGGAATGGATCTAGGCGGGTCCAGGCAGATCCACACTTCTGCTCAAAGTAAGTCCAGTTAGAGCCCAGTTAGGATTTGTCCAGATAAGTCCCGAGTATCTCCAAGGATGGAGACTTCACAGTCTCTCTGGCCAATACTTTTCAGTATTTGACCGTCCTCATGGTAATTCTCCCCCCAGACTCCTCCCCTCAAGTCAAGGTTTCCTATGTCCTAGTAAGGACATTAAATAGCATTGGCCCCTATATTTATCCCTGAGTGAAGCCACTAGTAACTAGCCAGACTTCGTATCATTGATCATTGCCTACTGGGCCTAATTCTCCAGGCAGTTTTCTCAGCCTCTTCCGTTTATCCAATTCATATATCACCATTTTCACCCTAAGACCATATAAGACTGTGTCAGACACCTTACTTGAGTCAAAATATATAACTGTCAGTGCTTCCCCACTTGTTCACAAAGACAGACATCTGATTGTAGAACACAATCAGGTTGGTCAGGCACTATTTGTTGTTAGTAAGTCTGTGCTGGCTGTTCCCAATCACCTTCTTGTGTCCACATCCAGGAGGATTTGTTCCACAACTTTCCTGGGCACCTAGGGGAAGATGACTGGCCTTTGGCTCCCTAGATCTTCCCTCTTGCCTTTCTTGAAGGCCAGCTTGCGTGGATTTTTTAAGTATGAGGAATATGCCCCAATTACCATGAACTTTTGAAGATGATACAGAGCAGACACAATGACATCAGCCAGCACTTATTGTCCTTGAAGATCAATGAGCAATTTTGAGCACTTTTTTTCTCTTCAGAGAAGTATCGCATGTGTTCCCACCAAGGAGATCCCTGATTGATGTGAAATCTACCCTTCTAAAACCCAAGCCTGTGATGACCCTATTTGTCTCAATCACTTGGTTGGTTGCAAGTCTGCCCTTCACATCCTCAGCCAGGTCCTCCTTGTCTGAGTAAATCCCCTAATTACCTTAACTCTTATCTGCATCAAGGAACCGACTTCAATACACTCCAGTAATCTCCTGGATTGCTTATATCCAGTCCTATTGCCTTTCTAACAGATATTGGGATAGTGGAAGCCTCCTATGGATTCTAGGGCCTGTGATCATGTTCCAGCTGTTTAAGGAAGGCTTTATTTCCTCTTTCAGCTCAGGTGGTTTGTAGTATACATTTCCAGCTATTATTTTCAAAAAAGCCTCTCAGGATTCTAAATTCAAATTACAAAGTGAAACAAAAATGATGTTAAGTCAGCTGATAGCTATGACCTTGCATATCTCCATTTTCCTATGCCCATTGACAGTCTTCATAATATTTGCTTATTTTCTTTCTCTGGAAATATTGTTTTTTTTTGTAAAAGCTTTTTTTTTTTTTTTTTAAAAAAAATCCCATTATGTAATGGAAGCTGTATGGAAAAAGTCTGGGCTTCATTCTGTTTTAAAATTTAATGCTATATTCTTTATGCGTGTATGTACGTAGGGGCATGCACACAGATAATTTTTTAGAAGCTTTGAAGAGTTTTGACTAATCTAAAGCTTTCCTTTACATGAATTTTGCTAAATATACAGATAGAATACAAATTTTACAAATTAAACATTCATTAAACAGAACTTTGACCCCTTCAACTCTGCACTAACCTAGATTTTCTGAACACATTACATGGAGTGGTTGTTTCCATGAGTTGTACAACATATTTTATATAAAATGTTGAATATGAGATTTTCTTTCTGTTCTCGATCAAAAGATATTGTTGATGTTCTTGCATTTTGGCATTTAAACACTTTGAGTGTTGTTTCCGAATATCTGGTGCTGTTGATATTAGTACAATACTAGAGAAACAAACAAGATAGAAAAGAGTTAGTTTGGGCAACAAGAAGAGAACAGTATTTTAGACCAGGGTCTTCCTGGTTAGAGTCTATTTGAATAATAATCTTAGTGAAAATAAAGACTATAAAGACATAGTCCAAGTATTATCAACTTTTTATATCCCTGCCAAACTGTCACTACATAAAGCTTTACGTAAGGCCAGGTACTGCCCGACCCACTAGAAAAGGATGAGAAGAGCTTGCTTTCTCTTTGCTGAACAACTGAAAATAAAGTTAGCCAAAGTAGATGGCAGTTCAGGCAAGAAAAAATTCCCTCCTTTTTTTTTTGCCTCATTGGTAAAGAATTATGCATACAACTTTGGTGGAAGATGAAAAACATCATTCACTGTAGCTGCAGAAACAGGCTGTCATGGCACTCTGAAGATGTAAAAGGGGACAGAAAGAGAATCTTCCTGCCTTGATTCACTTCCGGTTTACTCTTCTTCTGCTTCATAGCAGAGGTCCATTCAGTTAACGACGTGCTGTGTAAGGTGCCGCATTTTCTTAATGTGAAGGCCTAATCCATAGAGCAAGGTGTCATGCAGCAAGATAACATATTTATGTAACAACAAGGTCCAATAGAATCCTTGCTTAAACAAGCTTTTTTGGTTTTATTGATTCTAATGTGGAAGTAATCTCAGGCCCTAATTGCAGTGCCCTACAGATACGGATGACTGAATGACATTTTCTTAAGCTAAAAAAATGACAATGAAATGGAATGGTGTATCTAATTCAGATTTTATCAATTTCAGTTAAGACTGCCTAGTAATCAAGATGCTTCTGTATATGTAGGGAAGTCATGTAGAAGAGTTAGTTTCTTTAGTTCTGAGAACTGAAGACGGAGTATAAGCACCAAGATATTGGTTACCTTAATGAAGGTGTATACACTTTTTTAAAAAAACAAAACATTTTGTAAGGTTCTTTATTCTATGTCAATTAAGTTTACAGCAATTACTAAACAAAGTATATTTTGAAATTTCATTACTTTTCATGAAACAATATGGGGTTTTGTTTCATTTTTTTTTTTCCACCTAGATCTACTAACATTTGACACTTTAATGAAATGTAGCCCTCATTCACAAGTATGAAAAACAGCTGCATCCCTATGGGTTCAGTTTCAGGTTTTTTCCCCCTCTCTCCCTGTGTCAAGCAGAGCACAAATGGCATGGTGAGAGGCCTTGGTGTATTGGTTTTTTTTTAATGCTCTCTTCTCTATCTTTCAACAAGTAAAAATCTGAAGGATTCAGATTGACAAAATGACAAGTAGGGTTGAAACCTTAAACTTCAGGAG
>VZSZ01010014.1:0-34725 GCA_013398815.1 Ibidorhyncha struthersii
AGACAAGGCATTGTAGTCAGAGTGCAGTATCAGGTCTGTAATATGCTCTGATGGGCAAAGCATTTCTGCTGTCTTGGTCTCAGAGACATTTATTAATGGATGGACTGATAATGCTTATTATGTGCCTGAGATAACCTCAAAAGACCCAGCAAATACAACTAGAGGTGAACAACAATGTCTGTTCTTGTGAGGGTTTCTTAGCAATAAATTGGATTTTCAATGCAAAATATATCACATTTTTGAAGAAAAACAATCAGACATTTGAGACCCTACTCACTCTAGAAAGTGTTTGGGAAATAAGCAAAGACACATTGCATGTCTTCAAAATAATTTAATTCATCAAAGGGCAAAGAAATCAACATCTCATTGAAACACAGCCTTCTGTATCTTTTAGTTCTGATTCACACGAAGGTAGGGAATAGAAATTTTCTAGTATTACATTCTCTGGTAAACAGGATTGACAAAAATACAGTCATATCATTCAGACAATAGAGATGAGGTGATCCTCTTTTATTTCTGTCATTACCATTTAATCATGTACTTCAAAAGAATTTCTGAAAACACAGATTTTCCTAGTACCATCGCACCTTAAGATCCACAGCTACAGTTCATATTGAAGTGTGTTTATTCGTATCCAAATGTATGCTTTTAAATTAAATTAGTCTTTGAGGATTACTCCTCTGCCAACTGCTGTTTGTCCTGCAGGAAAACAACTCCCCAAAGAAACGCAAATAATTCATGGTTCTTGAGAGCTTTGGGACAATTGCTATGCCATGTGAGTTCTCAAAAATGCAGTAAGTAGGTTATATAGCTTTGGCATCATCATTCCATATGGCTGCACCCGAAATAAGATGCTTAGGTGGGTTGTAAAGTGACATAGTTTGAATACACATAATTGTATCTTAAGCTCAGCTACAAGCCCTGGGCCACCACCAGTTCAATAAGGGATCAGACACGGGTCAATTAAATTCTGTGAACATTTTATTATCTGGGAGCTGAAAGTCTTTAGCTGAGATCAGACAAATACGGATCTTCACAGATTATAAACACTACAGTGATGCACTGTTACCGAGTTATGCAATGAATATTGTCTCCCATCACAGATAAAACTGAAAAGAAAATAATGTAAACAGGTAATTTCAGGAGACACTCTAAAAAGCCAGCATTGGTTCTGTGTTTTGTACACAAGGGAGCCATTATGTAGGGCTACCTTTGTAAAAGCTACACAAGCAATTAAGTAAGAAGGAAACACAGATAAAACCAGTAGATTTTCTAGACCTGAAAATGTTAAATACTTCTGTGTTGTCAGGCTGCATTTTTCACTGGATAAGGTTTTCCCTCAAAACTCCTGCCCAGCTCTTGTTAAACTGTTCTCACTCTATTTGAGATCACCAAAATGACAGCATTAATGTAAGACAAAGGAGATGTTTTTTCTCACTGTTATTGCAGTCTTGTCTTAAACTGGACTGACTTACTCAGCTCTTACCACGCCAGTTGTAAGAAGGCACAGTGGGGGCCAGCAGTTACACTAAATTTTTCTGCTATTCTTCCCATCACTACATTTCATCTTTTGAACGCTTTGTGTTATCCCCATGGGATGGACTACGATGTAGAGTATGAAGTCCCAAATCACAGAATATTTGGGGCTTTTCTGCTTTCACACTTTCCTCTCCTTTCCCTTCCTAATCATCTCATAATTCTTAAAGTAATTATTAATTTACTTTTATTTTAAAATACTCCTAATTTGATTATTCTCATTATTCTTGCAATTCTTATGATTTTCCTTCCTCCTTTTAAGTATTTTTAGAAAGGATTTTCAATGCAAAACAACTATGCAAATGCAAATTTTAACAAAAAATAATGCAAATGAAGAATTAATATTCAAAAATAGATAAGGGGTTTATTCATTTTTAAGAAAAAAGTGTCCTATCTACTTCACAGAAACAGTCTTGCATCTTGGGCCCTGTTGTGAGGTACTTGCAATTCAGTCTTGACTTAAAATACAAGGACCATAAATCAAAAAAGGTGGGGAAAACATATCACTGTTCCCCCAAGCAACAGCAACTTGACTATGTGGCACCAGTGATGCCATTGATTATGTTGGATACATAAATAGATTGCATTTATTAATAAACACAATTCAGAATAACTGTATTTTCTGCAGCACACAATATCTTGTATTTTGCATTCTGGTGTCTTATCACTCATAGAGCCTTAATGGATATTTCTTCCTGGTTTCCTAAAGAACAGTACTTTGTTTAATCTAAGCTGCGAGCGGAACCACACTGAATGACAAGGGACACTATGTAAGGGTTTTCTAAAACAAAATACAAGCAGAATTTTTAAAAGATAAACTCATTTAAGTCATTAAGAATATAGAAGGAAAGAACGTCCTTGAAATTAGTTTAAGTTTTTTATCAGGTCAATCACAGATGCACCTTAGTGCAACACTGCATTGCATTTTAACAGCTACCATCTCATTCTCTATGGATTTTTTACAAGATTTTCCATAAAGGCATTGGGGAGAGTGCACAGAGCAATGACAGCAGGGTTTATAGTTTCAGTGGAAAAAATAAGGTCTGAGATGATTCAAAAGTCAAACCACTTTGGGTCCGTATTTTCCAATTTGGAATTTCAAAGTTAGACATTCAGCTTCATGTGGGAGTGTACCAACCAGATAGGCCTGCTTTCCAGTGGCAACATCCCAAACAACACAGGTGTGGCATGTGTTCATCCCTGTGAAAACTGGACTTCATGCTTTGCCCTGAGGCTACAGACCTACTTTGGGTAGCCACTTTGGGAGATTTTGCGCAGCTCAAGGTAGTTCGCAAAATTAACACAAAACAGCAAATGACCAAATAGGTGTTCTAGGCTCACATCTGATTCCTTGATTTCCTAAAAAAGTTGCAGGTAATGGAAGTAATCGGGAAGCTGGAAGGATTTTTATATGGGAAGTCACTGAAAAAGTTAGACCACCGATCATGATTTCTGATACAGTAATGCCTAGAAGTCAGACACTTCTCTTTGCTGGACACCTCTGTGCACATAACAGAGAGAAATTTTCTGGCTAAATCATTTTGCAGCCTAAAATCCCAATAACTCTTATTCATTAAGAGGGGAAATGGCAAAGGTCTATAGACCAGCAAACTGTATGAGGAGTATAGACTTTCTGCACTGCTCTATCTCCTCTCATTACACAAGACGTAAAGAACGTTCAACGAAATCAACAGGTACCCAGCTGCTACAAGGATACACTTGTTTTGGTGAAATATAATTGACTTCAGAATTCACTGCTGCAGGGTGTCTCTGAGAACCACTACATTGCTAAGCAAAAAGAGGATCAGGGAGTTTGCTCATACACTGGACCTCCAGGCATTCCCATTGCTTAAATGTTGTCTTATGTCTTTGCTCTCTCAGCAGCTCCAACTTGCTTTCTTGCAAAGCAATATTTGGGAGTACTTCCCTTTCGGCAATACAGCTGTTCTTGTATGGACAACAGTGCATCAGTTTGTCTTTTTCTGCCCCCCAATGATATCCTCAGAGGATCAGATATTCCCAGATGCACTCCAGGCCATGAAATATATGTCTTCAGTTTCATGTTGTTAAAATTCCACTCTCAAAGACTCTGACATATTGTTGACATTATTTCAGATACTTTCAGTAAAAACATTAAAAAAAAAACAACACAGAAAACCAGTTATTTTTATGTCCTTGGATGACCCTTTCGGTCCTAAGGAAATACTGGGTTAAACCACTATATGGTAGACACACTCCACTGCAGAGTGGCAGTGTGAATGCAAGCCAGTTGGTGCCATCAGTCCTGGGGACAGAGATCATTTCCTGGACTTCCTGCAATGTGAGATGTGCCATATTGCTTACCCTCGAGCAGACGATAGGTCTGCATCTATTTTATTTACTAGCATAGATGTAATCAGTGAGACCAATAACTTAGGAGGACCAAAAAAGTATCTGATGGTTGCCAAGAGAGCATGAGAACCTACACAACTAAACTAAATACAAAATAAATACTATCTTAACTGTGAATCCTCATGTTTCAGGACATCAGTTAGTAAAATTCCTGTGATTAGAGAGAAACTACCACCCTAGACAAGTTTATACCATATGTAATTGCCTGCAATCGTTTCCCATCTTCTGTACAAATCTTCACACACCACTGGTTTGATGCAGTCTGGCAACTTCTGTGATCCTAATATTGGCATCCATTCATGTCACTGTTCAACCAATATATCCCTCAACACACAATGTTCAAATAACTCCTTTGCCACTACTGGTCCTTTTGAAGTTTACTAATTTAAAGCATTAACCTAATTCAAGCATGGGGTACTATAGTATCACACTAAACTATGTAAACTGTTTACAAGAGCTTCCTATGGAGCATGCATTTTCTGATAATAAGTGCTTCCTGAATGGAATAAGTGTTCTTAACTCCCCTTAGTGAGAGTAGGAGATGCTTAGCATTTCGGGATTAGACTTGAGCCCCTCAATCCTTGCTTGATTCCTGGCAAAATCTGTCGTCTGGCCCACATACCACAAGTTCAGCTTGCCAGCCACCACATGATCCTCCTGCAAGTAAAACGCGTTGGCAGAGATTTGTTGGATCAAAAGTAGACATCTAGGACTATGATCTAATGTGACCTAGTTGTCTACATTCCCTTCATAGCCCATGAAGGGAATAGGAAGCTCTAGAGAGTGATTAATTTAAATCTAATGGCTGGAACTGATTTTCCATCAATTATAAAGGGCATCTCAGACATAAAGAACCACACTAGGTGTCTACCAGTAAGTGAAGGGAATCCCACTACCACTTACATGCTTCAATAGCATTATCAATAGGACTAGATTGGAGTGCAGGTACGTCCTGCATGATCTTCACCGTCCACAGAGATTCGCAATTTGCTGCTTCTGTTCCAGGGATGCTTGTGCACACAAAAGCATGCCACATTTTTCCGACCCTCCTAGCTGATTGTGTAAAAAATATTAGTTCTGCAAACAAAATTCGCTTTGCCATTTTTCTTAGATCACTGCCAGACATTAAAACTACCTTTAATCCCCCATTCTGTCAGCATCCAGCATTTCTTTATGTGGGAATTGGTCAGTAGGGTAAAGGCCAAGCCACAGCATAAATGAGCTGAGAGTACTGAACCACAGCTAAGATATACATAACCAAGAACATGGGCCTTCCTCTGCCTACACCCCAGATCTGGACAACTGACTTAAACTGTGACGTAACTGTAGGACGCAGTGCCCAGGGCTCAGTACCTGCTACAACCTTGACCTGATGCTACATCAGAGTAAGAGCCAGGTGCATACACCCTCACACACATCAACCGTGAAATGGGAGACCTGGAATCACTTCTTTCCTTTGCTTCCCTCTCCTCCTCCCAAGATAATTTCCTGAACTACACCTGCTGATGGCAGAGGTGGAGGAGGGATCCATCCTGCTTCTCCTCACTGCAGGCAGGAATGAGGTCAGAAAGGCAACATGAGAAGGAACTTGGTGAAGTTTCCCTTCAGGAAGGGAAAAGTAAGGGAATAGGAAGGAGAAAAGGTGGGACTCCAGTTCCTATTCCCCAGTCCTCAGACACAATGAACAAACTGATATGGGAACACAGTTTTTACTCCTCGTCCTTTGCCTCTGTTTGCTTGGGTACTCTTCTAGGACACAGGAGCTAAAGGTGTTAAACTACTGATGCTGAGGAAGGAATCAGATCTCCTCCTTCATACACACCTCCTGGTACTTAACCTAGTATGTTTAAGCACTAAAACTTTAGCTGTGCATTAAAGGAAAGTAACCACAACTGGTTTTGGTGAAGAATCAAATCTTTGCAGCGTGCACTGTATGTTATTGGAGAACGCTGGTTGAATTCAGGACCTAAGGGCTTGCATACAAAAGGATGGGTTGTCGTCGGGTTAAGACATTGGCTATAAACTGCTCAGACTGGAGAAAATTTTGGCATAAAGGGGAGCTTTCAAAGGACGGGTCAGGTACCCCCAGAGTTCAGTGGCATCTGGATAGGTGGTTTTAGATTGAAACTTTGGACATCAGGGAATTTTAGGCACCTAATTTTTCCATAGTGCCAAATCCCTTTGTGCAGTTTTTATATTGTTGGAAACAGAAACTATCCTGCAATTGAAACAAGATAACATTTAAAATTAAAATAGGGAACAATGTGCTAGAAGTACGTAGAAGCTGAATAAGGATAGAGTGGGAGAAGAAAGTGAGCAAAAAGGGTGTAAGAAGAGAAAGGCAGAATTAAGATGGAGTGGGAGAAAACGAGAACAATCAGAATTAAAAATAAACCCCAGCCACTTTTCATGTTGAAAGCTCACAGCTAGTAAGCTGATTGGCATCTTACAGCTCTGCCAGTGTATTACAGAATGAGCATTTGAAGTTACCATCCTGTGTTTTATGTGTTTCATAATCACATTTGTTAACTGGAAGATGCGTGACTTCATATGTACTAAGGTCTGGTACTTTACCACTAGAGTCTAATTAGTAAATCCTGGAAAGAAAGGAATGCAAGCTGATTCTTTGCTCAACAAGCTTGTACGTACAGTGAAAGAATATCGGCAGGATTAAATGCCAGATATAACTGTGGCTTTATTAATTTTCACTTGACTCTGATACAAACATATGAACCATGCAATTATTTCAAAATCCTAGAGGCATTAAACTCTCCCTATCTCATACTTCTTCCTCATCTCAGTTTTACCCACAGTAGCAGAGAGCACTTTCTCCTGCTAACCTGCAATAAACTCTGCCTTTGAAGGAGATCTGCCAAAACTTAAAAATAAATGAGACAAGACTAAGATTAATAAAATAGGCAAGGATAATTGTTCATTTTGTTATGACCCAAATTCAGTCCATTAAGGGAAGAGTATAAGACTCCCTTCTAGTTAAATTGACTGAAACTTTCTGCAACAATGGAGAATAATAAAGCACAATTAAAAGAGAAAGTGACCTGGGGCTTTAAATACCCAAGAACCGTGGTAATGGAACAAGAAGGCCATTTAAAGGTCAGCAGCTTATAAACAATGTCCTCAAAGCAATTTCTCAAGAGGAAAATCATTTCAGATGGGCCTACCACATAGTTTATAAAAGAGAAGGCTTCTCCCATCCTGAAGTAAGCCAAGCAAAATTAAATGCCTGCTACACGGCTCTGGCAGACATCATTTCTTGCCTTGAGTTCAAGAGGAACTATTCTTACCCCAGCTGGTGTTCAGTGGGATCGTGTGGCAAGGTAAATCTCAGAATACTATGCTTATAGGGTCATGTGTTTGCCAAAACATTTGTTCCGTTGGACATGATATCTGGGCCGCAGTCTATGAGCTCTGGCCGCACAGCAGGTAGGTGTTACCTGAGCACCTCCACTGCTGCAGGGCAAGAGACAAAAGAACACAACGAAGTTCACAGTTCTCTCTGTGCAATGGTGGGAAGCAGCGTCCACATACCCACAGAATCACAGAATCTCCTAGACCGGAAAAGACCCGTAAGATCACCTAGTCCAATCATTAACCTAACACTGACAAGCCCACCACTAAGCCATGTCCCTAAGCATTATATCTACATGACCCTTAAAATATTTTCAGGGATGGGGACTCCACCACCGCCCTGGGTAATGTGTTCCAATGCCTGATGACCCTTTCAGTAAAGAAATTCTTCCCAATATCCAATCTAAACTTCCCTTGGTGCAACTTGAAGCCATTTCCTCTTGTTCTATCACCTGTTACTTGACAGAACAGGTCAACTCCCGCCTCTCTGCAACATCCTTACAGATAGTTGTAGAGAGTGATAAGGTCTCCCCTGAGCCTCCTTTTCTCCAGGCTAAACAACCCCAGTTCCCTCAGCCGCTCCTCATAAGACGTGCTCCAGACCCCTGACCGGTTTCATTGTTTTTCTTCGCACACACTCCAGCGCCTCAATGTCCTTCTTGTAGTGAGGGGCCCAAAACTGAACACAGTACTCAAGATACAGCCTCACCAGTGCCGAGTACCAGGGTAAAACGATCTCCCTGGTCCTACTGGCTACACTATTCCTGATACAGGCCAGGACGGTGTTGGCCTTCTTGGCCACCTGGGCACACTGCCCCTTCTGTTCCCTGCCCAGCTGTGCTTCCCTGGTAGAGTTTCTGTGACCTTTCATAAGCACAAAACTCCCAGCACATCCTGGGGACCGGTGCCTGCTGCCAACCAGCACAATTGTCCACTGGCACCACTATGGGAGTCTTCAGCCCTTCCTTGCTGAGATCGGCTGCCCTGGATGCGCTGGTCTATGACTTTGGAAATTTGTCCCCATGAGTGAAAATATATAAACCGTTATAAAAACCTAGTATCGTTCCTCATACTTACAGAGATCCTGCAAGCTCAAAAGGACAAAAATATCTCCTTCTCCACTTAGAGGCATTTTTTTCCTTCATTTTTCAGGCTAAGCAGTAGTACTCCATTCCAGCAGGGTCTGTACCACAGAGCTGGAAATACAGATTGTGACCAAAAAATTTTATCTTTAATTGTATGCAGGAAAATAAGACAATTCATGTGAACAGTCATCAGAAATCTGTCAAAAATATATGGCTAGAAAATTACTTTTCATCCAAGCAGGCATATTGAATACAGTGGTCCAACAAAAAACTGTATTGTGTCAGCACACACAGCAAAAACTGCTAGGAAGGATTTGCAGGATCCAACAAGTTATTCTGCATCATTTAAATTCATATCCGGGGGGGGGGGGGAGTGATCTTATGTATTTATTTAGCCTGTATTATATCTCAGTCATCATGGGACACCTCATAACCCAATGTCCAGGGGAAGAAACAGCAGGATAGTTGGCACAAGGTATTATCACGTGTAAGGCATGTTTTATGTTCCATGCAGCTACATCAAAGCCTGACATAAACCAGTTGTTTCAAAAGTCATCTAATGACAGAGAAGAATTATACTCAGGCCTTTGGTGAATTCTTTGCAGATGTGTCTTAATTCAAGAGTTAGAGTTAATACTAATGCTGCCTTACACAGCACAGGTTTCACAGGCTATTTACGGGCATTTAATATTTCATTAGTTCCCTTTCTGAATGCCTTTATTCTGCTGTGTGCATTCTGTACTTGTTTCTCTGTCTGCCTTCTTTCTTCCTTTTGCACTCTACAAGTTCCTTGAATATTTTACTCCCCGTTCCTTTCATGCTGTCTTTTATCGAAGCAACACATCAACCCAATGACTTGAAGTTTGGTCCCCCAATGTTCAGGTTAGTCAAAAAATTAGTCGAAGAACTCAATCACTTTGCTGTGGATGTGTGTTGCCTGCAAAGTACCATGTGTTTTTTTAAATATAACATTGCACAGTGTTATTGATCTTTCAAGAAAAAGAGTCTCCTCTACATTTTCTGCTGGTACAATTCATTTACAGCAGGCTGGCCATGCACTAACTGTGCACAGGCAGTGCATGCAGAGTCACCGGAACAGCTGATCAAACACAACCAAGCTAAATTCAAGTCAGTACCTTCTCCGTTGCCTATAAAAGAAATTTGTTTTTTATAGATTTTGTCTAGGTATTGCTTCTGAGCTATAGGTGTAAAAATAAGGCAGGAAGCTGGACAGATTTTCTTCCCTCCAGACTGTAAAATCGCTCAATAAACCTCCTCCTACAATAAAACCCTTAAAATGATGGTTGAAATCCTGGCTCCACTGGAGTCAATAGTAAAATTCCCATTCATATCAGAAACGACTGATTTCTGTGCTAATGAAAGTCCTTTAACTATACCAGGTATGTTACATCATGACTGGATATAATAACTTGTTATAAACTACATGCTTTTCTCCAGATAGGATTTCACAATTTTTTACCAGTACTACATTTTTAAAAATACTGATTTCTTCCATCAGTAAAAGACAGTCAATATACCAATGCCCATTAACACTAAGCAGCAATTTTAAAAAGCAGTCCTGAAGACAGCATGGAAATGGAACTGCAGGGGGAATGTTATATAGGGCAAATGAAACGGTCAAGGCTGTTTTATATCTCTGCTGGAAGCTGGTATCTCTAGGACCAAAGTAAATGTTAAAAGCGTTATCGGTCAAGATGGACTCACGTTGACATCTGGCAAATTCATACAAAACGAGGAGGAATTTGTAGTCTTCGTCTGTGCCGAATATTTGGGTTTAGTCGGACCAAAGCGTACACAGTAAGCACCCAGACAGAAAAAAACAAATCTCAGTTTATCGCCTGTAAAACGCCAGCAAAAGTGGATTTTGGAGAGAGAAATTCACATTGTCAGCTGTCTGTTCACAGTGCAGACAAATCCCGGTGTGTAATTGCAGCATTAGTCATGCTGGCTAACAAAGGCATTGCAGCGTGGGTGGGGGACGGACGGCGGAGAGCAGAGAGGTCATCATCTGTCCGAGCCACCAGCTTTCCTCACCAGCCTCCAGCACCAGCTCAGCAAGCACGATGAGGAGCCCGGGCTGGAGCGCTGTGCTCACTGCCGCCCTCCCTGCACCCCACCATCAGCTCCTCCAAGGGGTGGCTGCCAGCCCTGATCCCCTGACAGGCAGTTGTGCATGGGCTCAGGTCCTTCTGCACCACTTGTTCGGCACAGAGAGGACAGAAGTGGGCTTTCATATTGAAGCTGTAGCTGTGTCATTTTTCCCTTGGTTTTGGAGCAGGATGGAAGAAGAAGAAGGAGGATAAAGCTTTTCCAACCCAGACTCATGTCTGAGATGGGCTGCTGCAGAATTCAAGCTTTGGGTTAACAAATGCGTACCACTATGGGTGTGAAATGAAAGACCCTTCTCCACCCACAGAAAACTCTTTTGAAGATACAACCCTACACGTTTGGGTTTTGGTTTTTTTTTTTTCAGAAAATCAGTAACTAAGCAAGGGCTTGAATCCAGAAATACAGTCCTCATGTAATGACCTCATCAGCTCATAAATAGTAGCAAGGGAAGAATATTTCTGACGGTGACATCTCTTACATTGCCATTTTTTGCAGCTATGGATGATCAGAATTGTAAATACAGAACTCTGGGAATAATCTATCAAGCAACATGTTAGATTTGCCATCACTTGAAGTCATTAAATCAAGTATAGGCATCTTTGAAAAGCATATTCTAGCTCAATCACAAGACAAGTTTGTGTCATGGGCCTGCATTGTACAGGTGGAGGATATGATGACAATAGCTCTTGCAGGTATTAAAAGTTAAGAATCTTTGAATCTGCTTTGACAGACTGGTTTGGATTCTTTTAATTCCAAGGTTTTGGGTTATTTCAGCATTCATATATCTCAGCTTGAAGAGAAACATCAGAAACAAAGGTACAAAGCCCAGCCTTTCAGGATATAAATAAACAGTTCTTAGAGGGAAAGGTACCTGAAAGACCCTGGCTGATTCTGGGCCCTTCCAGAAGTTTGCCATCAGACAAAGCCTTCCCCCAAACCCACTGTTAAGGGCATTTGAGCTGGAAGGAGATATTAGCCACAAGACAAGCACTCAAAGCACACTTCCTTGGGAGGTAAAAAGTTCAGAAGTGTTTTATAGGGAGCTAAAAGCATCTGAGGAGAGCAGCTGTTTTAAAATACAGTATAAAGGCAGGAGGACTGAGCAGGCTGTGTCTTTTAAAGTTTGGAGAGCGCTGATACTGATCAAGAGTGTTTCAGCGTGGCTTAGCTGGAGCACCTGCCACTGCATGAAGCATAACAAACCTTCACCATTGCTCCAGTGTCCTCCTCCTGCTGAGCACTCCCTGTGCTGAGGAGGAGCCGTGCCAATTTATCCACCTCAATTGTAAACTCCAGCACTGGCTGGAAGCAAAGCTTTTTTTCTTCTATCTAGTCACCGAGATCACGTTGTTATAAACAGTAAGAGATTATCCAGGGCCACAAATAAAGCGTTCGCCTTAACACCGCCTGATCCTGTGCAGAGGTAGACCCTGCAGGTCTCTCCACTGGAACATGTCATGCAGGAACAGGACCACAAGACTGTGGGATCTTAATCTTGCAATGAAGTGTGCCAGGGATTCAAACTGAAGCCTTATGAATCCTGCAAACACCACTCCCAAACAGGAACTTCTTTTCCTTTAATACCTAACACAGTAATGCACCTGAGACAGAGAGACATTGCCACAGCAGAATTCAGTAGAGCACAGTAAGTAACACGAGGTAATTTGCATGGTTAATCAATAACGTTTTGTCCTCAACTGTTAAGCTTTTTGTCAGCTTTTTGGTTCTAGCAACGTGTTAATTAACAGCCGGTCTCTCAAATTGTCCCCAAGCCAGGCTAACAAGATACTAGAGCTTTACCGGCCCTGGGCAGGGAGAAGGGTTTCAGGAAGGTCATTAGTGAAATGTCTGACATGTACAAAGAGCAGCCTCAAATTTCAGACTTGTTTACTCATTTCAGACACCTTTGGAGTCCCACAAAGGTCACGTAAAACCTGAAGTTTCTGGGATGACAAAAAAAAAAGAAGGGCAGGAGTGAGGAGAGGAGAAGAAAGCAGGGGCTGAGAAAGCCATTGTCCACGGTAATGTGGAGTGGTCAGGAAGAGTGGGAAGAGAAGGGCTGTGCTCCAAAAGAGTTAGAGATAAAGAGGTTCAAACACCACGAATGAGTAGACACCATGGGGCCTCCCATGTTTTAAGGCTGAGAAGCAATGAAGCAGGTAAAAAGAGGACACAAAACCAAACGGAATGTAGCATCTGTGAAAGAAAGAGTAGTGGAAGCTGGGGGCGAAGATGTTGGGACAAATAAGAAGGAAATGGTATTTTTTTCTTGGCAATAAGTGAATCCTCCTTATGCGGTTACAGAGGAAACCGCCTTTCTTTGGAGAACCTGACACATTCTCCTTCGGCAATGAGATGCCCTGTCTACCAGAGCAGTTTGATATGCAAGCAAGCAACGGTTTCATTTACATAGTTCTCTAATCTGCTAACAAAAAAACAGGGCAGGGTTGTAGTAAAACTGCTTCCCAGCACACCCTTACCTGAAAGAGGATCTTTATGGTAGTCAGCTGACAGTCTCTGTGGTGGGTAGCTCTGCGGTGTGGGCCAGCAGGTTGGGAGGGGAACCACACTGCAGCCACCCAGTGATTTGTGAGACAACCAGGACCACGCTAGTCAGAAGTACTGATTTCTGTATGTGCAGATACAACATTTGCCTGAGATGTATTTGACATTTAAATGCACAGGATTGAAGTTGCTCATAGTTTCTCTGGAGAGAGCTCTGCATTTGTCCACCCCCTCACCATAACCTTCAGGCCTTTACAATTCCCCATCATCTCAACTAAAACATCTTGTTTCCTCCTCCGAAGAATACAGCAATATAATTAATAGTAAGTAACAGCTAACCCACAACTGTACGTATTCTCTCGTGTTCTCAGCCAAGCAAATCTTTCATTTTGTCGGGTAATTTCTTTTTAATGTGATGGTTGCTATTATTTCTTGATAGTGATAAAAGACCCGAAGCAAAACTCTTTTCAGAGAATTCAAGAGGAAAAAAAAAAATCTTTGTTGGCTGAAAGGAGCGTATTTAATGCATGCAGAAGGTGTTAATTAAAAATCCTTAAAGCTGACATTATAGGTCTAAAAATCAGGAATATTTTGAGTCTTAAATGTCTCAGTTATCATCATAGAACATGTCTGCCACGGCACCCATTTCTTTGCTCTGAGGCATTACTATAAAATTAAAAATGGGCATTTGGAGATAGTAAGCTTTGATCTTATTGAATTTGTGGTAGGATCAAATCATAATATACCCATGATTTGCTGATCTCATTCCTCCCTTATGGCAAGGGTTTGTCAAGTGATACTAATAGACACGTATAACCTACCAAGAGTTTTGCTACAAAGCAAGCTGATTCTTCACTGTGTAACTTATTGTTGTGCAGGGACTTAACAAAAGGAAAACAAACAAGCAAACAAAAATAAAGACCCACCTGAAATTTGCATTCATACTAAATGGCAGAGGAAGCTTCCAGGCTGCTATAATTCAGTGGGTATGACATTTACCTTTAGGTGTTTTAGTTCACCTGGCTTAGTGCACACTACACTGCGCAAAGTTGAAAATCAATTAATCTTGGAAAAAAATTATTTTTATATACTCTCTTCTGTGGGTCCAATTCCTCATCTCTTCAGAGAATTCTTTTGGCATGAATAGAGGTAAAATTGATGAATATTAAATCTCTGCAATCTAATAAAGAGTAGTGCTTACCTGAGCTTCAATGAAATACAGATGTGTATATACATATACCTAGATATATACTTTTCATACACATATGAAGACATGATCAATGCGTAGGTTTTGTCGATTTATAGGTAGAGGTTCTAAATAAAAAATAATGATTTTTTTATCCTTTAAGATCTCAGCTAGAAAAAATGACTTTTGCAAATGAGAAGTGGCACCAGTCATCAGTGAAAGGAGTGTACAGAATCTGAAATAGCAAAGCAATTGAACATGAAAAGTTTGGCATAGAAAAGAAGGGTGAGTAATTTAAACCCACTCAGGAACAGGTGTGACTTGTTCATAAACCAGTTAAGAAAAAAATTTGTTCAATTACTCCTCTCTGGTAAATAACAAATTACCATAGCAACTCCATTTTCAAACAACATATGCATATATTTTGTTTCAGAAAAGCTTGTGTCAAAAACTGCATTTTACTACCACATAATGCCTTCTTTCCTAACTTCGAGATCCAAATTCTATGAACTTCCAGCTCCTTATTTGCACACTCTGCCTTGGCCATGACCTGAAATCACCACCTTAAGGCTGACTGTATTTCTCAATTCATGCTTAAAAAATATTCTGCCTATTTGTTGAGACTGTTACATCGCGCCAATCCAGCCAGTAGTTTTTTTGATAAGGAGAATAAACAGCTGTCATTTTGGGGGTGGATTCCAAATGATTTGTTAAAATCAGATGGGTTTTATCAGCAATTACAAATAACCTGAGGCATATGCATGTATGCAAGCATCTATTTAAATGCATAATTATATGTGTGGTGGTAGTTAGGAGTTTGTAAGCATTTCGATTTTCGAGAAATAGGGAATTATTCAAAAGGGATCTGATCAGAGTTTGAATATAAACCCATATTGGAAGGCGGTTGAATTTCACCGAGTGACTATACAAAATCCAAACCCTTGTGTAGAGCTACACAGCCCACATGGAGCAGAAGGAGTCCCAAATTCCACCGCTCCCCAGGCTTTGGTGTACAGTAACACACACTCACTTCCAAATTCTGGCCCAGACTGTATAGAAGAAACGTTCATCAGTAACAATCCAGCTGCAGTATGCAACACTAGCATGATTTGTGATTCAACTTTCTTTAGAAGCAACTTAGAGGCAAGCAATCTCAGTGTCTCCAGACCTGGATCTCTGTACAAATACATAAGGGTTATAAAGGCTCAGTTAGGAGACATCATTTTAATACCCTGCATCTTTAAAATATGTATTATCTGGACCTTGCACCTTGAAGATTGACTATTTTTGTGCAGATTCATATACAGAGGGGTGCCTCACCTGTTCAAATTAATCTGTCCAGGTAAAAATTAGTCTCCGAGTGGTCTTCAAACTTAGAATCATAGAATCATTATGGTTGGAAGAGACCTTTAAGATCATCAAGCCCAACCATTAACCTAGCACTGCCAAGTTACCACTAAACCATGTCCCTAAGCATTATATCTACACGATCCTTAAACACCTTCAGGGATGGGGACTCCACCACTGCCCTGGGTAACGCGTTCCAATGCCTGATGACCCTTTCAGTGAAAAAAGTTTCCTAATATCCAATCTGCACCTCCCCTGGCACAATTGAGGCCAATTTCTCTTGTTCTGTCACTTGTTATTTGGGAGAAAAGACCTTGCTACAACCTTTCAGGTAGTTGTAGAGAGCAACAAGGTCTCCCTTGAGCTTCCTTTTCTCCAGGATAAACAATCCCAGTTCCCTCAGCCACTCCTCATAAGTCTTGTGCTCCACATCCCCACCAGCTTCGTTACCCTTCTCTGTACACGTTCCAGCACCTCAATGTCTTTCTTGTAGTGAGGGGCCCAAAACTGAACAGAGTACTCGAGAAGCAGCCTCACCAGTGCCGAGCACAGGGGAGCGATCACTTTCCTAGTCCTGCTGACCATATTGTTCCTGATACAGGCCAGGATGCTGTTGGCCTTCTTGGCCACCTGGGCACACTGCTGGCTCATATTCAGCTGGCTGTCAACCAACACCCCCAAGTCCTTTTCTGCCAGCCAGCTTGTAGCATGTGTTGTGACCTAAGTGCAGGACCTGGCACTTGGCCTTGCTGAACCTCATACCATTGGAGTCAGCCCCTCAGTCCAGCCTGTCCAGATCCCTCTGTAAAGCCATCCTACCCTCAAGCAGACCAACACTCCCACCTAACTTGGTGTTGTCTGCAAACTTATTGAGGGCGCACTTGGATCCCTTCATCCAGATCATTGGTAAAGATATTAAACAGAACCAGCCCCCGTACTGAGCCCTGTGGAACACCACTTGTGATCGACTGCCAATTGGATTTAACTCCATTCACCATGATGCTTTGGGCCTAGCCATCCAGCCATTTTTTTGCCCAGCGAAGTGAAAAGATCAGAAGTGAAAAGATCAGAATCTGCTGTTGTTGACAGGTTTCCATTTTGCAGTCAGCAACAAATGACAGTTTACTCAATGTTCGTATAACCATCTGTTGCTTCCACAATGGTAATTTCAGTCTGGATCCTTATATACTATCTATGTTTACATGATTTCAATGGCCAAAAATATCAGAATAAGCATCAGCATAATGAACTCTGACTCCTTCAATTTGAAAAGTATCTAAGAACCATTTCTGATTTTATAAAACCATGCCAGAAGGTTGGCCCAATAAACATAAACCATGTATGCAACTGAAAGCTCTGGCACCCTGTCCTCATTTTTCTAACCAATAAGGGATGAAGGTGAAGTAGAAAATATAGGCATTTATTCCTTAGCCAGTGTCATCTCAGTGATGCTCATTGGGCATCATTTTTGCTCTAAGAGATTCTCTGAACCAAGCCACTCAATCATCAATAGATGCAGTGAAACAAATCTCTTCTCATTCCATTGGAAATATGCAAACAGTAATACATCTCTTGCCTGAAGAAGAATTCCCTGTTCATATCACAGTAATTTATGTCACAGAATTATCTGGCTATAGTTATTAATCCTAGAAGTTTTTAAAGGAAAGAAAAGGAAAAAACCAAACAAACAAAAACCAAAACAAACTTCTCATCAACAGACCAAATACTTGCAATTAGTTGATCAAGTTCACCTGTGTCCAGTGACTCAAATAAATTGAATTGCAAATCTTTTTTCAGGTCACAGTATGTGGGCTGCATCTAGAGTAGCACTTTAGTCTGCAGCAGGAGTGCACTTTTGAAAAAAGTCTCCCGGTTGACCCCACTTACAGTGCCTTGGTTGACATCATGGAGTGGAGTCAAGTCACTCTGCACAAGCCGGGTTCCTCCCAGTGGAGCTAAACTGGCATTTCAGGCGAATGCCTAAGGCACTCCAGCCACTCATGGGTGTTCAGTCCAAGCAGGAAGGTTAGAGTTAGGCCAGAGTAAGACCTCCTGAAATGCAGATAGACACCAGGTCCACAGCATCAACTACTTTGCTTTGCTTTGTAGATCCATTCCTCTCAGTTTGCACTACTTACTAATACTGATATAGGTTCTGCCACAGAGCTTTGCTTCAGAAGACTTTCTTGCATGGATTGATTATGTCAGTGGGGTTTTATTGATATCTTTGGCTGCATTACATCCTGCCACATTTTCATCTTTGTATTCAGGTAAGAAACGCAATTCTACATAGGTATAAAGTTATCATATCCTTGCCATAAACTGAGTGACACGATAACTTGTCTTGTCAGATAGTTTCACAGTGCTATGCATCAGCTAGAAGGCTGAGAATGAAGCAAATATTCAAAGGTTTTTTTATATCTCCCCTCAAGCCACAAGGAGATGTAAGTGCTGATTTGAAATGACACTACATTTTGTTTGGGAAAATTTTGCAGAGTTGCTTTAGCCCAAGATGGCAGCTATTATGTAAGTAGCAACAACATCTTCTCTTTCAAATTCTGCATTTTCCCTTTTTTTCATGTAGGCCAAATGTATTTTGAGCTCAGTTAGATTTCCTTTTAGATAATGAGAACAGAGCAAGGAGCTTAAATCCACACATGAAACTTTCTGAGTAAGAAGCATAGGGGATTGAATTAAAACAGCCCCTCCCAACATTAGACAGATGCCTGAAGCATGCAGAGGTAGAGTAAAAATACAGAACCACCAGCTGGTGATGGGATAAAGCTGAAGGTAAAGAACTCTTTCCTGCAGCATCTTTTTATAATTTTGAATTTTCAGCTTTGAAATTCTTGACCCTTGTTGCAATGACTGTCACACAGTCATAGAGCTCCTCTGTCCAGGAGGGTCACCCCTTGGTCCCTGACTTCCTGCATCTCCCATGGCCTGAGCAGTAGCAATGCAAGACTACATCTTTCCTTGGCCTTGGGGGAACATCTAGTCAGCATGGGTATCCCAACACAGCTATTAAGAACACTTTTCAAGATTATCACTAGCCATGTTAGTGCAAGAGACACGCAGATCGAAGTGAAAACAGTAATAGAACTGGTTGCTGTTCCTTGCCTCATCTTTCCAGTCATTCTTGAATGCTCCTTGGTCACCGCTGTGTAGGAAAGTTCCTCAGTTTTATTTTAGCCAGTGCTTTACTGCAATCCACAATGAACTTTCTTCATGATTCCTTATAGTAGGTAGCAGCCCAATTATGTTGGTCAGGAAAGAGAAAAGGCAAAAGACATTTCAAGGTTCATAATTTTTTCTTAAAAACAGAAGGATGAGACACACCAAGGAGAAGTGGTGGTTTAGACAATATTTCTCAACTTTTTAAAGCCAAAAATCACCATGTCTTTGTGAACCGTCACTTCACTGCTTTTCATTAATAGCCAAATAAAATTTAACCTAAGCTTTGAGTATTCATTTATTGATTCTATTTTTCCACATTGTGTTTCTTATTTGCGTATGTAGGAATGTGTGTATTTGGAGAATGTTTTTAATGCTGTGTTCTGATGTCTCATGGACCTCTTGCATCCTGGAGACAATGGATTGTTGAACACTTCTGAGTGCAGCTACAATCTCCCATTGGAACCTAGTTTTTATTTTACTCGGAGACTATAATGAGTCAGGCAGTTGCAGGTTTTGTTCTATGCTCACGACAGCTTTCTTTAACCTTAGCTGGTCCTATGGCGAACAGAAATCTCTAGTACCTCCAGAAAACTTACCCTCTTATTCTTCTCTTTTATTCCAAATGTTAGCTGCATTTTTAAACCCTTTCATTAGAGTAGACAGTAGTCTCCTTATTAAAGTTTTTGAGGAGGGGGGGCCATAAGGTAATCTTTGTCAATTTGGCTTTCCTTATTTGATTTTCCTTAGTTTAGATTTTCCTATGGTCAGAGGCTGGTTTCACAGTCACAACTTATTTTGTTCTGTGACTTCTCACAGAGTGTGAAATTTCACCTAAAGGATCTCATGGCTGAGTCCCTGCACTTGAAGCACTCACAGAATCACAGAATCACAGAATGGTCAGGGTTGGAAGGGACCTCTGGAGATCATCTAGTCCAACCCCCCTGCCAGAGCAGGGTCACCTACAACAGGTTGCACAGGACAGCGTCCAGGCGGGTTTTGAATGTCTCCAAAGTGGGAGACTACACAACCTCTCTGGGCAGCCTGTTCCAGTGCTCCACTACCCTCAAAGTAAAGAAGTTCCTCCTCATGTTAAGATGGAACTTCCTATGTTCAAGCTTGTGCCCATTACCCCTCATCCTATCAATGGGCACCACTGAAAAAAGACTGCTCCCATCCCCCTGGCATCCTCCCTTCAAGTATTTGAAAGTATTAATAAGATCCCCCCTCAATCTTCTTTTCTCTAGACTAAAAGTAAAGTACTCTCCAAAAAGTAACAGGAATTCCAAGACTACCCACAGATTCTCCCAGTTATACCGGCATGCTATTAATTAAAATTAAAATTGAAACTGTTTCTGTTGTCCCAAGAGCTGTAGAGCAGCATAACCTTCCTCACCCTCAGCTTCCCCAGGCACAGCAGCACAGTTACTGGTCCTCTGTCCAAAGTCAGCTGTAGGGTTCAATTTCTTCACATAATTTCAAAGCACAGAGACTGTCAGAAACCAAAGTGGCTGCAAGGAAGATCTAACAAACTGTCAGAGGCCCTGCACATCTGTTAGAGGAATTTTCTTGTGTTAGAAAGGCACTGAGCCTTGCCAGGCATTGAAGGATCAGCAGTCCACATTTACCCCTGTGGCCCACAGAAAGGACACTGTCTTTCCTTCCCACTTGCAGCTCTGGAGGTGAGTCAAAGAGGGTGGTCACTGAATTAGAGAGTGCTGAGAAAATAATGGGTACTCTAAAGATTATTTTTAAAATCTCTTGACATTTTGGAGTTACAATGATGGAGCATTTGTGTCCCAAAATAGGGTATCTTGGAACCTCTGTCATTACATGACAAATCAGGACACTGCTGACATTTCTTTGCTCCATAGCGAACCTGAACTGTGAGGCTATCTTACAAGGAAAACTGTACAAGTACCATCACTTGAGAATTCAAAACTAGGCTGAACAATTCACCAGAGAATATATGGTAAGAAATAATCATTCTCTGACAAGTGACCTAGTCTAGAAGGCCAAGCAGGACTTTTCCAGCTTTTACTTTTATTATTCCTTGCTATGTGATTATTTGGAAAGGCATACAAGTTCCCATCAATTTTGAAAGCAACTTTTTATGTGCAAAATTCAGTACAGGTCTCAGTAAAAGGAACTGCACTTTGCAAATAACATTTTCAAGAGCATTTCTGGAATTCCATTTCTGTCAGGCACCCTTACAAAGAGTCAGCCAACCTAAATAACAGCTATCCAAATTTCTTTTAAATTCTGACTTTGCTCCGTCGATTCTATTTTGATACTACAATAAAATGGCACTGTGTAATTTTATTCTTTTCTTCATTCATAATTGCCCTTTTGATTTTGAAAATAATGCTTCTTGCTAACTGCAATGTGAGCCGCATTCAGTTTGTTATATTATCTAAATTTGTGCAAATATTATAAAGCTCGTGCAGTTCCACCGAGGGACAGAATGTTCTCATTTCTTCAATTACTCACATTTGAATATAACGTTCACAAAGACATTTGCACTTGTTCTTCTTTCTTATAATTGGAAACCTTAAGATTAACACTGTTGTTTAAAATAAGATGCATTTGAGTCAACAAGCCTTTCTAAACTTAATTTTCAGCACTGCAGGTTACTCATTGTTTTCTGTTCTAGCTTTCATTCAGAAGCAAGCATATTTATCACACAAATGTATATTTTTAAATGTTCTTGCTGATTTAAGCCCAGTTTGTCACAGAGATCCTGGCCTAATTATGCCAGCTCAAACACTACAACTATTGAAAACATCCTTCACAGGGTTGTGTCTTTTACTAAATTCAGTAGAAAGCACCCCACTGCATGCAGGGCCACTGGGCTGGGTCTCCAGCATACCACCACTTAAGCATAACCACCCATCTTCTGAGGCTTATGCTTGCAGTTTCCACCTCATGCCTGAACCATGGCTGGCTACGCTGGAGCCGGCCATGAGGAAGGACTCATCGTTTCATGGAGCGATGCTGTGTGACAACAAAGTTCAGAGCTCTCGGGATATATCTGGGCCTTTATCTCCTTGAAACAAAAGAAGAGTATCTCCTTGTAGAAAAGGACAACCATAATAAACATGTTTGCCTGGAGCTGAAAGGGACCTCCTGGGTCATTGAGCCTGGTC
The DNA here is from genome assembly GCA_013398815.1 of Ibidorhyncha struthersii. NCBI lineage: Eukaryota > Metazoa > Chordata > Aves > Charadriiformes > Charadriidae > Ibidorhyncha > Ibidorhyncha struthersii. The sequence continues at coordinate 21,867 of VZSZ01010014.1, forward strand.
AGCTGGTATTACAAGCAATCATGTCATATTAGCAGTCCAAGCGACGCGGAGAGCTGCATTGCTCACTGTCTCACACCTTGTGCAGTTCTCCCAGCCTGTACTCACTAAGCGAGGCCCTTGGCCCCACAGCATCTGCTTTCTGCTTGCCTGTTGGTGGAAAGCAGCCGCCAGCCTGGACCGATCAGGCTCACCATGTGTCAGTGTAGAAGGACTCGCTGGACTGAGGATGGCACGATGGGGCTCCAGTACCAGCCTGTATGGGTTTCCAGATTTCATTAGCCAGTAACCCTCACACATAAAAATACAGCAAAGTTCAGGTTTTGACCAATATTTTAAAATTTGGAAATTAGAAACCCTTGTTTTGGAATGGAAATGTTGATGCTTCCCAGCTCCAGCACGACACTGCTGACCAAGCCCACTGCTAGCTGGAGGAATTGGACAGCACACAGCGATGCCCCCCCAAGGGACACAGTGATGTCCCCCACACACACAAGGGACAGAGGCACACCTTCTCCAGGGGTACTGCCCCACAGTCTGTTTTACACTGCTCTGGAGGAACCAAAGCTCCTTTATTTGAGTCCTCTTTTCTTTTTTCACTATTCCCCCAGAACCATGCATGTGCTTTTATAATAGAGATTAATTACAGAAATGTGGTGGGTTTTGACAGCAGAAGGTAACTGCTGTCTGGAAATAGCACGAGTTGTAGAATACTCTCACTAGCACCCAATATGAAGAAGGACACTGCCAAAATAATGGCTAGAAACAAAGAAATATAGACATTTTACTTAAGCAGTGTGGTATTTAATGTCACAAGCTGAAGGGAAATCTAAATGCAGAATAAATAAGACACAGCAAGTGGATTAAGGACATAAGTCTATGCACATAGCATAATTTATAAGTAGGAACAGCACATATCAATGTACATTTGAATCTGGATGTAAGCATAAATGGGGGGGGGTCACTCAAGCGTATAGCTCAGAAATATTATTAATTAATCATTTATAGTAAAACGGTCATAAGAAACTCAAGACTTGAAAGGCCGGTGAGCAGCCATGCCTGACCTGAACAGGGGCATCCATTTCTTTCTGTTGAGTGGATTGGGCTCCCCTGCTCTTCGTACATGGGAAATACACACAGTCTGAGACACATTTAAATAAAACCATTCTGGCAGTTATTTGCCTCAGATGAAAGAAAGTAAGGCCAGCCTTCAATGTCCTAGTGGGTTTTTTTTGGCTGCATATCCTTTTGTAGTTCCCCAAAAGTTATGTTCTCATTAAAATGTCACCTTACAATAATTCTCTAATGTACTGGCTTCTGCCTTCATTACCTGTTGAACCAAAGCTAGTAATGGAAAAACAGATTACCTTGAATTTACGACAGGCTAATTCCACTCCTTTTAGCTGCAATGATAAATCACCCTTTGTTTACAATTGAAAGACCAGTAATTTTGAGCAGAATGAAGAATGGATGGAAAAATATAGTTTTAACTATTGGCACAGATTGTTATGGGGCCCCGAAGCAACAACATGGTCAACAAGTAAAACGTAAAAACAAGCTCTGGTAAAGCCCAGTGAACAATGCTTTCAAATTGCACTTATTTTAGTCAGTGGAGTATCCCACCATTTACCTCTGACAACGTGATTTGACCCACGGGGAATTCTCTGTCACAGATTCAGTATTTTTAAAGGAGAGGTGAAATCCAAGATATCTGCACAGGGACTTCATTTCTGGAAGATCACCACCTAAAACCTTTCTGGACTGAAAGAATATTAGAGGACTGAAACTTTTCAGGATGTAATCGGGGGACTGAAAGGAAAATTGGGGCTGAAACCAGACACTCATTTCTGTAGCCTGGGCCTTGTGGGAGGTTAGGCAGTGGGTGTCCTTCCATCTCCAATGCCTTTAGATCCCGTTTTCTTGCTTCTCTGAGGCAGCATTAGGGCCAGTACACATTCTGCAAAGTACTGAAGCATGTGTAAACCCACACACACAGTCTGACCAGGCAGCAGAGGCACCTACCAATTACCCTTGTGTTTCTCTGGCTCAGGGATCCCCCAAAAGCTACACAGATTTATTTTGGCTTGTGATACCCCTGCAGGCGCCCCACTGGAGCACGGCTGCACAGGCTGCTGGTGTCAACAGCAGTTAGTCTGTATTGGAAAGATCTTTTGGGATACGTTTCTCTGGCTGCATGGAGTAGTTCTGTGTTAATATACTGAAATGGACCCAAAAATTCTTTAATTCTTTAATGGAAACACTTGAGGAAGCATAAAGAAAACACTTAAGAGAAACAGCAGTAGAAATCATGACAAAGTCAGTAGTACCTAAAAGGTACCACATCTCATTCACAAAGAAAACTTCCACAGAGCATCTTTGAGGCAGATAGCAATTCACTTTTTTTTTAACTAGTTTATGCTTTGTAATCCTTTTTTAAAGCACAGATAGACAAAGGTAATGAATAGGAATGCCATACAGTGTCATTTACTGGCTTAGTATAGTGCAGGAAAAGATCTCACCTTCGTAGGCATGGGAAGGGAGTAGGGATTCATTATCACATGTTTGAGAAATGATGTTGAATCCAAATTTATAACATTAAGCAGTTACATAGTATGTAAAAAAAAAAAAGCTGAGGAAACATTTAGAAGCTTTTCCTAAAGGCTTTTTTGTACCTGTCAAAATACACTGTTATTCTGTAGAAAGTAGATGATGTATGAAAATTTGTGTTAAAATGATCAGATACTAAAGTAACAGTTTCATTTCTTCTGCGAATTAGTTTCTATATGTATACATATCTAATTATCTACCTATACCTTTCCTTTTCTTTTTATTTTCCAACAACGATGATTTATCTGTTTTATTTTGACTGAGTTGTAAAAGCCTAGAGCACCAAGTCAAAACACAGTAAAATAAAAAAAATAAAAAGATTGCTGTTGGGACAGAAGTTCCCTAAGGGACAAACTGAAATGAAACATTTTGGCTCATCAGGCAAATACCGTGTCTGCCTCAAATAAAAGGCAGTGTTTTCATTTGACTGGTTCAAAGAAAGCGACCCTCATAACCTGTTCATGTTCCTTTTGCTTCCCAAGTGAAGAAAGGTTGTAGTTAGGGTATAGATTTAACTGTTGAGGTGGGAAAACTTGTGTTCTTTTTGTCTGCTTAAAAAAACTACAGCAACTAATGTTTTTAATTTTTTTTTCATCTCTCTTTGGTTTATGAAATGGACTTCTATATTCTTACGTGGGATTTATTGCCTTGCCTTAGACATCAGAAGAGTAAGTGAATACACTGATAAAAGATGTGACTAATGTAAGATACAATCTTATTTGGATCACCCACAGAAATTAGTTGATTTTTACAAAAATTTTGCAACTACCTTCTTCTTAACTTTAATAACCTAAGAATCCCATTCTTACCCTGGAGTTGATGGCCAATGTATTCCTACTTACTACAACCAGAAAGGGATTTAGTTTTGCCCAGAGAGCAAAGTTTATCAGAGTGAGAGATATTTGTTTTATGTATGAACTGAAATCTGCTGCAAACTCTCTTCCTCCAAACTGCAAAACAACTGATTTCTTTTTAATTTTATAAAGTCTCCCCGGGTGAGTCTGTCAGGAATCTGCAGCTGAGACACTGTGAGAATATCTTCCTTCCTTCAACCATTTGGTTGTTTCACGTATTTAAACCCTAACTCCTTCAGGGTATTTTGCTCTTCAAATGTACAATGTGATATTTCATTGTACATGGTTTAAGGAGCTATCACTGTTGTCAGCTGTGCCATTTTTATTTGACTGATTGATATGTAGTGTTTTTCCTAAAGTTCCTAAACTCCTTGGCTGAAGCAGTTAAGTAAGAGTTTGAGGGAGGTGAGTTCTTAGCACTTTGGATTAGAGGAAGAAATCTTTAAAAACTTCAACATTAAAGCAAATACAGAGAGCACAATACTTCTAAAATAGTGAGATTTTAAAGCCTTTCATGACTTTGTAGTACTTGGCATTAACAAAAATGCTGCAATAATACACATAATATATAATAATAAAAATGTTTGCTAAAAATGATCCTTCATTAGCAAGCAATAGAGCTTCTGATTCAACAATGAAATTTAATGAAAAGCTAATAACCCATGTGCCCATGTGAGTATGTCTTATTTCTGTGGCTTCAATTTTCCTCCAAGTATTATGAGAAAAATGCTCGGCTCTCTTTGCCTTCCTTGGTTTTATGCTGACAGTTGTGAAGGTCTGTCTTCATAAAGGATTACAAAACCCCTTTTCTATCAGTCACCATTCTTTTTTCATTTAACAATGCTGATTTATCCTAATAAGTATTAAATACACCCTGAAGCTTTTTTTCCTGTCTCCTCCCCCAAGAAATTTGGAAGAAAATCTTTTAAGCATTTTCTGACTTGGAGCACTATTTCAGGATCTGACCCTTATGTTTCTTTGTTTCCCTCAGTATGTTTCCACCCTTCAAAACTTCTGTATAGATCTCTCATTAGAAAAATTATTTTGATAAGCTGGTTCTGAAGAGAAGAGGTTACTCTCCTGCCAAGTGGTCAGTGGTTGTTACACCTAATTGAAGCCGTTGCTTTGTCTCTCTGAGTGTTGTGTGCCTGAGTGCCACTTAGGATGAACCCAAAATTCCCTTTTTCAGCCCTCTCACAGAGGCTTTCCTAGTAATTTTGAAGCTTTAATTTCTGCTGGCCTGTACTAAAGGGGTCCTTAGGAGCACCTACAATTGTCGGGCAGGCTGGAAAGGCTGCACGCCTGATTTCTGATAGTTTTCTTTCACTGGCAGATTGTCTCCTTCCTCCCTTCTGGGGAATCTTCAGCTGCTTGATTAGGGCAACTTTAAGTCATACCTGTGGGCCAAGCATTGTGGCCTGTGGGCCACTGAGAAACAGGTCTGTCATCTGCCAGGATCTTGTCCTGCAGTCCAAACGCCTTTTCCAGAGATAACACAAAGGTTTTTGTGAAGATTTCAGCTTACGCTGCATCAGGATGGTGCAAATCTATATGTTAAACCTGCTTCTTACCTAAAGCTTCCACAATAGAACATTGCAGGAATTCCTAAAGAAAAAGGGTAAATAATTAAAAAGATTCAAAATAGTGAGTGATACAACACATACAATAGAATCAAAAGAAAGTAGGGATAGGAGCATTTATTAAGACCATGACACTAGAGGATATTAGAATGAAGACTTAAAAAATGTTAACTAACATTAAAAAAAAAAAAAATGCAAAATATGTGGGAGTTTTGAACTTGGTATCTGAGGAGAGTATTACTGATCCTCTCTTGAGTTCGTTTGTTCCAGTCTCTTTACCCTGGTACAAGGGATCCTGCAAGCAAGACGAAAAAACAACTTCAAAGCATAAAGCCGTTATTTAATGGCAAACAGAGAGCAGCAGGTAGGCAGCATTTAACCAGCTGTGAGGCTAAGCATAGATGTGCTCCTCACCCCTAATGAAGCACCCTGAGAGCTTTTGCTGGCCAGACAGGCATGAGAGGAGAGGGGCAGGGCTGGCCTCTGTAGCTCCTTGGAGTAGGTCCTCAAGTGTCACAGGGCTATCCTCATCCACCCACTGGTGGCACTGACCATCTGACCTGATGCTTCGCAACTAGCAGCCCCAACTAGCATGACCAGCCTCCCTGATGTTTTTCTTTTACATTTTCACACTGATATTTTTCCTCTTGAATCCTCCAGCTATTCCTGATCCTATCTCAACAGTCGTGCTTCTGCCTGTAATTTTACCTTCCTTATCTCCGTACAGACTTTCTCACAGCTTTTTCCGAGCAGTCTGGGTGGAGGTTATGCAGCTGTGCCACATAAAAGCTGAGTCGTGGGTCCAGGTACCTGGTCAGAGAAAGCCCAGGTGGCAGGAGAAAACTTACAGCAGGGGCTACAGAGGGTGGGGGTTACAAAAACATGTAATAAATTCCCAAATACAGCAATATAAATCTACTGTTTCTATCAGAATAATGTACACACTAAAAAAAAAGTTCCCTGTGAGTTATAAATAGCTTACTCCTGTAATGTAGGTAGTTATGAAGGATTTTACATGGCAAGCAACCCATGCCTAGGACAACCCACCCAATTTCTCACATTAATGCAGTATATAAAATGCTCTGCCTGGTATTCCTACACACCCATAATTCCTAACCCACTGAGAGCTTTAGAGACACAACATCTGTAAGACTGGACCTAAAATGACAGAAAAGTATTGAAGGTCATGCAGAATAATTTACCTCAGCTTTGGGTATTTGATGGATGAGAAGGCTCCTACTCATTGGAAATGTTAGGAAGCATTACGAGAACAAGTGAGAAACAGAAATGTATAGATTCATAAATTTTAATGCCAGAAGAATCATCTAATCTGACCCATATACCATAGGCCATGAAAATCCGCCAAGTAATTGCCACATGAAGCTCATTAAATTGGAGGCTAAAGTAGCGCTTATCTCCCCATAGTAACAATTGCCAGATAGCATCAGGAAACTATTTTTTAAGACCAAGAGAAAAAAAAAAAAGAAGAAGAAATTTGCTAGCAGAACCCTATCCACCCCATTTTTCTATACATGCTTGCTGGAAGTTTTCAGAAAGCTGTACCGCAGTAAGATTTCAGAGAATAAATGAGAAGTACCTGTACAGTTTGCACATGACATTGCACTTCTTGAGTATCTAGCAGCTACAGAGAAGAGGATAATAAATTATCTTTATGCAGCAAGCAAGAAGCAGGGAGTTAAAATAAAAACAAAGAAAACTAAAGGTGACATAAAGCATTTACACCCAAGAAAAAATACGCTTGGTAAGTGGAAAGTAATAAAAAAGCTAAAGCATACATTTACCTTTGGTAGCTTTCCACTTTAGCAAATGATGATCATGAGAAAGAAATTATAAAAAAAAATCTAGGGTAGATGGAGAGAATCTGAAAGAATGAATGCAGCTCTGGAAAACAACAAAAGCATGTCCTTTGCTGAGAAGATTACTGGCTGGGTAGGTAGTTAGCTCTCTGTGACATATGCCAGAGCAGGAAAGGTGGATGAAATAACAGCAGAAGTAGAACATAAAGGAAAGCAAGTTGACATGTGAACAGTGGAGCTGTTCAAAACCATTTCACATGGATTTGTCTTGCATGTCCCACGTCACATCTACTCACCTCAAGAACAAGAGCTTCTCTGTACACCTACAAGCACTCCCACCGTATTACACAAAGCTCTCCCCAGGGTCTCACAGGCTTTGCCCCACACTGCTCCCTGCTTTGTTCCCAGTGCTCCCACACCGTGGTATCCCCACCTGTCCATATATCTCTCGGGCTTACTGGTTGGGCAAGAGACAACACATGCAGGAGAGCACAGGACTATGGACATCCTGACTGGCCGTGATGGCTGTCCAGGAGACTGCTGTTAACCAGAACTAAGTCATGATCAAATCCTCCAGTCCTTTCCCTCAGCAGGATCATTAAGAGAGTCAATCTCCTCTACTCAGTCCCTGATTATTACAAATTCTGTAAGACTTAGGAATCTTTGTAACCTCTGCCTAAATTGGCTAAAAACAGACAAGGGGGGAGAAAAGGAAGTAGAGGACAGTGAGATAACACAATCTTCTTAACCTTATTTCTCATGAAACCAGGCTAAAATAAAATGCATTATTTATTCCATAGGGGAAAACAGAGAAAAAAACATGCCGTCTTCACAGGAGTAAATCCTGACATGCAGGCTTAATATTTTTGCAAACAAAACGCAAAGGCCCCTTTTAACTGAGTCATCAGGATGCCGACTGCCTAATCAGAATAATTAGGGGATCTCAATATTGTTCATTACTTTTTTTTTAATCGTATGTGGGAGGTGGAAAATGAATCTAAACGTTTGATCAGAAACAAGGCCTTTGTGGCTCCCTCCTGAAGGAGGAACACACTTCTAGGTGTTTTATGAGGAGAGTGATGTACAATTACAAGTACAAAGGATGGTACAAAATGTACCCATCTAGTCAGTGAAAGAATATCTAAAGTAAGACTTGAAATTAATAAATGTATAAATAGATTAATTAAATAAATGCAACTGCAAAAGCAGCTTCTATCAGAACTAAATGATTGAGACAAATATGCATGTCATTTTTATTTAAAGTTCCTTATTTCCTTTAACTATAAATACTACATAATCTCTTAGCATATAAACTTTCATGAATAAGTGTTTAAGTTGATAACACTTCTATAAATATAACAAATGTTTCTATAAATGCAACTGCATCCTGATGAAGAACAATTATTTTTCTATTTTCTCAAGTCTCTCAGCAATAGATGTAAGACAGCATCATTCTGATAAATGACTGTAGGACATTTAACTGGGAAGATGGAAAGATCATGAATTATTTATCATTGTGACTGCTATAGCTTTTTGCAAAAAAAAAAAAAAAGCTTGAGTGCCACCTGGGACACAGGACAGACCTGTGCCCCTAACTTAGGGGAATTTGGTACTATGGATAGTAGGGCCAGAACCTATTTCAGCGATGGTGATAAAGCACTGATGAGCCTTGCAATGATCTCATATCTTGGTGTATAAGGAGATCCAACCTGCCTCTGTTACTGTTTTCAGGGCAGGATTTTATACCTTAAGTTTTTCTTCTAGAACGAGTTGTTGTCTAACTGCTGCTTTCTTCCCAAGAGAATGTTCAATAGGGAACTTCTCCCTTCTCCTGTTCTCCCTGTTTGTCAGTGTCAAGGCTGAACTTCAGCTGCTTTAGCTTTCATATATTGCACTGGAGTTGGTCGCTCTCAGCTTTTGCTACAGTCAATGGAGAGAAGTACTTTTAGTGGTTGGTTGTCCTATTTCTGGCATCAACTTTAGATTTGAAACATTAAGTTTAAAATAAATTTTTGATTTTTGACTATTTTTTTCCCTTGGAGGGGTAGGGGTTGTACTTTTGGCACTTGATTCATGCAATTTGTTTCAGGCATTGACTTTAAGGTTGAAATCAGTCTTGCACAAACAGTACCAACATGCTCTGAACTTAGCTACATACACTTGATTACTGTCAGAGTTGTCTGGAAGGAAAAGGCACATTTAATTGATATATTTATTGCAGTTACATGTGAAAGCTGTCCCCGTTAAGGCAGGAGGAGGAAGCGATCCAAGGACACCCAACACACTGGCGGATGGAGGTGTAGTATGCATGATTCCAATTACACCTGACACTGAAGTTGATGCCTTAATGAAATAATTACTGAAGCTTACAGGAAGCTGCAAAGATTCATACATATGCATCAGGAACCCTATTGAAATATGGGAGAGCTGCAGCTGACTTCACTCCAAGTCACTGGGGGACAATGACAATATTTTTCTGTCTTCCAGTGTATGACAACTAATTATCCTTGTCCACTAATTATTATCTGAAAAATCAATAAACTATACTGTTCTTATTTTGTATACTGTCCTCCTAGAACTCCTTTGCATTATACACATGTAGACACAGAAGCCTACTAGTGAATTTTCTGTTGAGATTCCCACCAGCTAAAAGCACTAGGGTTAGCACTGATTGGGAGAAAGCAGGCTGCGATGGGGACAGAGGCAGCTTGGAAGAACTAGACACCAGGCTGGGAAGAGATGAGAATCACCTTGAGAAGCAGCTCGTCTGTGAGCTGAAGGGAACACAGCTGGAAGCCAAAACAGTGCACAAGGCAGTTGTGACATCCGCTATTATTTCCCCTCCCTGTACTTGTCCTAAATATAGTAAATGATTTCTTCAGTTTGCATTTCAGACAGATAAACCTGTTTTCCTGGGAGGCAGAACTTTGCCAAGTAGACCAGCAATTTTGCAGGACCCGGTAAGGTGTAGGTGGAGTCCCAGTTGTCTCCTCTGAGGGAACATCCAACCTGCATCCAGGAGTCCCAGCATGTGCCGAGACTCTGCTCCCCTTTCCGGCAAGGCCAGGTGTCGACTCGGCAAGGAGGGGAGAGCATCTCCTGGGCAGGGTGTCAGGGCTTCCCACGGCAGACAGCAGGGACAGTGGGGACAGCCAGGGGCTGAGGCCATCACACCTAACTCCCTACTTCCACCAAGTCCCACCCTCAGTGGAGGACCAACACTCAGTTACATACATGACCTACTATTTTCTTGAATTTAATAGAGAAGACTCAAGTCCTGTTTTGTTAACTATTGTATATTTTTGAATGTAAATATGGCCATGGCTGAAAGTTCCTAAATCATATACTTATGATAGCAAAGATGGAAATTCTGAGGTCAAGAGGAATATGTTTCCCTGACTGATCATTTCTATTTGTGGCTCTGGTTTTGTGCTTACTGTCCACGTCAGGAGCAGCGTGTGGGTGTAGCAGAGTGATGGTTAACGTGACTGTTTGCAGTTGAGGGGAGCAAGTGGCTGCCAGACAACAATTCTTTCATTTCTTAATTCTATTTACCAGCCTCATCCCTCCCACAGACTATTTCTGCAAACATATCCTCTGTTTCTTTTTTACCACTAGATGGTAGTAGCAGGTAAAGGCTTGCCCCCCCCCCCCCCACTCTCTTTGTTTTCTGTCTGTGAATTGTTTTAGGACACTGGTTCCAGTAAAAGGTTTATTGTTTTCTCTGAATAATCAAATGATTATACAGATACTATACATTTAAAATTCACTGTTTGCAAAATAACTATTTCCTTCTTTTTCTAATCCTCACAGCCTCTCTCCCCACACATCCTTGCTGAATCTAGTGGGGGTGCAGATCACAGGCAGCAACTATTACGAGCAGAAACAAGCCTCACTTCCCACCAAATCCCACTGAAGATTTTCTTACATACCACGACTTACACTCGGCATTTTCAGCAATTGCTTCTTTACGGGTATTAAGTGGCCTGGGCCGCTGTTCTGCGGCCTCTGAAGCAATCCCATGCTTTCCTTTGGTCTGCCGTGCCTTTCTTACACAACTTGCTGGTTTTGGGTGGGAAGAAGCATCCCCAGCCCTGGCAGCTCTGCAGATGGATATCCGCCGCCTGGCCACGGGGCAGCTGCACCTCCTGACATTGTCAGGCACACAAAATGGGGCAAGAGGAATTGTATCTTCCCCTTGACTCCAAAGTAGGCTCATCTGTTTTGATTTTTACGTGGGAAATATTTTTGCTCTATAGACGCAGCCAACAATTAATAAAACATTGGTTTAAATTAGTGGAAGCTGTCCCAAACCCTCACTAACATTTCGTCAATGTGCTCTGTATCAAAGCTCTTTTGCACAACAATTATCATTTAGAAAGGAGGGAAAACACAGTCAGTGCAGCTGTCCTTTGATAATATCAAATATTATCTTTTGCTACTGATCACAAAAGCATCATTTAGCAAGTGCTTGATGACCAAAATATGGATGTTAAGACTGTATTTTCTCTATAGATATTTATTGTAAATGGACCAGAACAAATTAAGTACTACACGTAATAAGTACTGTATACACTCTCCCAGTCCCTCGGGTACGTGCTCATATTCAGTTTACTTCATTTATGTGACCCCAAGGAGGACCCATATGTTAAAGTGCAGGTCAATTTACTTAGAGCTGTATTTACCTTTTAAATGGATGGCACCAACTGACAATAACGATAACTGAAGGAAGAGCCATCCTTTCATTTAGTGAGAAACAAGCTTTTTGTAATTTTCTCAATAGGCCTATCTCACAATCATGTATTTCAACGCAAATAAAAATGTCTTTTCAGTAGACCATTCGCAACTAAATTCTGATGGGCATTTTCATCCTTTTTACATAACTACAGACAAAAACCGAAATAACACCCAAGCAAAACAAAAACATATATTCCTACATCTATTTGGGTTAGTCTGGATTAAAGCCTCCATTTTCCCTATGGCCATCTTTGCTTTTGCAAGGTATTGAAGACATACATCTTTCCTCTTTCATATTGACTTCTTTTTTGCCTCTTCTTTTCTGCCACTGAAGAAGAACACATTAAAAAGAAAAAAAAAGAGGGTTAGAACTGAGAGGCAGATCCTCAGGTGCTGGAAATCAATATTGCTCCAATGAACTCAATTTATGCAAATTTTTATTAGTTGCAAAATTGGGCCCACTGGATTTTAATTGCACTTCAACATCTGATGTACCTTTTGATAACAAAAGCAGAAGGCAGGCAGTTCTAAACAACCCTTTAATTTTCACTAAAGGAAGAATGTTTAAGGTTTAATGAAACATTATTCAGCTAGAATTTCTCCTTTCAATTCATAACTACATGCACACTGTGTTCTGTAACTTCAGTACTTCATACTCATTTCCAGGTACCTGGTTCAATTATAAAATGTTCAGTGAAATGACTGCATTAATAAGGCAAATCTCTATCAGAGGAGAAATATGTTCTTACGGTTAAATCATTTGTGCTGGCATCAGGCATTTTGGACTGCCTTGCTGCTCTCCCACAGGCTTTATGTGTGTTCTTGGACAAGCTACCTACGAAATGGCTCCTCCAGCCTGACAATAGGCATTTAGTGAAAGCCCAAAATTGAGAACTTCATAGTCCTGCTTTCCACTGCAGTCTGTGCTCATGTGAGACGTTTGCTTCTCCTTGTGGAAGGCAGAGTTGGGCTCTGGCAATGGCAGTTCTGGTCTGCCTGACCCCACATGTATATATATGGAGAGCAGCTCTGTGGAAAGGGACCTGGGAGTCCTGGTGGACAACAGGATGACCATGAGCCAGCAATGTGCCCTGGCGGACAAGAGGGCCAATGGCATCTTGGGGGGCATCAAAAGGAGTGTGCCCAGCAGGGCGAGGGAGGTCATCCTCCCCCTCTACTCTGCCCTGGTGAGGCCGCATCTGGAATACTGCGTCCAGTTCTGGGCTCCCCAGTTCAGGAAGGACAGGGATCTGCTGGAGAGGGTCCA
>VZSZ01010014.1:34875-55611 GCA_013398815.1 Ibidorhyncha struthersii
CTCCCACTCTGGAGACATTCAAAACCCACCTGGACACTGTCCTGTGCAACCTGTTGTAGGTGACCCTGCTCTGGCGGGGGGGTTGGACTAGATGATCTCCAGAGGTTCCTTCCAACCCTGACTATTCTGTGATTCTGTGATTCTGTGATTTTCTCCCCCAAAACAGGGTGATCTCATCCATACTGCTTACTGGGACCAGTCTCCCAAACCACGCCCAGAGAGAGTGCTAGGTGGTGGAGGCCAAAACCAAGCTGGGGGAGCCTAGCCTGAGCCTGTTCAGTTTACTAGTGTAGACAGAGCACTGTAAGAGGGACCAAAATACCCGTTAATGGTGCATCGGTGCTGGGTCCATGATATGGAGACAGGAATACCTGATTTGTCTGAAAATATGCCGTCTTGTCTAGTTAGGTTTGTACAACCTCTAACACCATCAGGGCACCGTTGGACAAAAAGTAGAACAGCCTTCTGGCTGCTTTGGGTCAGAATTACTTACTCATGGGAAAAAAAAAAAAAAAAAAAAATTCTATGGGTAAAAATGGCTCTGTGGCTTTTTTTTGAGCCAAGATATTTTGTTTTAACCCGGTTCAGTAGGAACCTGATTTCTGTAGCAACACTGTATTGTATAATTGAGTTTGTAGTCTTAGCCTCCTCTATCTCCTGTGGTTAACTCCCAGATTAGACGCTATCTACACAGGTACAGTACACTCAGTCCTCTCACCATCATCCCTAAGGCTGCGATGTGGTGCTGGAGATGTGGTCTGAGCCCGCGGTCTTACCCACCAAGGGCAGAATGACACAATAGGCGATTCAAACTCCAAACCCCATCAGGCAGCACAACACTACAGAAATATGCAGCTTTTGTGCTCAGCTGGGAAAAGATGAAATGTTCAATTGTTTCAGAATCCATGTTTTTCAGAACATTCTGTTCCTCAGTACATGTTGATATTTTGACTTCTTGTCCCAAAGTGGATGGAAATTCCAACTTTTGTTCAGCCCATGCTGCAGCCCCTAGCTCCTGCTATAATAAAAGCAAAGCAATTACAATAAAACAAAAATAGCTTTTAACAGTTACACGGTTTCAATGATGCCTTGTACAACAGTCACAATATTTTAAAATTAAGCTTTATTCTTTACAGAATACAAAAAGATTTCAAGATCTTCATCACAGAAAATGGTTAGTTCCTATTAGTTTTGTTACATTTTGTGTATGTTATATATTTCTTCTTTGCCTGAGTCATGACAGGACTTCCAATGTGAAACATATAGTACATTCTGCTCTCAGTTACTCCGGTGCAACCGCATTGATTTCAGGGGCTATGCTGAGCTTTGAATTCTGTTCCCACAACTGCATGTTCGCACACTCTGCAGTCAGACTTGCTCTCTGTTGTGCTCCTTTGGGACACAATTTCAAAAATGAGTCAAGATTCCTAAAAAATGCAGTTGTGGTGGTTGTTCAATATAGTTTGCTCCTGACAATAGTTATAATTAATCAGGGCTTTTCACTTTCACTGACATTGTGGTTATTCCTGGGTTGGGTTTTTTTTGTTTTTTTTTTTATTTGCAAGACAGAAAACTATAGAAAGCGAAGATAATTTTTAAAAATAAATTCCAGGAAAGGTTATTGTACCACGTTGTGTTATTGCTCGGAGTGCTTTAAAATTGGCAGCTAGGTTATGTTTTGGGATCAGATTGCTGTGCTGTTTGTTTGCAGAAGGGTAATGATTTTGCAATATAGAAAACACTGCCTAAAGGATAATGAAGATAGTGAATGAATGTGTTCTTAAGAGCAAAACTCTTTCATATGGCATCTGAGAAGGTGTACCTCCTAAGAGGCTAGGCTGGCTATAGCTTTGTAATTCACAGAAAAGTTCCAGACTTAAACATCTGCCTATATGCTGCACAGTATCACAATGAGATATTTTTTAAAATTCAGCTCTGATTTCTTTTTGCTGTTGTTGATGTATGAGTTGGTTAGCATACTGTCATACTAGACTATGACACCTAAAAATACCATTTTTCAGAAATGCCATTCTTTTAATGCCTAGGTCTTCAAGTATCTCAACCTCTGAGGTACTCAGGGTGGCTGTCTGAAAGTCAGTGACTTGTCAAAGAGCAGAAGAAATAGTAAGATAGCACTGGAGTACCTCTTGATGTCTGAGGACTCAGCTATATCATCAACAACAATGAAAAGGAGAGGAATCTCTACTAAGCAAAAGTCTTCCCTGATAAAATCTTCTCTCTACCATTTTTACAATGCTTTAAAGATCAGATCTGATTCGCATGTGCAATGTCTTTGCTTTTTTATTTCACCGTTGCTAGTCATCATATAGAAGGCAAATTTCTGATTAATAGATCAACTTCTAGCAGCTGAGTTCTTGTGTGTTCAGCTTTCTGTCAGTATTGCGAGCTTCCTTTGCTCATTTAACTGAGTAGTGGGAAAATGGCAATACGCTCAAAATAACTTCGGGTATAAACATGGATTCTGTGTAGATCAGAGAGATGACATGTCAGAATTTTTTTCCAACCATTTTTTACAGGCATAAGGCAGGAGAACATTTACAGACCATATCAAAGGCCTCATCCACAGCGTGAGCACCCACATCCTGCTCAGATGAGCTCAGGCTGTCCCCAGCTTTATACAATGCTTTGCTTTAGGTACCATGCACCTCAGATAACTATTCCTACACTTATACTCTGTGTATATATGCTCAGCACTAGGATTTGTGGGTGCATGCTGAAGATTTCCCACTGTCAGAAACTATGATACTTATGAAATGACTGGTGGGTTTTGTGGGACACCTTACTTTTTCTTCACAATTCCAGCACAGAGGTGATTTGGGTCTGGAACTCCAAACTTACATGAAACGTCCTGTTTTCAAGATGAAGTAGGGAACAGATCCTTATGGACTTGCTAAGTCTGAAGGACAAGCATGGCTTATTTGCAGCAGGCTGGACGTGCTTCAGGAATAATGTAATAGCTGTGCAATTCCACTGCATCCAGTGGTACATATCAGGGATAACAGCGAAGTTGGAGAATGTGATTGTATCGTTTTGGACATCAGCAGTTGAAGCAGAGCCCCCAGGCTGGAACTGCTGAGAGGAACCTTGTCCCAGTTTCAAGTGAAGGCGATTACACTGGTGTACAAGTTGATGGCTGTGCACTGCTGGAAGTGGATAAACCAGACTAACACAGGTAAGTGCATAACCAATTTGGTACTGGACAGTCAGTGGCTGGAAGTTTGCAATGGGATCTTATCATGGTTTACAGCAAGCGGGTGGCTGGATGGCATAAGAAATATAACTTATAGTCAGTGCCATTAAACTTTTTGGTTGTCATAGGTATGGCCAGGATTTGCCCTGAGGAAGGAGGAAGCAAAAGCATCAAAGGCAAAAAATACTTTGCCTTGTATCTGCAAGGCATGTGGTCTTAATTGCTGGTTCATTAACACCCATGTGGGAAGCAGCGGCAAGATGTGTAATGCCAGGGTATTGAGGAAGCCTGGCATTTGCAGGCTGGGACAAATAAGATCCCATTTTCCTCTCAACGTTTTTGTTATCAGTGAGGTGTTAGTGCCAACA
The DNA here is from genome assembly GCA_013398815.1 of Ibidorhyncha struthersii. Classification (NCBI taxonomy): domain Eukaryota; kingdom Metazoa; phylum Chordata; class Aves; order Charadriiformes; family Charadriidae; genus Ibidorhyncha; species Ibidorhyncha struthersii. The sequence continues at coordinate 38,455 of VZSZ01010014.1, forward strand.
ATTATTCTGGAGGACTGAATTTGGCTTTGTATGCCTTGGAAAACAAAAGTTTAGGTTAAATACAAAGCAGTTTCAGTAATATGGTGGAGAGCACGCTTAGTGGGTTAAATGGAGTATGTATTGACATAGCAGACATTAACTAAAAGAGCATTTGGATAACGCTGTGACAAATATCATCCAGACTGTAGCACTCTGCACTACAACTGCAGGGGTAAATTTGAGCACTTTTAACAGAAGGAATCTAAGGGGACTCAGAGTTTTTGGACTGGTCCACACACACAGACAACTATAGCCCTCAGTACTGAGCCAGGTTCAGAGCCAGCACAGGGGAGATCACATCTTCCTCCAATACCTTGGCAGTGTGATAATGGGGAGAACTGTTCAGAAAAGCATGTGATGCTTTAATGATTAAATGGAACGGGAGTCCTAATACATTCATTAAATAAAAAAAAAAAAGTTATTCCATATGTTCTGTTATATAACATCATATTGGTGGGTTATTTTGTAAAAACTTTGTAAAAGTATCTGTACTGCATGAGGGCTGCTGTTAGTATTTGAGGATTAAAGTATGGTTTCTGAATTTCAAGTCTGTTGCCTTTTATCTCGAGTTTTAGATGTAGAGGGGACTGTCATAATCAATTGCATTTAACATCTGTGTCTGAGAGTTGTATGAGGCATCCCTTGTGCAGTCTAGATGATTTGTATGTTTTGCAAATTAATAAAAAGCATTCTTATACTTTTCATTGTATTTCTTTATTTGATGGTAGCTTCAAAACCATTATTATGTAGAGAAACACACATAGTAGAGAGTAGAGGAGCCCTAAAAGTGAGGAAATATAGGGACCTGGAATACATCCGTATATATATCAGCCGGTAATGGCCATTACACTCTCTGTCCTATTTGTTACTGCTTGTGAAAAATTATAGTGGAGAAAGGAAAGGACTTTTTGTTTTAAGATATTCAGATGAATGTTTGCACTGAGCACAACAGAGTGATTAGAGCTGTTGATAAAGGCAGTATATCAAGAATTACCTGTTGTGATTAGGAAAAAAAAGAGTCTAATCCTAAATGAAAAATGGGGTAATTGATAGTGGCAGAATGTCCCTTCCACACCCTTCTCCAGTCTCCCCTGCTCTTCTGCTAGCACGAGTTTCCCTTACAGGATGCATAATGACTGATGTCTCATTTTCTCTTGCACTTCTTCACTGTTCCCAGATTATTTATATCAGAGCATTTTAAGCCTAATATTAGCTGAGCAAGAAATACCAGCTCTCTGGAACCCCTCCTAGGGAGCAGTCAAAATGAGGAGGACCGGCTACAGCTACTGCCTGAAAATTTTGGCACTTATCACCACTGTACATTATACTGGCCAATATGCTCTTAAAACCTGCTCAGTGCTTTTATAGCAAAGGCATAAAACCCAGCAATGACTGATGTAACCATTCACTGAAATCAATTATATAAAAACCCTACTCAGGCTATGAAAATAACTCTATAACCATGGTAAAAATTGCAAAAACCTGCTTATGAAACAGCCAGGGTTGTATGTTGGGTTTTTTTTCCCACTCTCTGCCTACCATGTTGGGCATATGAGATCAGAAGGGATGTAGCTGGAAGTAGGAGACAGAAGATTAGTTATGAAAAGTTACTTTATATCCTCTACTCTTAACTGAAACTGAGCACACTCCTGAAGTAAACTGTTTCCTGTAGCAGTAAATGTATTGGCCAAAATCCAGGAAATTCCTCCAACACGTATTTATATTTATAATATATGTACTTAGAGGTAGTAATAAATAGGATAGATGGCCTTAAAGGATTGTGGATGTGTTTCAATTCCACGAGCTGCCCTGTCTGGGTCCTAGCATCATTCCCAGATCTGTCCCTACATATGGCTTCCATTTTCTTTAAGTCACCTTCTATACCAGCTTTCCTAGTTAGATGTCTGGTTAAAGTTGATCTATGCTAGCTCTACTCAGAACCTGGCATTCCTCCCTGAGATCATCTTGTCTGTATTAAACTACCCAGTTGAAAAGTGGAGTGGGAGAAAAAGAAGGCTGTGTGCTGTGGGTGCTGAGCAGGGCAACCCTGTTGCAAAAACACAAACTGGGAATCACTGTAAGCTTACGTTAGAAGATTTGCATTCCGCGTGTTTGATCTACCCACAGTGCTGAACTCTAATTCCTGTATACTTTTCCCAGATAAATTATTTGCATGACAGTAGGTTATCTTTTACCCGCCATAGCAGGGATTAACTGTGTCTAGTTTGTGGTTCAAACAGTAAAGAGAGCTTTCTCAGAGAGAGATACTTTCCTGAAACCAAAGAAATGGAAAACGCCAATGGATAGAACATAAAAGAAACAATGTAAGTTCAGGGATTTTCAGAAATAGCAGTGGTAACCTGCTTGCACTCAAGTCCGTGTATATGCTAAAGTCATGAAGAGTAACCACTTGCTGATGATCTTTACTAGTAACACCTGTCTAAGACAGCTGATTGTAGATGGACCTAGTTGCAATTATGCCCAGAAATAGGAAGAAGGAAAGGGCACCTTTATGAACCTGAACACAGAGGTAGCCCATTTTGCTGTCATCCAAAAACACTCATCCAGAAACAATGCTCAATGATTATATAGCATGGCTACCGATGGGACCAATCTCGCTTGCAAAGGTATCCTTGCTAGCTCCAATTATGATTAAATCTGACCTACTGGATTATCAATGAACCTTTTTATTTCTTGCATTAAGCTGGCCACAGAAAGTTTAATGACCGCCAAGATTATTTGCAATGCAAGAAAGATACAAATATTATCAGGTAAAAGGAGTACAACTGAGATTATCAGGGAAACAGAACAAAACAGCAGCTAATAGGGTTAAGCTCTTGAAAGTTCCCAATTTGTTTAGCTCATAAAGTATTTGCAAAAGAATGTCAACAAAAGAAGTTACAGGTAAAACCTGAAACTTAAGAAGTCGAAAAATGAAGAAACAAGTATTTCCAATGTAAGATAGTCATGGTACCAAAGGAAAATACAATCTTGTGATGTATGAAATGTCCACAGCACAAGAAAAGATCACAGAAGACCATATAAAAGAAGTTTTAGTAGAGGAAAGAGTAGAGGCACCACAGTGGAGAGAAATCAGGCCTGTGTACATGAAAGCCGATAGGTGGTAATTCAGTATAATGATTCTATGCCTCATGTTTTATAAACTGAGACATGAAAAGAAGCACAGAGAAGCAGGAAAGTCAAAGATACATGAGATCTTGGGACATGTCTGAGACTATCTTTTATTGTCTTTTGATATAAAAAGACAGTAGATTATGATAGCTTTTAGGAAGGAGTTAGGTTGAGAACTGAGAATAGAAAGTCTTCACGAGTTAAGAGTGCCATGAATTAAGTAAAGAGAATAGACTTAGGAAAACAGGCAAGGTTTCAACTTCCTCACTAGCAGCTCCAGAAGGAAGTAGTCATACGACACACAAAGTGTTTTACTTGGATAATGTCACACTGGGAGTCTGTAGGACTAAAACCTAGATCTCTTAATGCTAAGAGAATACCTTAACCACAAAACCATTTATCTTCTGCGATGTTCCATGGTTTCATCACCACAAACTACCATGAATAATTCAGGAAGCACTTTGACACCGGTCTCATTAATAAGACATATAATCAAGGACATGTTTAAATAATGATGTAGAAAAGGCAGAAGAACTCAATAAATATCTAATTTCATAAGAAGGCAAAGAAGTTCTTCCCAGCCCATCCCCAGTAAAGAAGAAGGATGTTAATCTGAATGCCTCTGAGGTGTGGACATTAGAGAACAAATGGGTTAGGTTAATTTTTAATAAATCTCAGATTCCTAAGGAAATTCAAGAAGACAAAAACAGTGCTAATGTTATGTCAATGTTCAAAAAAGGTTAGTGCAGTGGCTGATAGGTCTTTTCGCAATGAGTCAGCCTGGGCCAAATAACAGAAAAAACAGTAAAAGGTTGAATCTATAGCAAAAGATAGGAATACAATTGCAAGATGTTAAATCAGCCTGATCAAGCCAATCTCATTTTTTGTACTACAAATTTATTTGATAAAGGATGTGTGGCAGAGGTTTGTAAGGTATTTGCTTTAGTATCACATGACAATCTTATTAAACAATTAGTTCTGAGAGCTAACAAAACCTGGCTTTCTCGGGAATTGTGTCTCTCTTCGTTAATTGACTGTTCAACAGTATTACACTTAGATTTTCTGTTTACTCTGCATATATCAACACAGGGCTATTATTTCTTGCTGCAGGGTGTTTCAAAATGACAAACATGCTGTCATCTTCAACTACAGAAACTACCCAATGGATTCAGAAATTATTGAGGGTGATATTTGAACTCTAGTAGTATTTTCCTACAACTATCTACTTTTATGAAATATACATATATCTTTAGGATATTTATCTCTCTGCAAATGTGCTTGAAAATAACAAACAGCCTAAAAAATATTGGGGGAGAGAGGGCAAAAATAGGCACCTTGCTTCCATGGGAATAACAGTACCATGAGCACTGTAAAATCCTAACAAGCAATAGTTCTTACATGGGTTGGAAACTCTCTATCTGACATATCTCAGACAGATCAGTAAGAAATCATAAACAAATGAAAGTATTCCTAAAGAAACCTCTCAGATGTTAGTATTAGAATATAGCAGGTTATTCTAAATGATGAAAAAATAACAACAAGCATAAGGAAGCCATGGGAGGCATCTATAAGGTGGACTGTTAAAAGTACATTTTAAGAAAGTCAAGTTCAGGCTCCAACAGGTAGGAACAAGGAAGCAAGTGGCAGCACAGAACTGAGAAATGTACCCTGGAAAGCATTAACTTCAAGAACAGTTTAAAGATCACAGTGAAGAACTGATGCGGTATGGGGTAACCATTTGATGGTGTGGGGAAGGGGGCTTATTCTATCCGGTGTGTATTACTAGAAGAAAAGTATTTTACATCTACGCAAGGAAGGAAGGGCCAACAAGCTTTTAAACCAGACATAGTTAATGGGCTATACCACGTGGCTATGGGTAGGTATGTTTATACCGGCCTACCTAAGTGTTTGCCTTAGGAAGGAGGAAACTTCAGAAGTCATCAAAGACCCCTGAAATCCAAGATTTTGAAATTTCTGCTAGTTACATGATGCCAGGGTCTGTTCTTTGACTTGGAGGCAAACTGGCATGCTCTAGCCACAGCCATGCTATTTGGGTGTCTTTAAGACCAAGACAGGTAACCACATCCAACCTGCCTCTTGGGCAAGGTCTCTAACCCAGGAGTTAGCTAAATCCTGAAGGCCAAAACAGCACCAGGAGTTGCTCCAACAGTTTAAATGAGGGTATTTTGGGCCATGTCTTGGCATCATGTTGTTTGCACATGTCAACTTAGTGGCTCGGAAGTCATCACGGTGTAGTTCAGAGAGGTCTATGCAGTAATTTACCCTCTTGGAAACGCTGTACCCACACTGCAAACAGATGTCTCCATTTTTCCTTGAAAACCCAGCCCAGCCACCATGGAGCAGGGTTCTCCTACACACCTAACCCTTTGATGAAGCGTTTTCTGGTGCCTGGCTCCCAGGCTGACTGTATGAAGTGAATTACTGAAGCATCTGCACCAGCCCCACCACTCCCACCACTGCTTTATTGTGAAATGTGGGATTTTTGCCATTTTTGCTATCTACTAAGTCTAACAAAAAANACATTTCTATTTCACAGATAGCCACAGAATTGATGGGCCATACTACATGTTACATATTCATCACCATGGCAGAAACCTCTGGATATTTGTGTATCATTCAAGAAGTATTTTCTGGGGCTGAGACTTCATTCATATGTCCTTTCACAGATCTTATTTGCAATCCTCAAATATATATTTAATTCCATCCACCTTTTTGTGCTTGCATCTTCATAGCTAATGGAATCCTGAGACATCATGAAATCAATATTCACTTATTTAATATATTCACAGAAGTAGAATGCCACGAAAAATGGAAGATTTTTGCTTTTATCCATTTAATAGAATTTACTATCTGTGTATAAAGTATGTTATTAAAGCAACATAATCTTGAATCTGATTTTTCAGTAGACCAATGAAAGACATATCTACATTCCAGAACTATGTCTCTGACAAATTTCAATTCTTCAGCAGTTTTCATTGCAATGAGATGAAGATTGAATAAAAGGGCTTTCTCACCTTCTCATGCACTTATTTCCATTTAGAAAATAATTTAACAAATATTTCCTTAAAAATACTATCTCATATTTGAGAATAAGTGTGTTAGATTTCAGCTGAAAAAGTAAAACTTTGAAAAATATGTTCATAAACAACTGAACAGCATCCTTTACAAAGCTAAATAAATAATTTTACCATAGCATTTTAGCAAATGTTAGCCTACATGTCACCTTTAATTTATCCTATTAACTTATCACCAGTCACAGTATCAGCTAATTTTATGGCCCACTGATCTTTTAGCATATAATGTAATGATAGTGTCAGTTATTAGGCACCTGATAATATGAACGGATTATAGGAGTAACTGGTCAAATATCTGTTAGAATTGAGAGTATTGGGTAAAATTTTCTGCCTTTCTGACATGCCACAACTTCTTTGAAATCAAAGGATATAAAATCTCTTATGTCATTTTAGGACCCAGAATTTGCTATTATTCGGTTTATTGTGCATGATACTATCAACTTTCCAAAGCCCTGACAATCACTAAAATCGTGAGAATACTAGATCACTAGCATATTCTAGATTAATTAGGTATATTGGAAAAAAAAATATTGTTATATAACAAACATCAGATTTTTTCTTATTGAAAATATGACATGAGAAAGTCTTACTATCTTATTTAATTGATCAACAAGGTTTCTTAGTTGCCTGCTAGCTGTTTCCTGTGCCTCTTGAATTAACATAGGTTGGAAAATTCACTAGTAACTTTAGTTTCTTCACTCATTAAAGAGGCTTTTGGATAAAAATTAACACCGTCACATTAACTGGAATACAATGGCACATCCTTTTTTATTGGTTAAATAATGCCTAAAATTATGTAAATGTTACCATGCCAAAATAGCATGATACATCTGTGCATAACCACAGTTTGTAACATATGTCCAGATACATTATGTGAGCCATTTGATTCCCAAGCTCGGCATGTCCAGTTACTTTTCGATTCCTTTTAGCTTCTAGCATCAACAGTGAAAAGAAGTAGGCTCTGTTGTATATTGCTTACACTTTGTAAGTGTACTACACATTTGTAGTAATGTTTTATATGATGTTCTGAGCAAAAAATCCTGGGATGTTAATGGGAGTTCTCTGACTGACTGAAATGGGCTTTGAGTTCAGTTCTTAACCAATAAAAATGTTTTACAACCATCTTTCCCAAGTTCCTGATGTCTTCCTTCTCTTTCTCCAGTAAAAACAAGTCCCTTTATAATTTTTTCAGTCACTGCTTTAAGATGCAAATACACCACTGAAAACAGTTTTTCCAGCCATCCAAGTTGGATACTTGACCTGCTTTTTAATTGTGATCCACGTTACAAATATATTAATAACTTATTCTCTTAATATCCAATTTATGGTAAATTGGGTGCCTTGTAGAATAAGGGCATGAGTGCAGAGCCAGAGGAAGTAAGGGGTCAGCATAATCACAGGCTAGATAGTGTTCATATTGAAAAATAAAAGACTGCATGTCAGTAGAGAAATGACAGGATCCTTTGATTAATTTCATATTCTAATGCTGTGGGACTTTCCCCTCCTGAAACCTTTAAAGTCAAACAATGTATATAAAGAAAATGTAAAGTATTTGCAAGATATGTGATGACACATCCTTCAAGATTTTTTTACCAAATCATTTTACCAGACTGTTTTATTTGTGAATTCCTGGGTTGGACAGCTGTGTACAGCAGACTTCTGGGTGACTTGGAGCCATGGTTCCACTGAATTTAATATGCTTCGCTCATGTACCCAGAGGATTTGCCCTCATGCTTTAAGTGGGGTTGATGTATAAATGAGCAGCCACTTCTTAAAGACCATTGGAGGCTGAAGAAAAAAAAATTCTGCTTTTGCAAATCTGTAAGCAAGCTGTGGTAATGACAAAGAAGTTTATTTACTGGCAAGGAGATGAAAAAAGAGCACAGCGGAGGGCAGCAGTCTGAGTAAAAAACTGTCAGCCTTTAAAGCAAGATTTAAAACTTTAAAAGGACTAGGCCAGATCCAGAAGGAGATAACTCCTGCTCTTAACTAGCTTAGCTGGACAGGGACGCCTTTGGAGGCTCTCCAAGGAGCAGTTGGCTAGAAAAATAACTGGGATGCTTAGGACTAGATTGCCACTTTTAAGTGTTAGCCACAGTGGACTGGTGATGACAAACACTGGTTCCCACTGACCTCTCCCAAGAGCAAGATCAGTATCTTTTTTATTATTATTATTGCTTACAAACAGCAGCAGATCAGGAACAAAAGTCCAGTTCCACTGAAATCTGTCGTGTAAGCCTGTTCCTTTTATGCGGATAAGCCTTCTCTATCTGTGTAAACAAAACTACAGCTAAGAATAAATGCTGATGACTCCTCAAAGAGCAGGAATCAAAGAAAATAGTTCTGGCAAAAACAATAAACAGAGTGAATGAAAAGAACAAAAGAAAAAGAGGAGGAGGAAGGTAGGAAGGCAGGAAGGAAGGCAGGAAGGAAGGCAGGGAGCAAGGGAGGAAGGAAGGAAGNGGGCAGAAACCCAATTTCAGATGAGTTAGGACTACTCATCTAAGCAAGGATTTGTGGAATCAGCATGATCTGGAACTCAAGTTTCTCCCTAACTTCAAATACAGATGGATCACCTGAATTTGCTAAATCAGAAAATGCTCACATGCATGTATTTATAGTATTGGGGCCTTAACTGACTATCTCTTGGGGGTTTCTTGCATGATATAAAATAATTAATTGTACAAATGCTGAAATTAAAAGATAATCTGTCTTTAGTATGTTTGTTTAGTTCTGTAAGGAAGACCAGGATTTGAACATTCCATACAGACACTATATTTGTTAGGACAGTTTATTTTTTTCATTCAAATACTGTGTTTGCTCTGCTTTTTCTTTCAGTTAGTTTTGAAGGTTTTTGATGCAAATAGGCTGCCTCAGGAGACAGTCTTCCAGAATAATTTTTTTACTTTTATTTCTAAAAAATATGTTTCCTCATGCATTCATGCATGGGTATAATTAACTCTATGTACTTCTGCTGTCCTGAAAGTGCCTGCAAGCCTCAGTGAAAAAGAAAGACCCACATTGCACCAGGTGCTGTACAAATGCAAACCAAAACGACGGATTTTGCCTGGCAGATTTCATGCACTAAGTAACAAAAAGAGTCATATATATGGCTTTTCCTCTGTGGAAGCTGAAGCGCCTCACAGGAAGGCAAAACGCCTTATCTCTGTTTGGAAAGGAGCACAACCTAAGTAGAAACGCAAGGATTCACGCAATTTTGTGCAGCAAGTCAGTAGTGAAACTGTGAATAGAGGCCAGAGCTGGCCAGAGCTATACGCGATTTAGCTTTTAGTTCATGAGATGTGTCAGGTCTGAGGGCTAAGCTTTTTGTCTTATGGCAGTATTCCCCATGTCCCCAGACCCTTTTCTTTTCTACCCACCTTGGTGACCTGCATCCTTCCTCATATCGCTCAGGAGAACCATCCTGATTTTTCTGCCTCTTTTGAAATGCACAGTTATGGAAACTATTGGCCATTGTATAGAGAACCCAGGTAAATGTCTACCTTTCTGTTTATAAGAATTGCTGGAGGCAGGGTTGAACTGAAAGAGGCTGGAGGGATCTGGCATCCCCAGGTAGAGCCGCAGGTGGGCTCCTTACCTCAGGGACAGCCCGAGGGCAGGGACCACCTCCAGCTTGAGGCTGTGGATGCCATGATACAGCCCCGGGTGGGTTTTTTTTCTCCCCTCCCATTCACTTATGAAGGGACATGGAGATGGAGGGACAGGCAGCTGAGTCACGGCATTAGGAGCTGGATCCCATGACCTGCAGCAGCGCCGTGACTCCATGAGCCTCTCTGGGGCCTACAGCCAGTCCTCTGGGTCCCAGCTTAAACCAGACATGTAGATGGGAGCTGGAAGTTTGTTTCCTTGAGGTAAAACTGGCCGCAGGGGACAAGGCCACCCCGAGGGTCCAGCGGGCACTGGGGCTCTGCTGTTTGGGCAGGGTTGGTTCCTTCATGAGCCATCTGGGGTGAGGCCCATCAGGGTGCCTCGGGCGCAGGTCTCTGAGGCCGGCGGGTCAGTGCGCCCAGCACTGCCCTGACTGTGGGCCTTTCCTCGGGCTTTCTTGAGGGGACAGGACACGAAGTTGGTTTTTTTACACTTGTCCAACACAGAGCTACCTTCTCTGCACAGGATCATAACACTGTGTGCCTGCTTTTGGCTCTCAGGGTGGCATAAAGGGCGTATAGGCAACTGTGAGAACGGCCCTCCCAGTATTTTGCCTATTTAAATAAAATCTTTCTCTGGCACGTTATTTCCAGCTGGCAAAGCTGCTTGCTGCACAATGTTGATGGATGCTTCACTGCGTGAAAGGAGGAACAAATCCCTGACCCCAGGAAGGGTAAAGCCCTGACCTAAAGCATGATAAATGAGCTGTGGATTGGAGAGGTCTGTGAGGGCTGTGTATCTGCCCCCTTGAGTACTTTTAAAGTTGCTTCATCCTTCTTTCCAGAGGAGTTTGGCTGGGAAGCCTGTATGCTTGCAGATTCATCGGTATACCTCTGCTCCCAAGTTCACATCCCTCCTTTCCCAGACCCTCCTAAGCCCTCTGCCATGTGATCTGGGGGAACAGACCTTCTGCACCATGTACTGCAATATGGTCAGGAGTTTCTGTAGCGTGATCGACACTGGGAGGATTTATATTTGCCCTTACATTTTCTTTCTTCCTGTAAACATACTTATTTTACTTTCTTGTATCCCTCTGTTTGTATTCGCCATTAATTCTTCTTCCAGAAGGAAATCTGTTTAGAATATGAGCTGTCAGATGTTGTTACGTATTATCAGGAAACTATGTTGCTGTGTTTTAAGAACATGCATATTTCAAGGCACACTGATCCATAATGTTTGCATATTTAATACATATTTGCATTTATGAATCTCCATGTCTTTTGGAGCATTGCCAGTCATGGAACTGCCTGACTGTGGAGAGAAAGTAGGCAGCCAGAAGGAAAATGGTTCAGTGCCTGATCACCTATCCCATTTGGTACAATAAAGCTCATTAGCTGTTGTTTCTAAAACTATGAAGTTGATACGAGCAAAACCAGAGCTCATCTGCCATTGCATTTAAAATAGTTTATGTTCCCTACCTATCAAGTGGTATTTAGTTGAACTTAAGAATAAGATAATCATAGAATCATAGAATCGTTAAGGTTGGAAGGGACCGTTAAGATCGTTGAGTCCAACCATTATCCTAACCTGACAAAAAACACTTCTAAACCATATCCCCAAGGACCACGTCTACCCTTTTGTTAAACACCTCCAGGGATGGCGAATCCACCACCTCCCTGGGCAGCCTATTCCAATGCTGGATAACCCTTTCAGTGAAAAAATGTTTCCTAATATCCAACCTAAACCTCCCCTGGCTTAACTTGAACCCATTTCCTCTCGTCCTCTCACTTGTCACTAGGGAGAAGAGGTCAGTCCCCATCTGTCTACAACCTCCTTTCAGGTACTTGTAGAGAGTGATAAGGTCTCCCCTCAGCCTCCTCTTCTCCAGGCTAAACAGCCCCAGTTCCCTCAGATGTTCCTCATCCCACTTGTCCCCCATACCCCTCACCAGCTTCATTGCCCTTCTCTGGACACGCTCAAGCACCTCAATGTCCTTCTTGTAGTGAGGGGCCCAGAACTGAACACAGTACTCAAGGTGGGGTCTCACCAGTGCCGAGTACAGGGGGATGATCACTTCCCAAGTCCTGCTCACCACGCTATTCCTGATAATAGTAACAAGCACTCTGCCTTGATGCAATGATATTGTTAACACCTGTGGATTCTTGGTAAACCAAAATTAGCTGAATGTCACATTAAAAATAAAAGCATCTCAAAACACGTTTGGAAGTCAGCAGTGTAAAATACGGCATGGGTCTATATTAGTTATTCCAAGGTGTAAAAAAAAGGTAACAATTTTGCTGCTAAGAAGGAAGTCTACGTATGATGCTATATAACATGCTTTTGTGCACATTCTGCTTGTTAATTTTCTGTGTTGCTCCTATAATTTAGTAGAGCTTATAAATTAGTCGTTATTTTGGTTTTGACCACAAAAATCAATTTTTCACAGCATTAGACACATTTCTTTACGAAACATAAATCTATATGTGTATATGCATGCACGCATACATGAAAGAGAGGTGCATATGCAAAGAAAGCTAGCCTTGTAGTTAAGGTACACGACTTCAGAGGCAGATCTCTCCTTCTATCCTGCTTTATGCATTTTCTCTTTGACCTTAGGGATAAAAGTTAATGTGGTTCAGTTTCTTTCCTTATCTGTAAAATAGTGATCTAAATATGAGCCTGTCTTGCAGAAACGTTGTTTACAGTAAGTTGTTTCCTCTGGCAGTAAACTGCCTGACACATAATGATTGATAGTTATTTTGTGTATTACCTCTTAGAGAACACTATCAGTATGAAATCTAGTCAGTTAAGAGTGTTCTTTCACAACAGGGATTAACTGACCTCCATTTGCACTGTGGGTGATGCCCTTGAAAGGGGTAATTTCACTCCTGCACTGGGATTTACGTGGCTGGTTGCATGACCAGCCAGGTCTGGAAACTGATCTGACTGAAAACTAACCTGGCAAAACTCAAAAACCAGAAAAATACTTTTGGCTAGATCGATTTCCGAGTCTTGCTTTAATGCTGGCAGAAGGGAGCGGACAGAAACTCGCAGACTGGGGCAAAAGGGAAGGCAAGAACGCTCATTTTTTTTCAATAGTATGCGGATTTAGTTTTTCTTAAACCAACAATGAAACTTCACCTGAAGGCAAGTATGTTACGGCAGTTGATATGCTGCAATATCTATCTATTGCAGACTGCCTGATCACTTTTCATGGGCTTCCAATTACATCGCTGTTTTGTGCCATCTTCTTTCCCTGTCTGAGCTACTGTATAAAAGATGCATGTAGACACTACCAGTGCAAACGTTTGCAGGAAAGAAGGGCCATCTGCAGTAGAGTCAGTTGTGTTCAGAAGTATAAAATGCATGTTGCATTTCACGTTGTTTGTGACAGAGTGGAAAAAAAGACCATTTTGCATTTCACGTCCACTTTAGACAGACAATGAGAATTTAAATAGAACAGTAAATCATGATTTACATCTGGATTAAGAAAGCATATAATAGATTTTTTAAGAAATAAGATACTGTGTTAGCATGTCTGTACTATAATAAACATGTTTATTTAGTGTTTATATTGTAGTCTTACAGAAAGGCTTAGCCGGCTGGGGCCCTGAGGGATATATAATAAATATCCCCAAAGGCTTTACAGGCTCTGGAGTGTGTAGCAAGGCTACGCAGGCTCCCGAGTGTGCAGCAAAACAGAACAAAAGGGGAGTCAAGGGCTGGTGAAAATATGTGCAAGGTGACAAGGACAGTTTTATGTGCACAACTCCTACCCAGTCAGAAACAGTAAAAAAAATGACATGCACACATACAGTCCTTTCTTTCCAAATGAACTGCATAGTGATACAGCTTTGGTCATATCTGGAGAACTTCACCGGACGTATGAGCACCAGGTGGCCAGTGCGGAGGTTTTGATGGAGTTTAATGTGGCATCATGCCTGGGAGTGCTGTCATCATGCCTGGGAGTGCCTGGGCTGGGGCAGTCGGCCTCAATTTATACAAATCCCCTGTGTTGTGAAATCGCTCTTAAAGTGTAGGTGGAAGAGAGTGAAAAGCTGCCAACATCTGTGTGTTTTGGTTTGGGGTTTTTTATTAAGATCTAGCGGATTTTATGTTTCATTTGGTTTCCATTTTATTTGTATTTAAACATATGTAATACTGCAATAAGAATACACGGTAAGCTTCAACCAGGGGCTGTGTTTTGCATACCATAATCCATAGTTCCAACTTGCACGAAATATCCTCCCAGAGCCATGGAAGTTGCTGTTCCCAGGATGGGGTCCAAATTAAGGTGAAAAAAATGGGGCTCCTGTGATTCCTTGCCCAAGCTCTGGGAGGCTTCTCATACCGCTCATTGTGGTATTGCTGTTCTTCAAGGCTGTACCCCAACAATTTTAACAAATTGTTCCACTCTGCAGAGAGGGTTGCTATGGAAATGAACAGGGCTAACATCTCCTAGAACCCTACTAAAGAGCACTATGCAAGGGGATGGGAGGGATTTAAGAAAGTACAACATGCAGGGGATTAACATCTTTCTTTAGATTTGTGCACCGCTTCAGTGGGCTTCAGAATTTGGCCCACTGGATAGAGATTGGGTGGGGTTTTTTTTCAGTCCATTCTGCAGAAATTTAATGCAAATTGAATTAATCAAGATGCAAGCAAATGATTTTGAAAGTGGTCTCTGGGAGTAGGCTTGTATAGACATAAACATCTGTATTGAATTATTTTTTGTTAACAATGTCTAGCAGAAAGATGTGATTATAATGGAACTGAAGAGGTTATTGAAGCATAACATTTTACATGGTTTTTTTGGGATAGTTACAGTTTGCCCAAAACCTGAAGCAACTGTGGTGTTCAGAGCATTTGGATGGAAAAATATTGCTATGGCAACAAATTACTTTTATATTCACATAAAGCAAAAATAGATCTCTCTCCCCCTTTGTGGGAAGCACATATTTTAAAGTGCATGAAAGATTAAAGGTGATAGGCAGAAACAGCTGCATGAATATATTTTCATTTTTCTTCATTTAGTTTATACATATTTCTGTATAAATCTGAAATGCAGAAATAATTTACAGCTAGAAGCATTTTGCAGTGAGAAAGTAGAAAGAGCTTAAGAAAGGGGAAGAAGTATAATATAGTCAAACTTCTTGTTCTGATTGCAGTGTAGCAGCATCAGACTTTAATTGATTAAAACAAAATATCCCCAGTGTCATTCAAAAAGGAGGGAGAGAATCCTCTCTTTTCTGTGTGTACCCGGCAAAACTGAAATAGCTTTGTGTCCATAATTTAAGGAAGAGACTTTTTTTATTTTATTTTATTTTTCATCAGTCAGGCACCTTGTCAAACTCAAAAAATAGACCTAGTGGCAAGATCATTGATTGCTTCATTTTAGCTGTGTGGGGGTTTTTTATTTAGAAGGCATGCAGCTTTTACTTTTGTAGGGTGAAGAGCTTCTGGTACATCTATATGCCATGGTGTGCACCATCTGTAAAGGAAGTATAATATGTCTACATTGATATGTAAGGTCTATCCTGAGGTTCCCTCTCAATTATTCTGAACCACGTGAGCTGTCTTACACCATCTGTATCTCTCTTCATAATGTGCAGCAGAGCAGACCACATTTTGTGCTTTTTAGCTGCAAAATAGAGGCCTTCTCAGAAGCGGTGTGTGAATTTCTCGGCTCTTTTTCCAGCTGGTGTCTTCATATGGACAGCAGAGAGAGGTACCAGAGAACAGGGGGTCAGAAGTGAGGAATAGAAGGGAGTTTGTGGGTCAGTTGCTTATTGACCTCCCAGTCTCAAACCTTCAGCTAAACTGAACAAACTGAAGGAAGAGGCAGTCAATGGGTGAACTGGGGTGAGTTGGAAGTGTGGCAGTTTCAAACTGGACTGCTTAATAGCAGGGTGCTACAGAGCAATCGGGGGCAAGCTCTTTAGCTAATATACTGACTTTTTCCAAGCTATGTGGTAGTTGGCTGTGGGTCTCCCTGCGCCTCAAGTGATGCTTTTGAGGGCAAAAGACATAAAAATTATTGTGTGGTTCTTTTTCTTTTCAGCTTGGATCGCCTGAAATAATGTGATACCTGTGTTGCAGCTCTCTGCAGTCTTGTTTGCAAAGTGCGAAAGAAGGTGTGTGGCATACCCTTAGATATGGCAGGAGGATATATGGAAGCATTTGAGGGTCTGAAGCTGGGATTGCTGTAAGCCACCCTGGTGCAGTTATACCTCTACTGCCTGTTGCAGACAGTCCCTGGACTGAGCTCTTCCCAAAGCCGTCCCTGCATGTCTTGGAGAGACCCAGCATAGCCCAAAACCTGCTCTAAGAGTTAAGCAACATGGGTGAGCAAAGATCCAATCCTTTGGCTTGGTCCCTGGCTCACCTCAACAATGTGCTGGCACAATTTTGACTGTGCTTGTACCCATATACAAATCCTGGCCGTGTGTCAGGAGTTGGCACCGGCCAGGGACTCTCTGAGTGGCCAGTATGGCTGCAGCTATCCAGTACGGAGGAGTAGGAGGTTTTTTTCCTGGCTGCAGTGTCCCAGTTGGCCTCAGTGTCAGCACAGTCCCAAGCACATTTAATTTACTGCTGTTGGCTGCAACACTAATGCCAGTAGACGTGGTGTCACATTACTATGGTGAGAATAACCCAAATAAAGACTTGTATCCTTTTTTTAAAAAAAAAAAAATGTGGCTAGTTTATCCTGGTTTTGGAAAGAAAATGGAGCTGAATGGGTTCTATAATGGGACCCAGTCTGGACAAAATTTCAGTAGTTTATATTTGCTGGCAACATTGTCAGAAAACATGCATTGGACTCTATCCGCAGCTACAGTGCTGTGAGTATATGAACTAGATATTTTTAAAGTTGGGTATATCCACACGATCCAAAATTATGCCTTTGAATGCCATGCTGACATAGCCTCAATAACACTGAGGCAAACTTGTTTGCATCAAAGGAACAGAAGTCGGCTGGAGATATTTTGGTACTTGCAACCCAGAAAGGGACAGAAGAGACATGTCATGTTACCCCGCCTTAATGCAGTCCTCACAACTGTAAGACTCTTGGCTTCTGCATAGTCACCCCGTTATTTTGTGTGTGCAGCTGAATTTTTGCGCTTTGTGACCTGGATTTTGTTGTGCTTACAGATGTCAAATACAAATTTAGTCATGTTACAAGTTTAGAATAAATGGTAAAAGTCTTGCATACCTTGCTATGTCCCATGGCTTTTTTTTTTTTTTTTTGAGAAAGAAGGGGGGAGAATACCTTTGTTTTTCA
>VZSZ01010014.1:55762-81101 GCA_013398815.1 Ibidorhyncha struthersii
AGGGGATTGGAACATCTTTCATATGAGGAGAGGCTGAGGGATTTGGGTCTCTTTAGTCTAGAGAAGAGAAGATTGAGGGGGGATCTTGTTAATGCTTTCAAATACTTGAAGGGAGGATGCCAGGGGGATGGGAGCAGTCTTTTTTCAGTGGTGCCCATTGATAGGACGAGGGGTAATGGGCACAAGCTTGAACATAGGAAGTTCCATCTTAACATGAGGAGGAACTTCTTTACTTTGAGGGTAGTGGAGCACTGGAACAGGCTGCCCAGAGAGGTTGTGTAGTCTCCCACTCTGGAGACATTCAAAACCCGCCTGGACGCTGTCCTGTGCAACCTGTTGTAGGTGACCCTGCTCTGGCAGGGGGGTTGGACTAGATGATCTCCAGAGGTCCCTTCCAACCCTGACTATTCTGTGATTCTGTGATTCTGTGAACACTGAGGAAAGCATGCAGTGTGACAGAGAGTGCACCCACATAACTTTTAAAGATGTCTGAAGTAATTCACCCCATTTCGTAAGGAGAAGTGGGTCAGAATGAGGTATAAATCTGTCCTAATCTAATCTTAATTGTTTATTCACTTGGTCCTCTCATGCTTTCTCCACCCTTACTGTGCAGTTTTCTGGAGTCTTTCAGGTTCTGCTTGGCACTGTTTTTTTGTAATTACTTAAGAATGAATAGAGTTGGATGTGGCTGTTTTACCTCTTCTCTCTACACACACTCCAAATGAAGGTGAGACTAGAGTATTTTAGTAGCAAGTGGAGCATTTTCTCCCAGTGATATTCCCACTGGTGGGATCTCTGCCAATGAGAAGTCAAACACAGGAGGTATTCACAGGTAGTGATTTTCCCTATTTTGTCAACCAAAGTCCAGTGACTGTTTTATTATTGCAGACCTTGCAGTATATTAACTCTTGCATAACATTAATAATATGCCTGTGCATGATAAGTCTTCTTCTGCAATAGGCATAAATCAGTATGGTGGAAAAAAAGGAATTTTGGAAAGAGAGTGCTATAGACTGTGACTAGCATATTCATTTATTCCTCTGTTGTCGGTATAATCTAACAGAATTGCTGCACAAGTGTTTTGTGTTTAGTTTAGTTTGAGCAAGTTTTTGCAGAACAATGAACAAAGGGATTTGGGGATTTATACATTCCATTATAAATACAGTGGCATCTCCACGACCCTGTTTAGAAGAGTAAAGCTTCTATTTGTCTCCTGCCAATTCTGTCAACATTCACACGGTAAGTTCAGCAGAAATCCCTCAGGTATCCCAGTGTCGGACCACAAAGTCATTTCTGCCTTTTAAAGAAAATACTGTGTTTCAAGGAACGGAGACTTTGGGGAATATTCCTCTGAAGTGGAGACTCGATGCAGCAATGCAGATGTAAAGAACTGAAAGGCTGGGCACAGAACTGAAAAACAAGCAAAATAAAAAGACAAGTGTATTTATATATTTTCTGAGTTTAGTTATCTTAGTGAAATTCTGCAGAAACTCCACATCTACAAATTTTCCTGGAATAGCTGAGATTAAAATATATGCCTGCCTGAAGATAAAATGAACTGCAGTAAACAGAGAGGAGAAACACTAACTTGTGCTGGCAGCAGATAGTTGGGGAGCAAAAAAAAAAAATGGATCGTGAGTTTTTCCTTCTTTCTTTTTACAAATATTAATCCTTTGGATTAATTCAGACCCACTTAGACAAAGTCAATTATTACAGAATCCAATTACTTATTTCATTTCCTGGTTTTCAAAGGATACACAGCTCATGCAACCGTGTTGCCTTGTCTGCCGGACACTCCTTTCCCAAGTAATTTCTTAAAATGCTGCCTGACATTAACCAAAAGGACAGACAGGTACCAGGCTGATGGCTACTGTGTTCCAACATGCACGTGAAACTCAATGTGTGGGCAGAGGAAAGAAATGCAGACCCACCAAGAGACAGGTGGTTATAGCTGAGCCTTTTACCATTTTGTCAGACACTGACAATTAGCCCTTTCACATGTGTTTGCTGCCCACCAGGGGATGGATATAGGTGTGATGCAGTGGGACGAGTAGAGCACCGAAATGATGAGGTTCATATGAAACAGAAGGTTGAAAGCTGGTCGTTATGTACACAGATAATGGCTGAGGCATAAAAGGGGGACATAAGGTAAGCGTGGTGCAGTACTGGTGCCTATGGTGCAGTTCAGGCACAGCTTACTGCCCATCGAACTGATCTCAGAGCTCTGTAGGCATAATGACACAGAGTAATGGCAGGAAGGGTCTGAAGGATGGAAGTCACGCCTACTGATGTCACAGAGCTTGATTTTATTCTGTTGCCTAGAAGTGGTTCTGCTGCAGAAGCAGCACAGGGGTGGACCCTGATGAAGTGAGCTGCATCTCCCTCCTGCTGGGCTCTAGCAGTTTTGCAGTATACTGCAGCCTGAAAACTGCTGAAACCTGCCCTGTGACCCTTAAGGGAATTTTTCTCAGTCTGGGATTGGCAAAACGCAGCACATTCCAGATGTGTTCCTTCCCCACTATGCTAGATGGCAGTTCCCATCTACGAGGGCTTTCGGTATTCATAAAGCACCAACAAAGATAATCTGTGACAAGCTGGATTCTTTCTCAAATAAGAATTTGGATTAGGATTTGGTTGTGTGGGATAAATTCTCATAATTGCATAATGAGGACAGGGCTGATATTGATTCTGTATAAGTTTCTTTTCATATTGCCTGTACAACTTGAAGGAGCAACTCACACACTCGTGTTTTCATTTGTGTAATTGAGAAGACAGGAACATTTTCTTTCAGAATACTTTTTAAAATATTTTTCCAATCTTCAGCCTTTTGAAAAGGTATATATACTGAATATTTTTCTCTAATTGGCTTAACTTTTGGGAGCCAGTATTAATTGAAATTTCACACTCTTCAGTGATTCTTTTTGTGCCTTAGCAAAGGGGCCACACAATTTTAAAGCTTCATGTGAAAAAACCTATGATAAGATAACATCTGGAGATGAAAGCATTCGAAGTCCAGATTTCAAATCCCATTGCAGCAGAATATTTATTTGTCAGATCTTGCTTGTTGTCAGTGTTGAAATGCATGTAATTTCCTGCAAGGGAGGGTTTGGGAATGTGAGGCTGCAGCAGTAATGAAGGAAATTTGTACAGTGGTTGAGCTGATAGTGAGAGTGTGAGAACTCTGCATTGTAAAGTCAACACAATGGCAGCATTAGTATTCAGATGAAATTTAGGCTTCCGTGAAGGGACTGTCATGCAGTCAGTTTGTCAAAATAAAACCTCACTGTGTTCATGTACCCTGTGAGCGGCTCTCTGGTATTTCAGAGGCAAAGTGCAAGTACTTTTTGGAGCATCAGTGCTGTTCACCCTTGGCATGGGGTGCCCTCTCCTCTAACAGGAGAGTTTTTGGTTGTTGGTCCTTGTCTACGGAGGTTCCTGCCTGTGTATTTCAAAGATAACTGAGCACTGTTTTAACTGATTTTGATTGAATGGTATGATTTTAGGTTTTTAAAATCCTGTTAAAAAAAGGACGAAGGGAACGTTGTATAAAATCAGAGCTTAAAATGGATGATGCTTTGCCTGCTAGCATTTGTAGTTGTTCCATAGTTCTAGCAGCACTTTTGGGCTGGCTTAAAGCACCAGGCCGTAGACTGGGTCCCTGTTGTGCAATGCAGTGGTAAGTCATGAACAAAAGACCTTACAGTTCAGCTCCCTGCTCTTTTGCATGCGAACGTGAATGGCCATGCTCCCAGGACTTGTTTTTTCCCTAGCGTAGTGCTGTGCCCAAAGAAGGTAAAACTGTACTAGCTCATATAATGCATTTATTCAATTTCCAGCACAATTGTATTACCGTTGTATAACTGCATCAGAACAAATATTTTATAATGAATATGAGCAGAGAGCAGTGTGCTCATGTCTACCACAAAGGTGGCCTGGGCTGTGATTCAAGAAACAGCACAGGGTTGCTGGCAGGCAGGGTAGTAAAGGAAAGAGGGTGAAAATTCTGGGTCAGCAGCAGTCTCAGACAGTGGCCTAAACACTGCCTAGTATTTTGTAGTGTCAGAATGGATTCTGTACTCATTCCCCAGCCTTCACTTGGCATACTGCATGTCAGGGAGACAGGGACAAGGCTGGGAAGTCACTTGATACTCTCTGCAATCCCCTGCTGCTTCATTTTTATTCAGTGTCTCTGTACATCCACCTGCTCACACAGACGGGCCAAAGGCAAGCTTCAAAGGGAGAAGGCAGAAAAAGATGAGCTTATGTCTGCTCAGAGAGAATTCCTTCATAGCAGTGGCCACATGGTTTCTTAAGACTTGCTCTACAATAGTAAAATGGGAAATCTCTCCCAAACAAAAAAAAAAAGATGCAGGTTTGCAATGGTTTTAACCAAATATCTCAGCTGGAGACCAGGGAGTTCTCATTTGGGTTCCACTGTATAGAGGTATTCTACTAAGTGTAGGAAGGCAGAGAAAAATAGCAATCTCTGATCAGCTGGTAAGCTCGTCGTGATATGTGCTCTCAGGTCCTCCTGCACCATCACGTACCTGGAATCCACAGCACAGCTCACAAAAGCTTTGCTGACTAGTGAGGGGTGACAAAATAAGAACTAGAATACAGCCAGCTGCTAAAAAATGTGTTTCTCTAATGTATTAGTGTTCTTTGGAAGTACCTTCAAGTTAGTGTGGAAAGAAGAGCAAATGGACATGGTCCTATCCTTTTGAAAAGGTTTGCTAAAAGTTTTTTACAGGAGTTTGTGAGTAATCTTAGAAACCACAGTGACAGATGAAATCTTGTTAGTGATTAAAAACAGAGTAATACATAGAAAAAAATGGGTACAGTAATAAACTGTCCATTCTAGGCAGGCAGATGAGTTCATGGTGGGTTGTCCTGTGAGCTGAAACAATGGTAAATGTACTCAGAGGTTAAATAGCCAGTAGGTAAATATGCTAATGACATACATAGAAGAAAATGTAACCTGTCAGATAAGTAATTGGGTGACAAGGCAGACTAAGCATTTCCATTAAAATGTTAACCTGTTTTAAAATAGTTGAGCAGTTTGGAGAATTGCCTCCTCTCTAGTTTATATTTGTATATAAGCTGAATCCTCAGAAAGCAGGACTCTTATGGGTAAAGGGGACGGTGGGTATTTGGCCACTGAGGCTGAGTCAGTATGTGCCAGTCTTCCTACAACCTGTCAAAACAGCAGTATTTGTGTGGCTGTTTTTTTTTGGAAGGCTTTGGATCTGACCGCACATAAACAACCTGTTTTAGCCCTCTTCAGAATCACACAAGCACTTGTGATGGGAAGCGGCAAACTGCAGGAGCACAGGGTGGGAGATTGGAGTGTGGAAAAAATAAGTTATCTGGCAAATGGTTAGGATTCTTTCTGTATTAATATTCTAAATTTAACAGCTGGGCAATAGCTTTCTCCTTATTGACACGACAAGACTATTGCCTGGCCAACATTGATTCATTTAGAGGACAATTATTTTCCCATTGGCATCAATGAGGTCAGACTAGGGCCCCAAATACTTCTGTGTTGCATTGGTGTCACAGCAGATTTAATAAAGCTGACACTTATATTCCAGGGAAGAACAGAACAGCAAGATACAGAGGATACAACACAGCCAAAAGTGACACAGAACAGCTAGAAACAAGGTAAGAACCGAGAGCATTTCATAAAATAGTACTGAAGTAGACCATTTTTGTAGAAAGGTGGCAAATATTTTTGAAATAGAGGAACAATCATGTAGTGTGAAAAACACACAAAAGGCTAATTTAAAATTAGTAACATTTTTAAACAAATAAAACATTTTTTAATTTAAAAGTATATATAATACATATATAGTAATATATATGTCAGTAAGTATTTTGTAGTTGTTTGTAATTTCATTCAGACGGCGGGAAGAAGAGGGAGCAATCCCAAATTAATTCTAAAATTATGACAGAGATTATCACTCCCAAGAATCTGGGAGATTGGAGATGTTCTTCCCCTCCCTGCTGTGGGGCTGTCACAGTGTCACATACAGGTTTCCCCCAAGGTTTCTGGCATGTGCTGCAGCCAGAGCCAGACCTCCAGACAGGAGGCACCTTTGGCCTCTGCCAGTACAGCACTTGCTCTGTTTCTGGGATAAAACTTGGGCCTGCAGCAATGTTTATGAGCCATTACTGACATAATGTGATCTAAATTAATCTTGTTTTATCTGTTCCAGTTAATGGTACTTTAAAATTCGGTAGTCAGTAGAGAATAACTACGCTTTTAAGAATTTTCAATTTTCCAAATGCATAACTTAGAGGCTGTAATTAAAAGAAAGGCACCTTTACTTTCTATGAAATAATTTTTTGGGCCTCCCAAGGTATGAATTATACCGAAAGATTGAACGTCTTATAATTAACACTAATTTACATGCATACTAGTGCTCTGTGCTAGTGGAATCAGATCCATTCATCCATGTGTCTCAGAGCCTTTACTGCTAAGAGATAACTGAGTTTTTTCTATACTATAGATAGAAGGGAGGGGTGAAAAAGGTGTCTTTGTTCCATCTTTTTGACTTACGGTCCTGTGAATTGGTCAGTCTCTGTTATGCGTTGGTTCTGCAACTACTTCATTCAGTGTTGTCTGTGCCCCCATATACAGCCTTGATCCCCCAAGGTCGTTCTTGCCATGGAAGATCACTTCTGCAGTGAGAGACATAAAGACATAGGTATGTTGCATTTGCCCAAAGACATGAGAGTGGCAATGAAGAGCTTACAGGAGCCCTTTATGCAACAAGGCCAAGCTCTGTTCTCCCCAGAGTCCTTTCAACAGAAGTGAGAACCCTTCAGATGACTTACAGATCTGAAACCTCTATATTCTATTATTGCAAATTTTTTTTGTGTGTGTCTTGCTGTAGTTCACCAGGAGTTTCATCTCCTGAGTGGACTCTGAAAGTTTTATTGACTTACCAAGCTCTTACAGGTTGTAATATCAAACATATCTATCTTTTATAAACATTTTCAATTGTCCTGGTTTCATCTAAGAGCTACTGTAGGAGACAATTCTGCTGAAGAGCATGAATGACTATTCTAATAGGGAAGATATATTTCATATTCCAGGAAAGTTTAACATCTGTCTAAGCAGCAAAGGTTTTCTCTTCCCTCAGAAGCTTGGATTGATGTCATCTTGCATGGAGCAGATGCTTTGACATTGAACTTCAGTGATTATTTTGCTATACAAGAAGTTATAGGCATCTTCATTCACCAGCTAGTCATTATTCTATTGTCTTTTCTTATTCCGATGAAGAGAAAAATGTGGAGAAAAATGATTAGAGATTTTGGTTTGCCAAATTTTCGTTTAATTTCATAATATGTTACTGAATTTTTGGCACCCCACATCCTATTGCATTCCTTAGGTGAAGGACACTGAGTAGGACAGATTGTACAGGTGGGAGAATTACTATTCTTTGTCATCAATTATAGTCCTTTGGGGGACATTGAAATTTTCCTTTCACTTCAGAAGAACTTTATTTTAACTTTTAAAAACATATTTATTCCAGAATGCATTTCCTACAGCAGACTGTATTTTTTTTTTTTTTATCTCTTTATATTGTTTCAAATAAAGTGACTGGGCAATTGGTAGCAAGTACAGTCAGGAGAAATAAATTACTAATAACTCCTACCAATTTTTTTCTCTTTCCTGCTGTGAAGCTTTTTTGTTTAATGATTTTTATATCTAAACTCTTTTAGAACATTCATTTGACTTTAAAACTTAATGCTCAGGATGCTGTAGTGCAATAAGATTTGTAACTTTTTATCTTCATACATCCACAAATACATTTTTTACAGATCCCATCACATTTGTCTATTTATGAGGACTACTTTGTGAATTTTCTGATAAATAAAAGACCTTTGTTTGTCTTTTAGACTAATTTTTGCCAACATCACTGAATTGGGTAGAAAGGAAGGGAGACCGCTTTCTAGGTTTTGTGCCAATATAAAGTTACTTCATATCTCTGCTAATGAGGCTGAGAGATTTTGGCCCTTCTCTGTGGCAGGAACGTATTGTCCTGTCCTAACAAGAAGACTCAGCACACCCGTATGAAGCTGTCTCTGGGAATTAGTGGACACACACACATGCGAAGAGAGTGTCTTCTGGCAGAGCAGTGTCGTGCCATAGCCTGCTCTCAGTGGGTATCAGCCATCCAACCCTGTTCCATCTTGCTTTCCACTGAAGTTGCTTGAGACAGCAGAGGTAAAAAGTCTTCCAGAGTCGGCACGTGTCAGCTAACAGTGTTAGAGAAGAGTTAACATGTTAGAAGGAAAGTAGAATGTGTAATCAGATTATGGGATTAACTACAGTAGCAAGCGAGGAGGCAAATATGTGACAGAGGGACCATGAGAACAATGCAACCGAAGTGACTCCACCTTACGGAATGAAAGACCATGGCTGGCTGAACTTGACTAAACTGGACTGGATACAGAGAGTTAACAGATGATGACATGGAACTTTCCCATTTGAATGTTTTTTGGGGGAAGAAATGAGATGAAATGAGATGAGGCCATTGAACATTCTTCAGGCAATAACTGGAGAGTCTGACTCTTTCTGGGCTGCCTAGAGATTTCAAAAACCAACTTACTACTGGGAGGCCAGGTCCTTTACGCAGCTTTAAAAAATGCGAACACTGGATTTATTTCTTCCAACTGCGATGCAGAAAACAGAGTTATTACTTCCCACAGTTCCCTTCCCTCTGTTTTATCCTGAACTTCATCCTCCTTGATATCTCGTTTCGCTTACCACCAGCACCGACTCTCCTCAACAGCATCCAGGGCTCCTTTACCACAGAGAGAAAATTTATAAATTTTGCATGGCTTCCAAATCTCTCGCACCTCAAGGCTTTCGTAGACTGGAATTCAATCAGCTTCTTGGCTGAGGGACAGGGGACTCTCACCCTCATCAGAAGGGAAGGGGCCCCCTGAGTCAAGCCTCAGCTTCTGCTGCATGGAATGCAGAAAAATCCCATAAGCTCACAGAGCAAAACATGGTCTTTACCTTTGGTTAGCTTCAGTTGCATGCTGGAGGACAGGATTCTGATGGGATACTCACAGGCCTAAGTCTGAGTCTTTGGTGACCCCGCATTTAATTTTGACGGATCTCATTATGTTGTTTAGTACTTTGGTAAGGAGATGAAAAGACTCTACACATCTGTCTTGTCATAACAAATATACACAACACACAGGTCAGATGCAGAGCTCATATCTGTCAGTAGTCGGTACGTTACATCAGTTTAAGATTTGGCGCTAATATGTTTTACTACATACATATCCTGGAAGTAACTACAACTCACTGAACAGTTTTAAAACATCTATAAACCTAAGGAGTGTAGCAACTGCAGTGATGGCTTCAATAAAAATATGTTCATTGCCAGATTATGAATCCAGTCATGCTGGTATAAAGCCAGAATAATTCTGTTGATGTCATTTGAGTTACTTTGGCATTACATTATCATGACACAGATCAAACCTTAACTCACAAGTGGCTCCATATTGCTTTGAAATTTTTATGGATTCCCTTTTGTCTTGCCTGTTCTCTTTATATCGTGTTTGTTTGTTTTGGCTTAAGAAAATATTCAGGATTTATCCACAGCCCTTCCTCATTTTTTTTGGTCTGAAGTCAGTTGTAGAGGGTTTAGGTTTGTTCTGAAAATAAATTAAAAAAAAAGCAAACAAGCTGCCATTCTTTTCTTTCTATTTTATGAGCTAGCAGCCAAAAGCTTCCATTCTTTGGATTTCTGAAGGGTTTTTAAAGTTTTATCTTTTTTAAGCTGAAAGGTATTGCAAAGTGAACATTGTTGTGTCTGTTTTCATTCCAGCAAGAAGAACCTGGGGGCTGTGCAAGCTACTATTTGAAGACAGGTTAAATTCTGGAGGCCTGCAAGACGGGCCTTGCAACTCCTGTGGCTGTCAGAAGTAATTCTGGACAGAGACATCGCAGCTTTGTATTCAGCATAATTAAAGAAACCACTTGGAATTGTTTGTTTGTAAGGAACAAAACAATAGGCATTGAGACTTTATTATTGAAAGCAGCTGCAGGAGAGGAAGTCCTGCAGCCAGGGGTTAGTTAGTAAATCCTGCTTGGGACATTTTAGTATTGCAATTCAAATTCTCAGGATCTTTTCTGTGAGGCTGGAAGCTATTTTGCACTGTCTTCTACCTTTTCTGTCCCATTCTTCCCTCGAGTATTACATCTTTGAAACTAAATTTAGAAATATGGGAGGGCCCACTGTGATCCCACAGCTGTCTGTGAGAATATAACAGGTTGCATATACCACCCCTGTAACTTTGATGAGCTGAGCATTGTAAAACCAGCTAGGGCTGGCTATAGCTGGAATTCATTGCGGAAACTCTTGCCAGCTTCAGTGGGACTGGACGTACGTATTTCAGTGGGCTGCAGTTGCTTACGATGAAATCCTTCCTGCTTAGCTGGGGCACTGCTACACTAACCAGACTGTCATGTTGCTTGCTCAGCGGTGGGGAGAGCAAGGAGGAAGGGGGAGTGGATCAAGCGACTCAACAGAACTACAAATTTAGAGTGTCAGTGAGGAAAAGTGGATTTCCCTAGAGACCTTAATGTGGAAATATGTGCTGTGTAACTTCAGTACCTTTGCCTTTCCACTGACTCTACAGAGTCTGTGCACTCCTTCCATGTTAATACTGCATTGCTTGATATGCTTCTCCCATGGCCACCTCCATTCTGCTTAAATCCACTATTTGGCTGTCTGAGTGGAAAGGATGAGGAGCCAGAAGGAAATGTGATGTGTCTCTGTGTCCCTGGGATCCACACTGCAGAACCTCCTTCTGAGGAGACCTCAGGGCAATATGAAATGTCTGTTCCCAACTTCAGCAGAGCAATTAGAGCACTTCTCAGAGCACTTCATCAAAGAGTTGATGGCTCTACTCAGCCTCTCTGCTATGGAGTGTCTCCTAATGACAAGGTAATAGGGTAATCTGGGCAAAAACACCGTGCCTTTTGAAATGTTGGCTGTGTGTATACTGCTAATTAAAAGGTGACAGACTGATCCGTGCCCCTGAGACCGACACTGACAGTTTTGTACCCCCACTGTTATGGGCCACCTCTTTATAGCAGATAAGGCTTAGAGAAAACTAGTCAAAGCACTGAAACACAGAGCTAGGAAGTGAGCTAAGAGCTACACAGTGTGGGTGTATCTGAAGGTGATGTCTCTAGTGCTAAAGAGAAGAGGTCAAGGGAGTAGTCCCTGACCCATAGGCCAAGTGGCACAGTCTGGCTTGTGTCCATGCTGTTTAGGGCTAAGCTTCTTTTGGAGCAGGTTGGCCACATCCAAACAACATGGCATGTGGCTTTAAGCTGTTTTCTGACTCCCAGGTCATGCTTCTATGACCGTGTGCTGTGATGATACTTCTGTGTGGTTTTTGAGTTTGAACTCAAAATCATCATATTAATGTATATAATCTTATTAATGTATATAAACACAAGATGGGAGAGTGTAAAGAAGACAGAGCTAGACTCTTCTCAAAAGATCTGCTAGAGTATAAGAAACATATTTTTACTGTAAAGGTTATTGAAGACTGGAAGAAGTTGCCCAGAGAGATTGTGGAGTCTCTATCTTTGGAGATGTTCAAAACCTTCCTGGCCATGTTCCTGGGCAACCAGCTCTGGCTGATGCTGCTCTGAGCAAGGGGTTGGACTAGGTGGTCTCCAGAGGTGCCTCCCAACCTCAGCGGTGCTGTAATCCTGTGGCTGTAAGAGACAGCATTCATCATCATCTCAGGAGAGAGATTCCTGTGCCTCCATGCACGGTGACTGAGGTTCAGAATTGGGGGCAGTTTCCAACTAAACCATGATACACCCAATATTTTTGTTCAAAACATTAAGCAGGACAAGAAAGATGGCAGGGGTCTGTTTACTGGGACTTACATGGGTTTTATCTGGCTATATAACATTTCAGATGAGTCATCTTCCTAGGCTAGGCCAGATTATACCTCTACACTTTCTGCTTAGTTGTATTATTTGGGCTATTTTTAGAGCACTAATGAGTTTGAGCAAAGACGGCAGAGCTACAAACACAGGGTCTGTGGCCTGCTCGCTAGCCCTGCTTGCTATGGCAGGTTCTTGTACATGCCACAGTTGTTCTGCTGCCCAGGTCTCCCCACACTGTCTCCATTCTCACACCCATATCTTCTTCAGGGTATCTATAGTATCAGAATTTTAGCACCAGGGTTTTTTTGAGGGGGGCCCTAATCTGTTGGACAACGGGGTTTTTTTCCTTCCCTTACACAGATTAGATTACCCATCTCTCCCTGAACTTTGTCTGCGGATGATGTTGTTGTATTTATGCATGGAATTTTCCTTTCTCTCACTCTCTCACCTGCTGCCAGGTAGCCATTCTGCCAGTTTGTTTTTTGTCTGCCTTTTCTGAACTGGATTCTTGGCACGCATCATGTAAGCGTGCATGGCAGTGCAGAAGAAGCAGGGGTAGGGAGAGATGCTTCTGGCAGTTTGGAATGGCTCCTGCAAGCTGGGCAGCTGTGTCTTTTCTAAATGGATGTGATGTTTTAATGACAGTTTAAACTAATGTGAAATCAGGTTATTGACTTCTGATTCAGGACCTGATGATGGTGCCATAGCTGCTCTGATGTTTCATTTTCTCTGTGCTTTTTTCAGGCTCTGCAGTTAAAAGAAATAGAGGTGGGGAAAGCAGAAGCTTCTTAAAATTATCTTAAATCAAAATTAAAGAAATTAACTATTACAATGCCAAAACTGCAGCTGTCAGTAGCAAAATTAAGTACACCATTCCATTTGGCTAAAATTGTGCAATTTAACCCAGTTTATTATTCAGATGCCTTGTTTACAATGCTGACGTTTTAATCAAAACAAATTTATTTTAGTTCCGTCTCTTCTGTTCTTTTGTCCTCAGGAGGCAAGGAGAGGCATTTCCCCTCTGTGGCAAACGTCCCATGGGGCAAGCAGGGGAGTTACGGAGCAGGAGCTTTCCCCCAAGCTGAATTGGCAGGACTCAACATTATCATTTAAGCATGAACCAGACTGGTTTTCTCTCCACTTACGTAAATCCATAATACTTAAATCCATAGTCCTTCACTGTTGAATTACTGCCAGTGGTTTCCAAATACAAATTCTTTATTAAATAAACAGGGATCAGATGATATGCGTTATAGTGCAGATGACCAGTGCTACAATAGATTGCTTCTATCTGAAAAACACAGATTTGTAAGGGGATGCTGGATGCATGCAAGAAAGGATTACCAGGCACAGATGGCAGTGCTCATTTATAGCAGTAGAGCAAGGATATAATAGTATTAACAAGTGAAGGGTCTGATTTTGTACATGAGGGAAGTGAAACCCATCACATGGAGATGCAGGAGGGAAAGTCACTGATACGAGCAACTGGCAATATTTTCCTGCCTAGTTCATTGTCAGCCACATTAGTGAAGATACTTGAGCTATTCCCATATGAACTAGCATTTTAACTCATCTTTTGTTGCTGGAAAACAAATACCCATGGGAGATGTACCCATGTTGGATTCTCTATTAAATAAAACCTAAGCAAGCCTATTTATAACCTTTTCAGACCCTTTTATAAAATTTATCTTTACTCAGGATCCTTACTGTATCTGTAGGGTCTGTGAGGATAGAAAAGAACAGAATAAGAACTTTCCACGGCT
Source organism: Ibidorhyncha struthersii (assembly GCA_013398815.1). NCBI lineage: Eukaryota > Metazoa > Chordata > Aves > Charadriiformes > Charadriidae > Ibidorhyncha > Ibidorhyncha struthersii. The sequence continues at coordinate 69,464 of VZSZ01010014.1, forward strand.
ATTAACCGAAACTGGAAAGTGTGAGGATTAAAGTAGTACAAACACATGTATTTCCAAGCACATAATTGGCCACTTTGAACAGACTATCAGACTTTTCAGGCTTGCAACGTGTAAGCAATTTATTCTGACTTTCTTATATCAAGATGGCATGCCTGATGTTCAGCTACAGAAAAATACCTGGTGATTGGTTAATTCCAGTGCAAGTGTTAACAGCTGCATGTTTATGTGGTTTCATCTCTTTTGTTTGCATGCTGCGAACCATGAAGTCTGGTACTGGTTTGCACTCAGGAAATTATCTGAGTTTTTGCAAAAAGAAGTGTTGAAACCATGTTTTTTCTCTGAATATTACAAAGATAATAGATTTTTTTTTAGAAATTCTCATTGCAACAGTCAGCTCGCTGAGCTGTGGTCAATGTATGTTTTCTTAACTATCTGGTTATTTGCTTTTGCTCATAGTTTGCTTTTTTTGTTTGTTTCTTTGTTATTAAACAGAAAGTTATATATTGAAAATTATTTCACATGATGTCTCTGTTCCCATCAGTCCCTGAACTGTAAAACGGTGTCATGTACTGTTTTGTTCAGCTGACTAACTGCATCTACATCTATAAAACGATTCAGTCTTCAGTGGCCAGAGGCTCATCTTATTATTTTCTTCCCCTTAAATAACTCTTTAAATAAAACATTGAAAAAGAAAATGCGGTTCATTGGTTATTGACTTTTTTTGTATAAACTCTTATCTTTCTGAATATAATTCACTTCTTCAAGGTTGAAATTCTGAGTGTAAATATTAGCTCGATTAATGCAAATTGTATGCATAAAACCTTAAGCACAGTGCTGGAAATATTTCCTCTTCTTTGTTCCCAGGTACAGTCCCTTCTTAGTACCTCAGGCTTGAGGGGGGAGGATTTGGCCATAACACAACTTGCAGAAATATATATTTTTTTCAAGATCTCTGGAGCAGGGAGTGGGAAGTACTAAATTTACACGAACTTAAGGTTAATACTTTCTATTTTATGCTTTCCATTTGTATAATCATGACCATTTTATAATGGCATAAAGTAGCACTGAAACATTCAATCCAGCATAATCCAATTACCATTTCACTCTCTCAGGCATGTCTTATTCTTAGATAGGAGAAAGCCACCAAGTGTGGTTATTTCATGGATTCACATGTACACTTGGTACCATAAATAAATTATGTCTTGATATTTGCCTTTATTTTCCCATGTAGCTGTTACTGAGAGGCTGTCTCGGTGTTGTGACATGGAAGGAGATAATAGTTTTAAAAGGTTATTTCTTCTGTCCATCTGTGAAGGCAACAAGAACAGGTAGAGGGTAATCTTATGACTGGTTATGGTTGAGTAGGTCAAGGTATTACAGCCACTGTGGAAACAAAACAGAAGAACAAGAACGTAGCACTGATACTTGAGGCAAAGTGGGTTAATGTTTATTTTAACACTGGTATGCAGTGTCCCAAATTCCCTAAACAGGTTTTGCCTCCATTACAGAAGTACTGGTAAAATTATTTTTTATATCATCAGGACCAAAGTTCAGATCTTGCAAGCCACAGATGGCCTCAGTGTGTAGCTCAGGTCTGCAAGGTTCAGCGCCTTCGCTAGTCTGAAGGGCCACAAGGTGCTTCCGCTGCATCCAACTCTGCTGCTGGGTTGCTCTCCACAATCCAGGACTCCAGATCAGGCTCCACACTCCAGCTTCCTATAAGAATGCCCAGAAAATACCATCATGTTGTCTCCAGCGTTAGCTTCCCCCTTGTTTTCCCTTCAAAATATGCTGGGCCTTTTCAGGCAAGTTCCTCTGCCTGCCCACTCCGGCAGCACTGACAGCCGTGTTGGTTGTTGGCAGTTATTGAGGTTTCCCTTCAGGGTTTGTTTCCTGAGTTAGGTGAGCCGGTCTCCATGTCTCATTTTCCGAAAGTTATGGCTTTTTCTGAGCGAGCTTTCTCTTCAAGTTTTAATTTTCTGCTTCTGTTTTGCAGGTAACCACCTGCCCAGCAGCGCCTGCAACACGGGGGAAATTCAGAAAGGTGTATACAGACCTTACGCTGCAGCTGCTGGTGGCTTTAGGAAGGTGGAAGAGATGCAGCTGTGCTGCCCCTCAGCCCTGGAAAAGGGTGAGGATATGGTCAGTAGGATGTGCTGCAGGAGCTGGGAGACTGTGGGGAAGTTTCACCGTGATATGGTAATATTAATACAGCATTATGAGGAATCCCCAAATGGCTGATTAACTGTCAAATTGTGATGCTGTGCCCGTGCGTGATGGTATCTGGGAAAAATGCAGCAAGGCAAACTAATTAAAATACTAACCTGGAGTTTCTCTACATGTCTGCTTTTTCATCCCCTCTTCTTTTTCTCAGTGTTTTTCTCCTCCTTTTAATTTCCTTCCTTGCCCTTCATTTTCCTTCTTAATCATTTATAAAATTCCCTTTTATCATTTTCTTCCCATCTAGCTTCTTTCATTTCTCCTTTTCTCCTAGCCCCTCCGTGCCCCATATTGCATTTCCCCTTCTGTTAATCAGTCCTTCCCCAGATCCTGACACCTCTTGGGAACCATGGTTCAAGGACTTCAAGGCCGATTTTACAGTTTTTCCTCTCTTGTTCTTTTCTTATCTGCTTTGCAGGGGCAGGGACTGTTAGTCTGACTGGCAGAGTGCTCCTGTTGTGGCTGCTGCTGCTGCTGGAAGAACAAACTTGCTGAAGGTCCCTGAAGGGACCCTACCGAGGTCCAGCTGAGTATTTTCAGTGCTTCACACACAGATTAGGCATTTCACAGAAAGTCTATTTCAATGCAGTCGCAGTGTAGCATTTGTCTATAAGGTGGGAATGATGACGGTGCAGGGAGCACAAAAAGGGAGCAGAATTAAACAGACTTTCCAAATGTATCGTCACAAAAATGCTCATTTAACCGAGGGGAGGAAAGCACCACTGTCTCTTTCATAGGTATTAGAAATAGTGTGTTCCTAGAGTTGTTGGTTTGGATTTTCAGCTATGGTAGGCCAGCTGTTATGTCTTTAGCTGGCACTAATTGCTGCAAGACTTAAGCTAATCTTGTTTCTGAAGAAGCCCAGCTCAGCTGGGCAGCTCCGGTTTTGTCCCTCTGGCCGGCCAACGGCAGGGAGGGCTCGGTGCTGCTGGGATGCATCTCTGAGCCAGTCCCTTCTGTGCTCCCACCAGCTCTTCCATGGCATGGCCCATGTGCACAGGGCTCCAGAGGGGCCAGAGGGGCCTTGGCAGAGGGAAAGAATAGGCATTTTTTAAAATCAGGAATTACTCATTACATCAAGGAGGTCTCTGATGACGTGTCCTTTCAAAGACTCTCCCTGTCAAAACCAAACTTATTACCAATTCAGTTTATTCTCTTCTATTAGGTTGAAAAACAGAGCAGCTGGGTTGAATTGACATCACCAGGTACTACCCAAATAATGAAATTATTTAGAATTAGGAAGCCTATTCTCCTCTTAAATGATTTCTTTTTAAGTTCAAAGTTAAATTTAAGGCACTCTCAACACAGCAGAAGCCACCAGGCAGCAGCCAGAGGATGATCTCCTGCTCTGGATGCAGGAGCCTGAGCCCCCTCCACCAGCTGCCCATGGTTCCCCCTGGGGAGTGATGCTGCGGGGTGTCAGGGCTTCCCAAAACGTGGGGTACAGCCTGCACAAGGCTCGCATCCTGCACAAACCGTCAGAGGCTTCACAGCATTCAGAAAGTTAATAAACACTTGTGAACTCGGAAGTTTTTAATGACGCTTAAACTCAACTTTATTTTCACTTTCTATCAAGTTGTGCCAAATTTAGCTAAAGATTAGGTGGCAGGCAGTCAGGCTGAACTGCTGCTCTGTACCTCTTCATTTTGCTTTCCTGCCCGGATGAATAGATTTACTTTTTTTTTCAATTTGCATGAAGGTAGGGGTGAGTGTGCTCAAAAGAAAATATCTGCATTCCCCAAAGACTTTGTTATGCAAGTAAGCAAACACTGACAATGTAAAATGCCATTGTGTGACATTTGTAGCACTAAATATCTAATTTTGTGTTGGGAAGGAAATGTTCTTTTTCCTGATGCATAGCTTGATTTCTAAGTTATTTTCTGGCTTTCCCTGTGACTAGAGGGAGGGTGTTGGGGATGATAGAGAAACTGGAAAGTCTTTGAGGTTCAGACAGGCGTGTATAAATCATATGTTTGAACCTCAGTCATTCCCCCAGAAATTATTTTCCCCCAGGCTAGATTGGTGGGCATCAGCGTTTGCTTTTTGATTTGGGTTTTTTTTTTCTTGCTTCTGCAATGTGGGTCGTAACCAGCTTCTCAGGATTTTCTGAACGTTTTTGCTTAGTAAACTTGGTGGCTGTGCCTTCAAACATCTCTCTGCTCTCTTCCTCTGGCACGCTGTATTTTATACGGTTTTCAATCTGATGTACTAAAAGCATTAAATGGAGCGTTGACAAGCATTTTGTGGTTTATGGCTTGGTAAGCGTGGGAGATGGGCCTTCACTGGACTCCTCGAGGCAGAAATGCCCATAGCATGACTGCTGGTGGTTGCTGGTGACTGACCTGACTGGTCTCTTCCTCCAGCCTCCTCCGACAAAGGGTTACATTCTTATAGGAACCTTATAGAAAATTTATTTTAATAGTGCCTTGCAGAGTGGGACTTTTAAATTTCAGAGAATCCAGACCATTGCCCCAACCCTTAGGGGTACCAATTTAAAACAAAAGATGCTATGTCCTTCTTAATTCTAGGTGGGATTTAATCATAGCCCCTGTTACATGGTCTTTTGCTCCTGTTCCAGAGGAGACACTATTTTACACACAACTCATTTTTTTGCCTTAGTTTGAAAGGGTGTCTGACTATGTGCTTTCTCTTGCTGGGTACTTTCTTTTCCTGGTAATTAAGTGTCTCAAGCTGGTAGCATCTTCCAGACTGTCCCTCTGCCTAAGTGAGCTATCCTGAGTGTAAACCTAGAGTTAAACAGAAACAGCTCTGTTCTCTTCACTCCTGTGATCTTACATCAATTCACCAGTTATTATTTCCTCTTGTCAAATGAAGCAATAGCAAAGCTTTGAAATGATGTTGTGGCTTTTCCAAAGAACAATTTCCCTCTCCTTCTCTTGCCTTCTTCTGCCTTTCCCTGTATATTTGATAGCACATCAGCTTCCTCTTGAAATGATCCCCAGTAGAGCACTTCAGCTATTTCAACTGAGGGTTTTCTGAAGGTATTTTTAAAAAACTAACTTCTACAGCAGAGTTTGGATATAATTAAAAAAATTAAAAAAAAAAATCCTTCTGCCTTGGACAGCCAGTCTTGTACACACTAATGCATGTGGTGAACCCTGTGCCCGGAATATTCCCACTGGATTCAGTCAGTGATATTGTTTGCACGCACAGAGTTAAGCACCTGTGTAAGTGCTTGTAAGGGGATGGCTTTAAATCTTGCTAGCAGCTAAAAAGATATGCATTTCTGTGCAGTAGAAACTAAACCAAGACAACTCATGTTCATTGTCCTTTTTTTAAATTATTATTATTATCTGTATTTCTAAAGTGGCTGTTATTTAGCAACACAGGTAATGAAGAGAACAGCGATGATCTTCCAAAGAATTTCTGCACCCCACTCCAATACTTGTCAATGTTTTGATCTAGGCAGGATATTCAGGAAACTTGCATTCTGGGCAATTTCCCAGTGATACTCAGTGAATATCTGATATGATTGAAGGCACCAAGGGCTACAGGATTTAGTCCTAGCACTGTTTTTCAGGTTAATAAATGACATAACCAGAACTCCTCCAGAGTTAGTTTCTTGCTGTTCCTGCAGAACCAAATTTGGGCTTAGTCTGCTCCAGTGTTTCTCTTCGATGTAACTGCCTAGGAAATCACAGAACAATAGTCCTTTGAGTTGACAGGATTTTAAATGCTTATGGGTTTGCAAATAAAGACCAGATAAGGACTGTATCATGAGTCAGATTAATGGCCAGCCTGCAGTGCAGAGATCTTGGGTGAGGTGCTGTCACTGATACCTTTGGCTCAAAGGAGAAGTTATTCTGCATGGAGTTGTTTGCAGCATGTGAGTGGAGCTGGAGCAGCCTGCCTTGGTGGCCCAAATCTTCACATAAATCAATGGACAGCATATGTTCAATGAAGTCCATGATTTTTACAGCCTTTCTGTACAAAGCTTCATGGTGAACTGAACGATGACTTAGGATGCAATAGGCTATTCACAATATCACGGGGTTTTCCTGGAGGCATTGCTAATACCAGTGCACCATGCCAATCCAGAACAGCTGAAAAAAAAAAAGGGATGCTTGGAAAGCTGGAAAGAGCGGCGTCAATGAATTGTGCAACGGAGTCTGTAAGCATGGATCTTTCTGGGTGCTGAATGAAGAGGAGGAGAAATGACGCCTCTCAGAGCTTTTGTTTCAGATTCTGAGAATCTTGGTATTCATCATCATTTTCAGTTGCTGTATTTTAAGATGTGTCTGTGAACAAAGGGCTTAGAAAGTAATTTTTTCAAGGGTAGACTGAAAAAGGGTGGAAGACTCGATGAAGCAAAAGTGAACAGCTTCCAAAGTATAACAATATAAGCAGGTTAATAAACATTGAGTGGTAGGTCTTAAAACTCCTTTCAGATTTATATAAGAAAACAACATATTGTATAAAATCATAAAATAGATGACCTTTCTTCCTTTAAAAGCCTCGGCAATTTCTCTTTAATGGCAACATAGTATTTGGAAATACTATTTCCTAAATAAACAATGTCATACTGCTTAACTTAAGGAAATGTACTTTGGTAACAGGAGTTTCAGCACTTGTTTTTCTCCCTTCCCTTTCTCTAGGACAGTTGCACTGCCTTCGGTGAGTCAGCCTAGCCTTGGTTGTGATGGAGAAGGAGGCAAGCCAACTCAAGAGGGACCACGTTCACAGCATATAGGAGAAAATTGCTCCTTACTTCAACAATGTACGCTACAAGGCATGGCCAAAGGTGCAGCAGTTCATTTCAGAGCAGGAACCAGGCAGCCTGATTGATGATATTGGTGAATGGGGTCATTTATCCCATTGCTAATGAAAGTTTAAGTATGTTCTCTCTGTCAAACCATATTTGTGGCAGAAGAGTTTGGAGCTTGTAAAGCAAACTTGGGAATCAAAATGGCCAGATTGTCTATCAAATTTGCCTCCTACTTTGCTTCATTCATTGGTATATGAAGAAATTTGACTTTTCCCAGTATCCAGTAGGTCAACTAAACTGAAGCACTAAAGATGCATTTAATGGATATAATGTTGTGTGTTGGTATGATACTTCTGGGATTTGAAATTTTGTTTAGCTCTTTCAACATGTATTGTGTGTGGCCAGTTTGAAACAAGTATCATAACACTGTTCTGAGTGCTTTGGGGAACAATGTGTGACAATTTTTAATTCCCCAAAGGTTTGAGAATGCCTAAATGGTAGGAGGGAAGCCTCTGTAGTGGCTTCAGCCCCTGCACCAGAAGTGGATACATGCTGGTTGCCCAAATGAGATCTGGGCATTAACTCATCATTTCTACACACTTAGGCTAGACTTCCGAACAGCTTTTCGGACTTGTAATCCTTTCCAGCAACACATATGTGTAGTCTCCCCACTATAGCATGGGAATGTTTGTGAAAGGGAAAAATTACTGAAGGTTGGACTAACCACACTAACTTTTTGAGTGTCATTCAAACTTTACCATATACTTTTTCCAGTTTATCACAGTCTAAATGCTGGGAACTATATTCCTACCAGGTCTTGGCAAATTTTGCAATGTTTTCAATGTGAACAAATAAAACAGGTACAAAGAATGAGCACATTGAATTTTTACTGATGTCGCAGCCTTTGGACTTGATTAATGCTGTAATATAAGCTTGGGCTTGGCTCCTGGGATTTGGCCTGCGGAGGCTGCTGGCATGCTGTTGTGGTGTCTGTGGTGAGAGACGAGTTTCATGTGAAACACAATTGCCAAGAGTGGTGCCACAGCGCTGGAGAGGAGTCTACCTCCAGGGCTGTCTTCTGCCCCTCCATCCCTGGGAAACAGCCTCTGGTGAAAGATTAGAGGAAATGTTTTTTGTAGCTGTTGTTTGGTTTATATTGGAGGCTTTCCCTCCAAAAGTGAAAACCAGAAAAAGTCCTGGAGTTCCCTTTCAGTCAGAGCTCCAGGGCAGTCCTCTTTCTGCTCTTTCTCCTTGGAAAATAGAGTCTAATATTAGCCAAGTGCTGGCACCGTTTCACAACACCTCTTCTCAGCTGGTGCTGAAGTCAGGCATGGGAAGGACTGAGAACGCTCCAGCTTTTCTCTGGATATCTTTCTTTCATTCCCAGGAGATGGGATCAACAGTTAATATTAGATAAGCAGTTAGAAGCCAACTTCTATCTGCAGCTCAGCGATGATTCATCTCCCATTCAAGTGGCACAACAGACTGATGTGATGGGGCTGGGAGGCTCCTTATCGAACACAGGGACCCACACAGGGTTTCAGAATACATACTGTGGGATGGCTGTAACCTAAATATAGGGACTTAAATACTTGGAAGACTCCAGAATAACTATTTTATTTTTTTAAAAATGAATTAGAGATAAGATCTGGGCTCTGACCCAAGCTTAGTGTTTGATGTAAGCATAGCCATAAACAAAATACAAACTAAGGTCTGCACAAGGTACAGGGTATTATGTTAGCCTGATGCACTTACCTCCTTGATTTTAATTTGAACTATGATTTTTATGATGTAAGTGAGAAAGCAAGTTTTTAAAATCAATAATCTACTTTAAAATGCACTTTGTGCTAAGATCCAGATATTCTGCAAACAAATTATCAAAAATTTAGATAAGATCCGTTTTACTGCTGACATTAAAATCGTTCTTATCTAAAGATGTCTGCCTTTATTTAAACACCAAAAGTATTTCAATTTGGAAAGATGTAAATTTCCGTGTCGCAGGCTCCATTATGAAAAGGAAACTGCATGGAGATACCAGAAAAAGAAACTCCACTGTTGTCATGGTGACAGCAATTAGCAGCAGTTAAAACAGCAAACAATGGATTTAATGGTTTGGTCTAATAGTGACTTAATTACTTAGCAGTCTAGTTTGTCTATCAGCATTTCAATACACAGGAATAATTCAGTGCTGTGCTCCCACTACATGATGCTTTCACTTAGCATTTTGAGTCTATTACAAGCAGAATTGCAGTACCGTCATTACCATAAATATTTTTGATTCTGTATGTGGTGGGAAAGCCAAGGTAAATGCTCTCTAGCAATCCTACTTGAACACCTCCTGTCACGCAGCAGCGAGCCCGCTAGACAGAAAGGAGCAGTCTGTGCTCATTGTACTGTGATGGTGAAAAATAACCTGAATTCCACTGCAATTGTATCATCTCCTTTAAAATGGGTGGAGAATTTCAAGCTATTAGGCCAGTCAAGGGCGTACATCATGGCTTATGTCAGGAATACATTTTCTTTTGCACAGGCACCAAATGTCTACCTTTCTTTCTCCTCCTCGTTATTTCTACAGGCTACGGAAGTGGCAAATACCTTCACATGAGTTCTCAAGCCTATGTACTGGGTTGGGACTACTACCCAGGGCTCAGTGCTGGGGCCAGTTCTCTTTAACATCTTTATCAATGACCTGGACGAGGGGATCGAGCGTACCCTCAGTAAGTTCGCAGATGGCACTAAGCTAGGCGGGCGTGTTGATCTGCTTGAGGGTAGGATGGCTCTACAGAGGGATCTGGACAGGCTGGACCGATGGGCTGTGGCCAACGGTATGAGGTTCAACAAGGCCAAGTGCCGCGTCCTGCACTTGGGTCACAACAACCCCATGCAGCACTACAGGCTTGGGGCAGAGTGGCTCAATAGCTGCCCGGTGGAGAAGGACCTGGGGGTGTTGGTGGACAGCCGGCTGAATATAAGCCAGCAGTGTGCCCAGGTGGCCAAGAAGGCCAACGGCATCCTGGCCTGTATCAGGAATAGTGTGGTGAGCAGGACTCGGGAAGTGATCATCCCCCTGTACTCGGCACTGGTGAGACCCCACCTTGAGTACTGTGTTCAGTTCTGGGCCCCTCACTACAAGAAGGACATTGAGGTGCTGGAGCGTGTCCAGAGGAGGGCAATGAAGCTGGTGAGGGGTATGGGGGACAAGTGGGATGAGGAACGTCTGAGGGAACTGGGGCTGTTTAGCCTGGAGAAGAGGAGGCTGAGGGGAGACCTTATCACTCTCTACAAGTACCTGAAAGGAGGTTGTAGACAGATGGGGACTGACCTCTTCTCCCTAGTGACAAGTGAGAGGACGAGAGGAAATGGGTTCAAGTTAAGCCAGGGGAGGTTTAGGTTGGATATTAGGAAAAATTTTTTCACTGAAAGGGTTATCCAGCATTGGAATAGGCTGCCCAGGGAGGTGGTGGATTCCCCATCCCTGGAGGTGTTTAACAAAAGGGTAGACGTGGTCCTTGGGGATATGGTTTAGAAATGGTTTTTGTCAGGTTAGGATAATGGTTGGACTCGACGATCTTAAAGGTTCCTTCCAACCTTAACAATTCTACTGTTTCCCATTGGTGGAATCAGCACAAAATGAAGGCCATGAAGTTATGATATGCCATAGCCTGCCTTACTGAAGTGAGTGCTTTGATGCTGTCCTGTCCATTGCTGGTAAGTTCTGCATGCTGCCAGTGTCTATAGCTCAGACCTTTAAAGGTTCTAAAGCATTTAGTCCCTTCTAGGCTTGGGGTTTTTTTCAGTGACCAACAGAATATTTTGGGTTTTGTAGATGAGGTAAATCTATATTAACGCAAGAAATTTATATTGTTATATATATGTGTATATATCTTATACACATGTATATACACACCTATATTGTATATATGTATATTATTATACATAAACTCAGCGCAAAACTGTAAAATGGGTAAGTCACATAGATGTGAGCTATTTTATTCAGGTCCAAGCACAACTAAAGTACAATGTGCAAAACAGGAAACAAGAGCCTTATTTTTGCCTTATTATATGGCAGGAATTTGAAATGTTGGCTCTATCAGGAGGAAAATACAACAAACCTTGCTTAGGAACACTGAGTGTGTTTGAAGTTCAGTATTAAATCCTTCTGCGCCTTTCCAAACGCTGTGCTTTACTCCCATGCTCCATGGTTTGTTGGACAACGCAGTAATTTTTTTGCTGGTGAGGATGACCATGACATTGATCTGGCTGGAAAGTAACACCAGCAAAAATAAAGATTGCTTTTAGCTGAATAAGTTACCTATTGCTTCACTGCAGAGAGACCTGTTTCAGCAAAAGCAGGGGATAATGCAGAGAAAGAACAAGGAGCCAATGACAAAACAAACAGAAGTGCTTGTTTCAGTGGCACTGCTGCCTTACAGTGTTCATCAAATAATCTCAGATTTCATTTCTTGTAAGATTTTTCCCTTTTGTTTAGTTTCCCTTTCCAGCGTAACTTCATGGTGGAGGAACTGCTTGTCTTTGCCACTTTTAAAGCAGACATTCAATGGTAGCTTTAGTCTTTACTTCTTTCTCTTTTAAGTTTTCCATGTTCTTTTGCTTTGGGAGTCTTGAAATTACTCAAACACCTTTAAAAGTTAGGTATTACAGAATCACAGAATCGTCAGGGTTGGAAGGGAC
>VZSZ01010015.1:10034-25082 GCA_013398815.1 Ibidorhyncha struthersii
GGTATTTGCCCCGTTGGAGGGTCGGAAGCGGAAAAGTGTAGAGGGGTCCCACCTGCGCGGAGGAGTGGACAGGACAGGTGACCCAAACCTGACCAACAGGGAATTCCACTCCATCTGCATCATGCTCAGTATAAAAGCTGAGTGATCAAAGGGTCAGTCTCTTTCTTCAATGGCTGGCGTCTGAGGGAGACTCTGTCTGTTCGTCTGCCTTTGGTCCAATCCTGCCTGCAGATCCAGAATCCAGTTCCCATCTGTCACTGAGTCCAGTCTGGGACTTCCCCAGTGCCAGCCAGTGAAGTCATTGTCATCCTGGGAGCTTGATACGGTTTTGTATATATTTCATTATTTTCATTATTAATTAATATTTCATTAAGCTAGTTTAGTTCCTTCTAAACTCTTAAGTCTCTCTCTCTGCTACCTCTCTTTTTTTTTGGAAGGGAGGTAGGGGGAGCATCTGTTGTTCACCCAGTAGCCGGTTCAGCCCAAACCACAACAGATTTATTCTGAAAGGCAAATGTTATTATAAATAAGATACCTACTAATTCAAGTATGGTCCTTTGGCGGTAGAGGAACAGCCAATTTACATATCTCAATAGGCACAACACAGTTGCAGTACACTGGAGCTCTCTCATCATCATACTGGCTGACGCTCCTGCAACACCTTGTGGTATTCAGCAAACCACACAGGGTGTTTAAAAAATTCTGAAGAATCTAAGTCCAGGAAATTCTGGAACTGCTGAACTATCCATAAAACTGCACTTTATAAAAGTGTATTCCTTCTAAGAGTAAATACAAGAATACAATTAAAACAATTTTTATTCTTACCTGTTGTAACTATAAATGATGTATTCATGTCCAGCAAACAACTTGTATTCAGCTTTTGCCTGTAGTAAACCATCCTAATATACCAGTAGTTTCTAAAAGCCAGCAACAAAATCCTGAGCAGTTCTACTGTATCAAATAGAAGTCTTACTTAAAAAAAAAAAAAAAAAAAAAAAAAAAAGGAGAGAAGAAAAAAAAGAAGACGAGAAAAAAAGACAAAAAAAGAAAGGAAAAAATAAAGGAAATTCTCTAAAAACCCCGTTTTTCCTCACTTCACTGTATTTAAAATTTCAAGAAATCCTGTTAGGTTTACATACTAGAGAAGCCCTCAAGAAACAATACTTCCGTGTGCCACCTGACTTTATATTCTTTCTTCTGACAAGCTCTTTATCAGTCTTGCAGACTCTGCACAGAACAGAGTTTATCACTAGTAATTATTTTAGACATGGCCAAGCAATGATTGAAATGACATGAAGAGATTTGCATTTATCTCTCCGGTCACTACAGTTATCAAAGGATTAAGATAACAAATGTGACATGAATCCCCTTTGCCTAACTCAGAGCCTTCCCTTTTTGGATTTACTGAAGCAAACACAGCCCATTTGCCAGACCTCCACACACCTGCTTTATTCAGCTATGATATCTATGACATAACATCAATGCAAAAAGCCAACAACTAATCTTCTTAAGGATGACATTAAAACATGGCAAAAATTAAAAATATTAATTGGTTAATTGTCAGCATTGTCATTTACAACTAGTTTTGAGAAAACAACTATATCAATTCTAACTTGCTTTCAAAAGTCCTATAGCATCAATACACTACTTTTATCTTATTTCTGAAGATTCACAGTATCAACACAGTCAAGTCTGATCACCTTATTACTCCTTCAATTTTTCTACTGTATACTCACATATTTTCAAGTACTTGCAACTGGAGACAAAACAGAACACAGACAACAATGCAAAATAGTTTAAACATTATTTTAAGCAACCAACTAATTCATTTATAAATTAGGTAGACAATAAAGCAAAGCAAATCAAGGAATTTGCATTATTAATTATATTTTTAACGTGAACATTTGCAGATCATGCATGCAAAAGATCCAAATTCATTATTGTTCAATAAAATGTAGCCTTATTAATACTTGCAAATTGTCTATAGTGCATCTAGATAACACCTTAAAGACATCTTTCTATACTTTATTTCTTGTATTAGGTTGGTTAGTAAAACAGTCAAAGAGAAAAACAAATACAATTATTAGTTTACACTAATAACAGGGAGACTCACTGTGCATTATCTTAGGGAAATAAGAGATGAATAAACCTGGCAAATAAGCAAGTATGCTGCTTCACGATGCTTTTACACACCATTATTATTGTTAATTAGTTTGAAAATGCTTAATCATACATGACCTTGAAAGGCAAGCGTAAACACAGGCTAGGCAAACACACAAATGTGCGCCCACATACAAAGGCACTGAAGAAACAATTTGGACAGGAAGATTCTTTCAATGTCAACTGTCTTTCCAGTCTATGCATCCAGGCAGGAATCACCAGAACTGCAGAAAGAACTGAGGGGACAATTCACAGAGTTGCTTGCTACTATGATTGTATCATGAAGAACAATAAAAGCTATCAATCATCCAATTGGAGATTAACTCCAAGGAGATACCACGACCAGAAATGAGAGACCCCAGAAAGCACACTGACCTCAGGACACAAACTGCTGCAGATTTCTATCTAGTTTGCCAACATCCCATATAATTCCAGCTATAGCATTAAGATGTGATTAGCTCAGCATTTTTAAGCCGTCGCTCTGATACCACAGGATTAACATAGTACCACTATGTTACCAGTATCTGCAGTAATTATTTCTAAGAAAAAGAGACTTTTACTTAGCAAGTCAACAATAGTCCAATCTTTCTGACTGAATTTAGGTAAACTAATTGTTCACCAAAGTTCAAAATTTGGTGTCTGAGGCTACCACTTAGAAAGGCTTCTGTCTTCCACAAGTATTTAAGACCTCCGTGAACTCAGCTAGTTCAGTATCTTCAGCTTTCCAGTCCAGTGTTAAGCTACAGGCCCCTGCCAAGCAATTGCCTCTACAGCCCTACCTTCTGCCCAGCTTCTCTGCCCTTCTGCATTTCCAGTAACCACTTTACATGACTGCTCCTTCACACACACAGACACAGGAATAAATCGCATGTTTACCGCTGCACGCTTACAAATAAATGCATGTATATCACCAGTCTTGGCTAAAAATAATCTTAAACTCTCTTTTCTAACCGCTAATAATACCAGTAAAGAGGGCAGGAAAAAAAATCAAGTAATAGCAATCAGCCTTAACACAGCTTTCAGGGTCTCAGTTAATACAGCAAGTCTTTCATTCTGGATTGTTTTCAACATACACAGTACTACCAGCCGGTAGCTTCCTTGCCAGAAAATTATTAAGAGGTCATTCAAGTTTGAGACCATGTTTCAATGCTGCACAGACACCAGCTAATAGGGAGAAGCCACACAGCAAGTTACAGGATGCAAAAGGAAATAAAAGGATTATGCTGCACTTTAGTAATCATCCCAGGAGCTTCAGAAGGTAGTGCTGGCAGCCTCTGAGGTAGTCAAAGCAAAAGAAGCACCTACAGCATTTTAGGACTATATAAGCACAGATTTTCTCAGGAAAAAAAGAAAAATCCAAATAAAATTGGATTGTTGTCCTTGTAACAAATATTACTATGTATAACATACCTTCACAATGGAAAAATAAATAAATTATGCCCTGATTTTGGTTTAATAAATGTATATCAGCATTAATTTAATTAACACGCATTTTCCTCACAGTCATTTTATGAATAGCTCTGGAAGGTAAAACAAGATTACTGAATCTTAATTAAAAATAAAAATCCAAATGAACTGCAGCAGCATAATCAATACAAATTACATTATTTAAATTAAGTAAAATTTAATTAAAGGCATTCACATTAAATTTATTCTCTCTGGATTCAACGCTTTTCCAATTCAAACTGTTTTGTAACAATTTTATAAGCAGCACAGCAGTCAATAAAATTTCACATTATTCTAAATTAGCCATTATGTTCTAGACACATCGTTTTTATGAAATAAAATACTGATTCTGTGGTATATTGGAGTTTAGCAACAAAGCCAGAGGAAGAAAAATCCACTTCACTCTCCAGGCTGATTCTGTACAAATGCACTACACTATCACTGCCCACTTGATTATGTTACACAAAGAAACCGAATGGTTCTACTGGTTACCACCTCTCCCCTCTTGCACTTGGTGAGTACACAGCAGAAGAGCTGTCTCACAGAAAACTTGAATGTGCCTACAAAAAAAGATGTAGCATTTCTCTTAAAAGCTGCAGAGCCAAAAAGATGCAGGAGACCCAGTCGTAGTCGTTATTAGCACTAAAATCCTGTCTGAAATTAAATTTTAAAATTCTGTGCTTTTTAGAGATGCTGAATTATGCTAGCGTTCAAGAGGATCTGAATGTGCTCAGCACCTTCCAAAAGTCAGAAATAAAAATCTTCGGTTAGCTGTAGATGCTTGTCAAAATACATTTATGCCAAAGTAACTTTTAAAAGGGGAAAAAAAAAAAAAAAACAAACCACACTTGCATTACAGTTAGCATTTAACTTATCCAGGTCAAAAATGCTGCAAGACCAGATTTTCTGGTACTTATTTCCATATTCTACCCCATACAATGAAATTCAAGAGCATAACATTTTTTGGAAGATTTCTTCACCTGAAAAACATTCTGGATGAATTCTAATTGTACCCCAGCTAAATCAAAGACCTCATAATTTTGAATATCAGATTCAACAATTGCAACGTTTATAACACTGAGGGGCAGCTTCTTTTAAGGAGTCTGGCAGACTAGATCTGCAAGATCAAGCAACTAATCAACAAGTTTGTCAACTCCACAAAAGGAAAGAGGGGAAAGCACTTCTGAATTACTGCAGGGATATTTTGGCCACAGCCACAGGAGGACCATGGAAGATTTTACTCTTTTCCAGGCAGAAGACCCTGTGATAAGGACATAAAACTAAAGATTTAAGAAAAGACTGACACAGTCTGAAGAATGTAAAGAGTGTCATTCTAAGATGGTAAGCAAAGATAAAATAATACACATATTCTAACTCTCCATAAAAAAATAAACAGAAAATGCTCCCTAGGTTCTAGCATGCACCAATAGGTTTTTTTAAAAAATTATAATGTCTGAAATGTATGCCTCGGGGTGTTTCTGCTGTTTCTAAGCTTAAGAAACAAACATTGAGATTATTTGATTTTAAGTATCTATATACCTATATATATGCATGTGCCACACTGCCAATGGCCTAACTGGTTAAAAGTTTGCAGATCTGTTTCCCTCATGCAGCATATGGGGTTGTGCTATATTCCAGAGGCCAAAGATCTATAGAACATAGTGGTAAAGATTAGAAAACTTTTCATGAATTCTTTCTTTCAGTGATTTGGCCATCTGAAACTGATAAACATTATTAATGAGCTTCCATCTTTTTATTCTTACAGACCCTGTTTTTCTTGGAATGCAAACAAAGTATGTGAGGGAAAGAGCAAAAATATGCTAATATTCCAATTATTATAAGTAAAGATGCTTTACTGAAATCCTGTACATTGCAGATGTTCATCACCTCTTTATTCAGATTTACTGATAATGCTGCCTCTTTCTGATGACTTTTTAGAAGATACCCTTAACTGTTTCTTTTACAAGATGTTCAGTATTTAGAGATCACGCACAGAAAAATTATGGAACTGTCCTGTTTTCAATACATTATCACCACTCAATGGAGTCATATATGAGGCATTGCTGATGACTGACTATTCTACCTATATATGCATGAAACGTATTTACACCAACATAAGGCATTTCATTTTTTTTTAAACGGATGATAGAGAACTGCTTGATAGCAATTATGAATAAACCAATGACTTTGAAAAGAAAACTACTCAGAAAAGAAAGAATTTATTTAGAATGCTCTTGAAGCAATTTATAAACTTTAAACAGTGACAAGTAAACCACATATAATTTTTAACAGCTGTTGGAAAGAGCATTATGGGAAGAAAAGGCCTGTAAGCATACCTGTGGTCAGAGTTCCTAACCCCTAGCTGCAAATATCAAACCTGCAGGATTGTATAAGATTCAGTCGGAAAACTAACTGGCATGACCAGAATTCGACGTCACCTGCTTTGCCCAAAGCAAGAGAACAAAAAGTACATTTTCCAATAAAATAACTCAAATTTTGCAACAGTTAAACTACTTCATTTTTCACACCCTACTTTTCTTTTTGTTTAAACACTTGACATCACTCCTTGTAGGAGATTAAATTCATCATGCAGACAGGTACTTCTTTGATATTAACCTGTTTGCATGTAGGTAAAAAATATTTATCCCCTATAGCCAACAGTAATCAAATAGCAAAAGACAATTGGAATGGCAAGTACAGAAATTCTATTTGTATCTCCCTTGGTCCCTTAAAGCTCTCACTTTTCTTAAGACCACACTTTCAGTGCCTCAGCAACCTACATCTACTTTTATTTCACAGTTTCTTCTCTCTCCATTTCACAGGTCCTCATGCATCTTTTCCACAAACACTCTGGCTCTGCTTTGAGTAGAGCAACATCTGAAAATGAGTTGAAGATACTTGCTATTTTATAGATTTAGTCATACCAAGTAGCTTAATACTGTCTTATTGTTATTAGCAGCTCCTCTATCCTAAAAAAATCTGAAATTTAGCCAAACCACAATTTAACTGAGTTAGAATAAAAATCTAAAAATAAAATCCTGTGTCATTTTTTCAGGAAATTACTTGAACCTGCCAGCTTTCAGCTAAAATGGTGTTGCACCAAAGTTAACTTAGACTGTAAATGCCTGTATCATATCAAGCAAAACTGAAAATGCTCTTCCTCTTACTCCTTGCAAATTCTAGCACGTGATGTTTTTAATCTTTTTCTTATTATCTCTTCACAGCTATATTCCATGCAGGGTGTGCCATTTCAACACTTACATTTGTTATTGTTTGTTACTGTTTATTGTCATCCTGATGTTGCAACTGCAAACAATGTAACCAATCATTTATTTTTAGAATCACCCAAGATTTTTTCCAAAGTGTGATATTTTTCATAATGCTGTTACTCTATTTAACAGTTTCTTTCATGGAAAAAAGCATTTTAATAATTCCACCACCTCCCAGCAACTTGCTTTGTAATCACAGATACAAAAGGTAGTTCTATGATGTGCAGAATTGAAGTCAGGCTTCAGTGTTTGTTTCACTGACTATCTTGAGGATTTTCTAGTAATAGTTAAACTTTGCCTCTCTAAAGTACACAGTGTCTTTTCTCTACCCAGCCTAAAACTTGTATAAAATGTAACCCTGAGAGCAACCCCTTATTCTTTTGTCCTCTTAGACTGACTGAAAACACTCTTCCTCTTACACCCAGAAAGCTCTAACACATTATTTCTTTATCCTTTTCTTATCACACCTTTGCAACTATACTCGCACATTAGAGGGAACTGAAGATGAAGTGAGCACAGATATAAGATTCGCTTAATTAAATGGGCTAAGGCAGCACTCTGCAGTTTCTAAATACATGGAATTTCTTCAGCAAAAATGTACTTTTTCAGAAAACAAGTACTAGACTTATTTTCAAACTTCAAATGCATTTGCCAAGGAATTAGCTCACAGTCTATTTCAAAGACGTTCAATAGACTAAATGCCACCTATCTCAATTTTTTTCTAAAATCTTGTCCAATCTTAGGTTCTAAGACAGATTCTTATACCCTGATTAACAAACTAATGGCTGATACAGTAGGCCGAGTATGTCCATACTCTGTCATCATCTACATAAAAAAGGGAGAACATGGAGAAGGATTTTGTTGGGTTTCTTGATGGTGTCTTTCCCCTTTTGAGTAAATTTTTTAGTCTCGCTCGGTTCATTGGAAACAAATTTAAAAAAAAAAGGCATGAAAAGAAACAAAAATTGCCATACCTGAACTGAAGTGCACAAAGCACATTTTATCTAAAACTTTACTACATCTTTTTGTTTGGTGTTAATATTGTTACTGAGCTAAGAGGTGATTATATATAACCTCAGAGAAAGATGACACCTTCAAGGTGATTGATTCTACCTTTTCTCCCAACAGCCTGAAACTGGCTAATGCTTCAGGCAGAAAGACAAAACTTAAAAACTTAAGACAACCACACTAGCACTGAGGTCTTAATTCAACTTTTTTTGCTGTAAAACATTTCAGAAAATTATTTCAAGATGTACTTCAATAACCTCCTGTTTGTAAAGACTAGCAATACATTTTATCTAAAATCAAACCAGTAAAAGTTACACAGTTCATTTAAGATCCTTTTCAAGAATTTTAAACCTTAAGATTTTTTAACTTGCAGCACATAAACAAGTCCTACTCACTCAAGTGGCAAGCACAGTGGGGACACCAAACCTGCAGATCAGGCATCTTCCCATGTTCAGCTCCTGTTTCACTTATCTACTAGGCTCATTTGTACTGAAAGTAACACCTACACTTTATTTGCCCTGGTGTAGTTACCTCAGGATGCGGATATATCATTTATTCTTCTTCACTCATACAAGCCTTCTCTACTGCTCAGACTAAGTCAAGGATTTTGAATTGTGTATTTATACCTGCAGTAGAGGTGAATCCTGTAGAATGTCCCAGTAGAAGATACATCGGTTAACTGAGTGCAAATCATCTTCCCACAAAGCTTTACCTCTATATACAGAAGACAGCAGGAAGAAAAAAAAGAAAAGCCCTCCCTCAAAAAAAAACAGAAACATTTGCGGTCCAGATGTCAGAGACCAACAGAAACTGCACGGAAGAACACCAGCAGAATCATTGCTGGTATCCTGAGACCATACTTCCTTCTGGTGGCAGCAATTTACTACAAAATCCATGAAACAGAAGTGTATCTCACTCTTCCAACACTAATACAACTGGAGGACATTGCCTATCAGCACTTCCTAGCATTAGAATTGCTTGCTACAACTGTGAAGATACAAACTCTCTGATGGTTCAAACTCAGAGTCAAAATGGTTGCAAAAAAAAAAAAAAAAAAAAAATGTAAGAATTTATTGGGGGGCAACTNAGTTGGGGGAGCACTTCTTTAGTAGAAAGGTTGAGGCGCAGTGGTTTTAAGGGAGCTGAACCTTAACTCTTAAGTCATCTTTTTTGCCTTCAGTGTAGGTTGCCTCCCAGTGTCAAAATATAAAATTATTCTAGCAAGTCTACAGAACTGACTTCCTCTTGGAGTAGAAGAATGCAGTTAATTTTTAGGATGAGTTTTACTCATGCGAATGGTATAAATAAGAGAATACAATGACAGAGGGCTCACTTCAACTGCCTGGGCATGCAGTGACACCTGAATCACTTTCTGGTATCCGTGGCATCTGCCTCTAAATTACACTGGATTGATGGAGATTGGTACTCTTCTGGCTAGACAAAGCAAGGCAAAATATCTAACCTATCTCAAATGGTATTGGACACCTGTGTTTCAACAGCTGATTCAAGTCCAGACAGTTTGTTTTGTGAACCAGCAGTCTATTTTGTGAACCTCAAATTTATGAAAATAATTTCTTAGTTCAAACTCTTCTTTCTTGAAAAACCTGGAATTAAAGTAATCTCTCTTTACAGGCTGTGACATTAATATACGGACAAAGGTACCTAGTGACAACAATTCTTCCTCAATAAATCAAGGATAACCTGCATTCTGATGAAAAGTAAGGAAAGACAAACTGTATTGATTTACTCAAAATTGCACATAAATTATATTCTGAAGAGGCAAATTTATCGTAAATTATTGACATTTTCTATGAAAAAATTTACCTCATTGTTTCATGAAATCTGCTACAAAACAAAAACTCCTAAACATCCACCAAGTGTGACAACTTGCTATATTTATTACTTTGATAAATGGGACATCTACAATAACACATACCAAAAAAAAAAAACAAAGGAAAATTAGATTCCATCATTTCTATTCACTCACAGTTGCCAGAATGTACTCCAACATTTAAATCCTTATTTTAAGGAATTCTCCTCTCCTCACTTCCTGTTGAAAACCACAGTTAAAAAAAGATATTCTAATAGTAGTGTGGGTTTGATTTTTATTTAGTAAAGCAGTACAGCTTGCATGAGACCCCTGTGCCAGAAATATGCATGCATAACATGTACTATAGCATCACACTAAAATAAGTTAGGCTATGTACAGACAGAGAAGATTCATGAGAATCCACACTGAACTTCAGAACTGCAGAATACACTACTTATAGATAACAATAATACTTGCACATAATGTAGCACAGACTGTGAAAACACAAACACACAATCATATGAAGTTTCAGATTAGTAGTTGCTCTACCAAAATGGGAAGGTACAAAAAACAACAGAATATAATTCTCCATTGCCTTTACAGGTAAAAATATTGCTATTATTACTATTCCTTTCTACTACTAAAATTGTTACAGTTCTAAACTGAAGATGTCACGGTACTAGACATGTAGAAGTGCGCCAAGTTACTGCCCACTGGGAGACTGACAATCTTCCCATTACAGTGATAGATTTTAAACTGTAAAATTTTAATAGCTGCTGTTCTCCGGAAATGCTGAGTTTGTGATGTAAGAACCAAACAGGGGCATCAGAAAATAGCAGTAAGATGGGCAAAAATAAAAGATAAGGAACAGCTGAAGAGAAAAGAAATAAACATAAAGAAAAAATAAAAGACAACATTTCATGACAACTATAAAGCTGAGAGGACATTGTGGCACTACAATTATGAAGTGAATTGTCAAACTGCAGAATGCATAGGATTTGCTCTGAAGTGGTGTACTAACACCAGGACCAGAAACGGAAAGCATGTCTGCCTCCTGAATCCTTGTGAGATTTCATTAGCTGCCAAGTCAACGTTATACGGTGGCTAATTATGAACTCCAGCAAGTAAAAACATGAATTTGTACATCTTGAATGATGCTGTTATCACTGCAGACTGGTATCAAACATATCGACATGCAGTGTTTAAAAAAAAGTTTCCTTGACAGCAGTACTTAATTCAAACTAATAAACTAAGCTGATGCAAGAATCACTCATGAGCTCATACACACAGCTATTTCTGACATTCAGTACTAAAACACTGCTGTAGGAGTAGCAAGATACTCTTTAAGCCTAGGCCTTTAAATCATCACCCAGATTTAAAAAAGAAAAAAAAAAATCAAAATAATGGATCAACTGAGTAGAATTTTTATTTTTGTTTTTAAAGAGACAACTAATATTTTACTGTACAAAAGCAACCTAAATACAATCCTCGTTGAAAACATTATTACCTCAATAAATTACAAGAGGTGGAAAAGTGCTTTTGTGTGGGATGTGTAATTTATTCTCTGATAAAATTAAGTCATATATATTGTCTCTCAATATATATTTCACAATAAATATATTGTTTGGATAGCACAAGCTGGACACGGCTGTCCTCAAGACAACGACTCTCTTTTACCCAAAGAAAACAGGATACTAAATAACTTTTCTTCCCTTTGAAACAGCCATAACTGCTCGAGGCTGCTGCAGCACAAAAACAAAATATCTTCACAAAGGTCTCTAAACAGTCAAGCTGAAAATCTAAGCCAAAGTTTCATTTAACAGCCTGTCAGTTTTTTGATGTGAAGCTAATGAATGCAGTGGCAAACAAATCCATCAAACCTAACATCAAAACAACTGCACTTCATCCCACCAAAGGGAAAAATACAACCTGCAGGCCAGCACTTTGATCTAACCTATCCACAGAAAACACGTTTCTAAGCAGCTACCAGTGAAGAATATGCATGAGTAATTACTGACTTAACTTTATGAAAGACAATAATAATACTTAAGTGGCCTGAGTTTCAAGTAGAAAATGTTGGTAGACTTCTCTCCTCAGGTTCCACACATCAGCAAAACAACAAAAAGCTTTCCAGCAGCAGCATCTGAAAACAAATCACGTCTTAAAAGGAGCTGCAATACAAAGGAATCATTATAATGACTAGTAAAATCACCTAGTGTGACTCTATCCCTGATAGAAGGCAGTAAAATTTACATCTATTTATACTGAGTGAAAGTCACCAAGTGGTGCACAGAACAGACACAGTGCGCAACAAGAACAGTATTCAGAAATGCCAGTGCTTTCTCTGAAAGCTTTTGAAAGTATGGGTATCGACTTGGGCAAGAGATGACACTGAGTTCTGAGAGACCCTGACATGAGGACTTGGAAAAGCAAAAGACAGGGGAATGTGGGGATTTAAACAGTAACAGGAGGAAAATGGAATGAGAGAAACTAAAATAATCACCACTGCATAAAGAATTAAAGAGCCTCAACAAACCTGCTCACATCACCAATCTCCTGGGCATTTCCTACACAGGACCTCCATCTCAACCCAATTCTCTGTTTTGTGAACTACCTTCTCCAATCAAGCTTAGGTGGGACTATGCAGTCCAGAAGTTCTACACGACGTAAAAGGATGTGCTTTTTAGGAGGGCTCCTTGTAATCAGAAACCAACGTGCCAATATCTAAGTTTTTCAAACATTTACAGAACAGCAGCAAGGGGGAAGAAGAAAAGGAATTCCATGAAAGAAAAAAAAAAACTGCCTGTACATAAAAACACAGGATCTTATTCAGAATATAAATCTGTTTCTGATTCTCAGTATCAAATTAGAGTACATAAAGTACTCTAAAGTAGTCATAAAGTACATAAAGTTAAAATTTGGACAGGTGAAAATCATGACTGAGAACCCCAGTTTGGGCACCTGTAAGTGAGAGGTCCTGCACTACAAGCCTTTTATGAGGGCAACATTGGCATTCATTAGACATAACAATTACAACAAGAGTATAAAATTAATAAACATAGATGATCCACAGGTCTGGGGGCGGGGCAAAGGGTGTCCCACCCTGCACTAATAAACATCAGGAATACAAGATTTTTCTCACACTAGTGAAGTGTCTTTTATCCAATTGCTTCAGAAGGATTGTTATTTCATTAGACATAAAAGAATTATGTGAAAATATTTCTATTCAGCAATTCTAATACCTAAATATTACCCCATGTTCAGCACCCAAGTTAGCACAAATCAAAGTAGATACCTACAGAATGTACAAGCTAATTGCCAATGGCTCATCTGCTTTACCAACAGTAACAAAATGCACTGGAGCAAGGAAACTCGAAATGCACTTCATGAAGCTACACATTTCCAGCCTATTCAAATAAATTTAGCTCCATTAGGAAAGTGACAAAATTCACAGAAGCCTGAAGAAATACCCTATCTGCCCATATTTTGTACCATTTAATTTTTTTTCAAAAATAAATAGCATTCAACAAATTGAAGTTATAGGATGATGATGATTAAGAATATCTGAACTTCCCTCACAGAACATAACAAACACAACCAAAGTACTTGTGAGCTGAGCACTAGCTACCTTTTATTCTCTAAGTCCTGCCATCAGCGTACATCAGCACTTCACCAACATCCCTCTGCACCACCCCCATTTGCCAAGCATCTTCAGGAGAGCACGACTGGTTTGTTCCTTTCACCAGTATCTCCTGTTCTCTTCCTGTGTGCTCTTGCCAGTGGAAAAAGACAGCAAAAACTACACTCATTCTCTCTTGGAGTTAGGGGACTTCTAGTCCTGTTATTTCGCCATTTCTGCCCCCACCCCCCTTTTTTTTAATCTACTTTTTACTTCTGCATAATTCTGTCCAACTTAATTCTGTCCAAAAGTAAGAGAACAGCTGAAAGCAGGAGCTGAGTTGTAGCAAAGAGCACACTGGAGGTGCGACCTGTTATTACTTTTCATGTGTTGGCACATGAGTGGAAGTTTTACACAAACTCTAGAAAATAAGCTGGAGGGTACATCCATGCTTCAACTACTACAGGTAGGTAGGGTACACACAGTGAAACCAAGATGGCAAGTTTAGCATTTTTAAAGACAGAAAAAAAAAATTTGAATTTGTATCCATAGTCTCTGCTTTACAAAAGTTTCCAGTACTGAGGGTCTAAGTTATCTCCGATTTAACATTTGCAATCATTTTCACAGAATCTTTAACACCACCTCATTTCATGCAGGACAGCAGTATCATCACACAGCCTAAATATTTACTACAACTTTAATGGAAATCTTTGGTGATTTTTTTTTTCCAGAATTAATGAAGAATGAATATTGACTGTCCTTCAGGATTTTTTCTTTTTCTAATACAGAAATCCAGCTGTAAGCAATTAGAAACTATTCTGTAAAGATAAAAGTGTTCCTGTAGGAAGGCAAATAATCAGTCATCAGTATACAATATTCTCTAAGGAGAATACAGCAACAAACTGACCTAGATATTGCTGCATTTTGCTGATGCAGGCAATTTCTGCAGTACAACACAGGGAAACTAGGGGATTCAAAATACTTTTTCCAGTTAAAATTCTTGTACATACCACATACAGAAAGAAAACAGGTAAGTTAAACACATCAGTACTTTGAAGAATGACAAATGGGAATGCAAGGTTGTGTGGTGGTTTTTTTTCTTCCAAATGAAATGACCAGAGCGGCAAATAAAACTTACTGAAATACCAGTATTCTTTGGGCAGACAGACTTCTTACCTGTCCTGGTTTGAGGTAAAATAGGACCAATTTTGTTCAGTAACTTCACTTCTTAGCTGGGCCTCTTCTAACTGCTGAAATTAACAGCATATTGTGCAGACAATGTTTGCTCTCTCAGAGTGGTAAGACCAATGTTTATAGCTGATGCCCAGGCACGGTATGCGGGAGAGGGTCTTGCTATAACAGCCAAGGGCAACCAACTTTGTTACTTGCCAAGCTGGAGGGTCGGAAGCGGAAAAGCACAGTGGGGTCCCACCTACGGGGAGGAGTGGACAGGACAGGTGACCCAGAGCTGACCAACAGGGTATTCCATCCCATCCACATCATGCTCAGGGTAAAAGCTGAGGGATCAAAGGGTCAGCTCTCTCTCGCTCTCTTCCTTCAGTGGCCGACATCTGAGGAGGACTCTGTTCGTCTGCCTTTGGTCCGATCCTGCCTGCAGATGCAGAATCCAGTTCCCATCCGTCACTGAGTCCAGCCTGGGACTGCCCCAGTGCCAGCCGGTGTTGCAACTGTCATCCTGGGAGCTTGATACAGTTTTGTATCTTTTTCATTATTTC
>VZSZ01010015.1:39115-54636 GCA_013398815.1 Ibidorhyncha struthersii
AGCAGTGACAAGTGGTGCTCCTCAGGGATCAGTACTGGGACCAGTGCTGTTTAACAATTTTGTCAGCAACATGGACAGTGGGATTGAGTGCACCATCACCAAGTTTGCTAACAACAATAAGCTGGGTGGAGCAGCCGACACACTAGAAGGAAGGGATGCCATCCAGAGGGACCTGGACAGGCTGGAGAGGTGGGCCTCTGCAAATCTCATTAAATTCAATGAGGCCAAGTGCAAGGTCCTGCTGGCGGGTCGGGGCAATCCGCAGTGCAAATAANAGTGCAAATACAGGCTGGCAGAGAAGGGATTGAGAGCAGTCCCTGAGGAGAAGGCCTTGGAGGTGTTGGTTGATGAGAAGCTCAACATGAGGCAGCAATGTGCGCTTGCAGCCCAGAAAGTCAACCGCATCCTGGGCTGCATCAGAAGAAGCGGGGCCAGCAGGCTGAGGGAGGTGATTCTTGCCCTCTATTCTGCTCTCCTGAGACCCCACCTGAAGTACTGCATATCTAGCTCAAGTTCTCAGCACAACAAGGACATGGACCTGTTGGAGCGGGTCTGTAGGAGGGCCACGAAGATGATGAGAGGGCTGAAGCACCTCTCCTATGAGGACAGGCTGAGAGAGTTTGTGGTCTTCAGCCTGGAGAAGAGAAGGCTCCAGGGAGACCTTAGAGCAGCCTTACAGTTATCCAAAGGGGGTCTACAAGACAGCTGGAGAGGGACTTTTTACAAGGGCATATAGTGATAGGACGAGGGGGAATGGCTTCAAACTGAAGAGGGTAGATTTACATCAGATATTAGGCAAAAACTCGTTACTGTGCTGGTGGTGAGGCACTGGAACAGGTTTCCCAGGGAAGTTGTGGGTGCCCCATCCCTGGAAGCGTTCAAGACCAGGCTGGATGGGGCTTTGAGCAACCTGGTCTAGTGAGAGGTGTCCCAGCCCACAGCAGTGGGGTTGGAACTAGATGATCTTTAAGGTCACTTCCAACCCAAACCATTCTATGATTCTATGATACTTCAGATTAAGCAAATAACCAGTATGAAAAGTAGCAAATACCTTGATTTCTAAAAGCAGGGAGTGACTGAGTCATTTTCCCTGAGAAACTAATTTTGTACCACATTCTGCTCCTGCAATATGCTTCATTAGCTCAATACATGATGATAAAAATCAAGTAATGGGCAGATATCCAAAAGAAGTTGTACCACTACAGCTCCAAGAGATCAGAAATAGTTGTGACAACTCCAACAAGAAGGCAAGCTTGTTGCTGAATTCTAACAAAGTTGCAAACAACACAGAACAGCAGAACACAACCTGCTCAAAATCCGTTAAGAAAAATTTACTGGAGAACATTTGCTGTGATTACAGAGCCATCACAGTGAAATCAAAGTGCAGCCTACACATTCTGTACCACTATAAAATATCTTTTGACCCTGTCAAAGTCTACACTTAACGCACACTCAAATTTTCCAGTCTCATTCACTTCATTTTCTCAAAAGCACACACACACCCCCTTCAATGAACAAGGGAAGAAAGGAAGGTAGTATTTCCTCATTACAAGACTGTTTTTCAGAAGGTCTTTTGTTCTAGCCAGGCTAAAGGTAAGGTCACACAAGGTTTTCTGACATGAAAGAAAAACCCTGTGGGAGAAGTGGTTAGCAGATGTAAAAAATGCCGAATAGCACAATGAATAGAGGACATTGTATTAGAAACTTCGCAAGACACTTACAAATACATTAAATGCAGGCCACTTCAATACAGGCCTGCGACACAACATTCTCAGATACCAAACTGATGTTAAAATTACCAATTTACAGGATTACCAGTTAATCCTGGATATTCAGTGAAAACCCAGATCCAAAAGAAAAAAATGCTGAAATCTACCTAAAATGTAACTACCATTCAAGTTCTGTAGCACATTCATGCTTTTATGAGACACTTCAAATCTTAATTTAATCCTTTAACACTAATCCATTAACTCTAAATCAGTTCTACAAAAGCAGGTATTTTGTGGGAATTTGCATGCAAATTTGCCCCAGCTTCTCTGATGGTGTCTTCAGATGTGGCAGACCTCTTCTACACCCCTTCTCAATACTTCTATTTTGCCATTGGTACCCTACTTAATCTTCTTGGAAATGATTACACAGAACATAAAAAAACAATTCAAAACAATTACTTCATAAGACCCAATGAGCAATAATCAGAAATCAGGGTGAAACAGAATCAGGTTGCTCATTGACTTGCATCCATGTGAAAAAGACCATCCAGTTGAAAAATCTCCAATCCACAATTTAAAGAAACATGGACATTCTCAACACCTAGAGCAGAATTAGAACAGTCTACACGGTAAAGATGTGATCAGCACTTGGGGGACAAATATTTGGATATAAGTATATAAACTACAGGTAGAGTACATTGATCCACCAAGCTGAAAGTCCTACTCAGGCTTTTAAAAAACCTTATCTAGTTAACACAAGCAACAACAGCAAAGAATATGTGAAAAGACAGGCTTCAGACTATGTTAACAATCAAAACCAAGCTATCGAAAGACTCTACATACATATTCTGACAGAAAACACAACCCAAAATAACGTAACCTTACACAAGGTAACCAATGCTATTTGTACTAACAAAACAAAACTACTTCCTGAGTTACCTTCTTAGTGATCACTGGACTGGTAAAGACGCACCCTTTGTCAATGCTATTCCACCTCAGTAGATTAATAGCAGTTCCTTACAATTTCTGGTTTTATGATCCATACCCGAGATACAAGTCAAAGCCTTCTCATCTTTGGGGGAAGCTGGGAGCATTGGGCACTACAAAAATTCCTAGCTGGCTCTGAGGAAGACAGGATTCCACATATGGGACACTGCTGCACTGAGAGTCTTTAAAGTGTACATGAAATGGTTCAGTGATAAAGATAATTTTAAAATCAGTTCAAGTCTATAAATTGAGGGACAGTAAGCATTGCTATCCGCAAGGCTCTTTTTTTCTGTTCTGAGAGTAACATTCCTACGTATCACACAGCTCATTATCAGATGACCACATCACATCAGAACTATCACTCACACAAACTAAAGTGGATTGGGTTCCATTCCCTGGCTGATTAGCATTTTCAAGTTATTTGGAATGCTTACCTATGGTACCAAAAACAAGTTTGTGCTTTCAGCTACAATCATACATGGACAAATTAGAATACTACTCCTGAAAAAGTAACTCTGCAAGTAACCCCATTTACTTGAACACGACAACTGTCTAGATATTTACCTTGTATGATCAAGGTTATCACAATTTGGCCAATAATAAAGTCATTATTTAAGCACACACACATAAGAATCATATTCTTAGGGAACTTTGAAATCAAATTCTGACCAGTCAATGAATGCGGCAAGACTTCCTATCTTTTTTTACATTTCCATATTATCCTAGAATTGTTTAGGTTGCAAGGCACCTTAAAGACCATCTAGTTCCAACCCCCCTGCCATGGGCAGGAACACCTCTCACTACACCAGGTTGCTCAATGCTCAAAGTCCCATCCAACCTGGCCTTGAATGCTTCCAGGGATGGGGCACCCACAACTTCTCTGGAAACCTGTTCCAGTGCCTCACCACCAGCACAGTAATGAATTTCTTCCTCATACCTAATGTAAATCTACCCTCTTCCAGTTTGAAGCCATCACCCCTTGTCCTATCACGACATGCCCTTGTAAAAAGTCCCTCTCCAGCTTTCCTGTAGGCCCCCTTCAGATACTGCTCAGATACCCTTCAGAGCAGGAAGGCTGCTCTAAGGTCTCCCTGGAGCCTTCTCTTCTCCAGACTAACAACCCCAACTCCCTCAGCTTGCCTTCACAAAAGAGGTACTCCAGCTCATATTCAAGTCTTCACCTGAAATTTTACAGTAAAGGTGCTGTATTTCTAGTTTATTAGTATTTACTGAAAAAGACAAATACAGAATATGAAAATATCAATATAAAAATATAAAACTATAAAACTATAAAACTCACAACATAAGAAGGAGAACACACGGAATTGCAAATATCTTTAATTTAATTAAAAATAATCCCAATGAATGCAATTAGACACAAAGTTATGGTAATTTTTTACTTATGTAGATCTTCATTTAAAGGACTTAGAACATACAAAATATTAATCATAATTCACTGATCAGTATTCTTGGAACACAGGCAGGGATGAAATAAGAACTAAGTTTTCTGGTAATTTTATTTTTACATTTTACTGTGGTAGGTATAAATACAAACTTCATATGATTTATTTAAATTAATTTGCAGTGATTTCAACTGCTTTAACTTTCTGTATTGCACATAAAAGAAATTACTAGGATGAGTTTGCATGCTGACAGGCCTCACAAAGAAGCGGTGGCAATTTGTATGCAATACAAAGCACATAATACAAAAGCCACAAAAGAAGCAAATGCTGTGAAATATGAGTGTTGTTATGGCCAGATGAATATGTCACAGCCTTAAGTTTATTATCTTTTAGATGTGACTTTCCTAACTTGACTTGTATAATCATCAATTGAGACAAAGTTCAATTTTTCACCTGCTCAAGTTTTCAGATTCCAGACCCTTAGATTATGCAAATTCTACATCGTTTCATTTCCACAACTACTTATACTTGTTTTCATACATAACAGGTAATGACTTCTGCATAAAATGGATTGATTAATTAATACTATACACCATACAAAGCTTTTTGTAACATCCCTGCATACTTACAATATATTAAACTTTAGTTTCTTCTTTAACATAATTGAACACCACAGATAGATGTCATCTCCTCTCTAGAACAGTTTCTTCAATTAAATGATCTATTAAGCAGTCTTGAAAATCCTTCAAACTGTAATTTCTGATTTGTCACTCTGCTTCTATGCTCTTTATTTTCTAACCCGTTTTGTGAAATAAAAAATCCTTAAGAATACCATGGTATTACAGATTAACATAACAAGTATAAAAATTGCAGTTAACAGCTCACTTGAGATTTTTATTACATTTATGTCTACATAAAATTGAAAAAAACCTACATAAATGAGAAAGCAGCTGAAAGGCAAAATCAAACTGTTGTCTTTATTAGATGCCAGTCTAATGTCTTTCAGATAAAATATTCATAGGTGCAACAGTCAATCAAGATATTAATGGAAAGCAAAAATGAAGCAAAAATAGAAAACATTCTAGCCTTCCTTTGATTTTATGTATCAGCTGCTGCCTTGACTTAGACAACCTGTCACATTCAATGCATTATTTTATTATTTTAATTATTTAGGAGCATTCAATTAATTTGGTAGGCATCTGGTCATCAGAGCCAACCTTCTTGAATAGAATACTTCTTTTTTTCTTCAGATGTTGCATTCATGCAAAAATATTTTAATTAAGTATGAAGGTTATTAATGTTTACTACTAAGTGAATTGCAACAATGCAGCTTACTTTACATTTCCATCTCTTTAAGACACCTTACTGTAACACTCACACTTTCCTTTAGCAGGCAGCAGTTGCAAAGTAAAAGATCACAGAGGTCTTAACCCCCACAGCATGCAAATAATCAGAAATGGTGGTTTCAAAAAAAAAAAAAAAAGGGATTTATTAAGTCAAAGTGAGCACAAAGTCCATCACCTTTATTCTTAAGAACTACAGCGTCATCTTCTACATTCCATTCTAAGCTATTAGCTGGACCAAAAATATCCTGAAAACGACCTACTCAGGAAAACATCACAGAAGACATTAAAGTCAACAACTAAAAAACTTAGGAAATATCAGAGATGGTTGTCTGTGAAACTAACTCACCTACCTAACATTGCCGTTACAATAACAATCTCTGTATGAGCATGCAGTTTTCCCACAAAAATCCAGTTTTGTTCACTGAATATAATGGTATAAACAACTATTTGAAATTTTATCTTCACTGTTCAGTATCTGATTGTATGTTTTATTTGCTATTTACTGTAGAAAACATGGTTCTGAAATAAAAATAATTAAGTTTGATCTTACACATGATTCATCAAGGAAAGTAGTTTTCCAGTTGCCACACAGATCTTTTTAACTTGTACTAACGTATAATTAATAGTATCCATGCAGATGTGCACAGACCAAGACTGAGTGATGTGCCAGGGCAACTTCTTTAAATATAGTGATCAGTACAGATCAAGGAACTGGGTTCCAGTCCCCAGCTGTAGAAAAGCATATCCGTGTGTGCTAGCGTACCTCAAGCCAGATCCCTTTCTGTCCTACTTTCTTCCAGCATCCTAGACCTAAGAACTGTTATGCTGCGTGAGACTGAAGACTTTCATAAGTCCCTTTTAGCCTATCATACAATTCTGACTCTGGCATTTGGACACTAAGACCCTGTTTCCCACAGCATAACCTACTGGCTTCTGACAAACAGTGGTTTTGGACGTTCCCATTTCTCCACATGCTTTACGTCCCAGTCCTTTTACTGTATTAGGCAACCATTATCAGCAATAAAAGGCCTGAACACCTTCATGCCACAGGTTTCAAACATAATACTTTCTTGAACTGTGTAAGTTTACATTGACTTCAAAAGCTCCCATGTAGTAAAGCATGTATCTCCAAAAGTAACCTACTTCCTGAACTCGCATAGGTTACTGCAATATCTGGGAAAATTAGTGTATGTCAAAGAAAAACCTGAAGGTTTGGGTTTTTTTAAGCCTGCAGCAAACAATGCCATGCCTCAAAGCTACTTAATTTTTAGAAATGAGTGAACAAGTCTTACCAACACTGCCCATTCTCTTCCCTCACAAAAAAAAAAAAGCTGGATACACACTCATTACAGAGCATTTAAACCTGGATAATTTTAAAACACTGCACAACTATAATCAAACAATATGAAATCTACAATAAATGCCAGAGCAGCCTTACCACATCAAATGAAAAGTATATCTACTCAAAGATCTTGTTCCCAGCAAATGTCAGAAGTGGATGTACAGAGCAATGTTTAAATACAGCATGAAATCTTTGCTTCCTCTGAGTAATCTATTACCAAGGAGTTGCTGCTCCAAGACTTCCAAATCCAGATGCAGTTCCTATACTCCTCCAACAGATTTCTTTGCCAGTGTTGTCCAGTCTCTCCCCAAAACCATGCAAAATTTTAGAATCATCCAGTTTGGAAGAGACGTTTAAGATTATCAAGTCCAGCCATCAGCCTCACAGTGCAGAGTCCACTTCTAAACCATGTCCCTCAGCATCGTGTCTATACATCTTTAAAATGTATCACCTCCAGGGATGGTGATACAACCACTTCCCTGGCCAGCCTCTTCCAATGTTTGATAACCCTTTTATGAAGAAATTTTCCTAATATCCAATCTAAACCTCTTCTGGTGTAACTTGAGGCCATTTCCTCTCATCCTATCACTTGTTACTTGGGAGAAGAGACCAACACCCACCTCGCTACAACGTCCTTTCAGGTAGTTGCAGAGAGCAATAAGGTTTCCCCGTAGCCTCCTTTTGACCAAGCTAAACAACCCCAGTTCCCTCAGCTGCTCCTCATAAGACTTGTCCTCCAGACCCCTCACCAGCTTCGTTGCCCTTCTCTGTACACACTCCAGCACCTCAGTGTCTTTCTGTTAGTGAGGGGCCCAAAACTGAATACAGTATTCAAGGTGGGGCCTCACCAGTGCAGAGGACAGATGATCCTTTCCCTAGTCCTGCTCAGCACACGATTCCTGATACAGGACAGGATGCTGTTAGAATCCACAGTGGACAGTGAGGTGTTCATACTGTGAAAGGAATCACCTCCTTCTGTTTGTTTTGAACCTGCCAAGGCTCTTCATTCAGAGTCTCTAGCTGTACTGGAAGACCTAGCGACCAATCACTCTTCAGTCACCTTCTCCATGCCAGACATCACAGGTCTTTATCATACCCCCTTCCATTTGTTTGACACTCTTTCAGACTGAAAAGTTAAAGTTTGCTATTTTTAAAATAAAAGGCAAATTTTTCACCAGTCCTACTGTCCCTCTCTGAACCTTTTCCAATTCTCTGTTCATTTTACTCCTTGCTCATTTCCTGTAAATCTTAAAAGTAATTTTTGAATGATCCAATCATAAGTCAATGTCACTTGCCCAGTCCACAACATGTACCAACTTGTTTACCAGTGAAAATCAAAAGCGTCAAGGTATGCATATACAGAGTTCTGTACTTTGCAAGTTGAAAAATAATCTGGAATGGAAAAAATCAGTAAGAACTTTCTCAAATGGAACTATGGGAAAATTTAGGAGTAGTAAATGTAATTTCCCAGTTTGAAACCTGTCTGAGATGTGTTTTTAAGACTGCAAGTTTAGAGGTCTACTTTCACACCTCAGTGATACATATCATCTTATTGTTCTCAGCAATAGCTTAAAAATAGGTCTGAAAAATAGTGATGCACCTATACGCACATAAAATGGATACGAAAAGAAAATGTACAAAAATTTTCAGAATTTGGTCCTGACACACAATATCTGATTATCAACTTTCAATTGCATTCCTTACATTATATGGTTAATAGCAGGCTACAAAACATGGGTTACCAGGGCAAGAAGCATGCCTCATTATTCCCATGTTCACTCTTAATCTAGAAACAAAACGAGAGGTGTAATGATATTGAAAATAAAACAAATTACTGCATGAGAAGAATTTTCCTATAGACTACTGATTTTTATCCCTTAGATCTCAACCTTACAACAATAACCTCTGCTCCTTCTCAACAGACCTCCCTCACACCTCTGGACGGCAAAAGCCAGTACGTGCTTTGGCTAAAGTGGATTTATATGTGTGCTAACTGGCCAACAGGCTGCTACCAAGTAAGATCTATTGTGAGTACATTTTGTCTGCTTCACCCTTCCTAGAGGTACTAACCAGGTTTCCATCCTCCACCCACCCACTAACTTTCATGAAACTTCTGGAGACTCGGCTGTCTTCAATATTTATACGTTTGTATCAAATTTGGCTAAGAAGTTAAGATTCAAAAGTTACTGATGAAAAGAAGCAATGACAAGAAAAATCAACAGCACAGAGGAGACAAAGATACTAACAGTGAAAATCTAATGAACAAAACCAACAAAATACTAAGCTTCATTTTCATGAGCTTCACCAACCTAAAAATGCCAGTACCAAATAAAGTTCTAAGAGAAAAAAAAAGTATCATTTTGTTTCTTAAGAATTCCTCAGAGTACTAGAAAGTGTTCCTTGTTTGCATTCACACCATAGACAGATAAAGTCACACAACATTAAGTAATAAAACACAGTAGGTAAGTCAAGGACAATGTTTTTCACTTTGCTGGAGGTTTGTCCTTCAAACATCTTACATATGGAAATACTGAAAATATTACCTTGAGCTAGTCTTTCAAGCCGTTTTCCATGCTCTGGAGGAATAGCGTACCTAAAATTCACATAAAGAAAAGGATGAAATGCTTAAAGACATAATTACTACACAAGCCATGATTCACGTATGATAAATATCTAAAAATACAGAAGCCAAAAAAGATTAAAGACTGAAAAATTATACAGGAAAAATATACCAATTGCTGAGGAAAGAATACAGAGAGGTTTTTTTGAGAAAACATTTTAGCTTATTTCTAGTTTAAACATTATAACATTCATTCAAGAATGTTATGTTCACTATTTAAAAATCATGCATATTGACAATATTTGATTATGATCACACCATTCCAGTTAAAAAAAAGACACATATACTTTCATCTTCCAAATGAAGCAAAGCCACATAAAACAAGTCTGATTTATACAGGTTTTATTTTTTTTAATTTTACTGTGCTTCACAAGACAGAAGAGTTCAACAGAAAAATAGGAGCATTACATATTTCTATTTTTTCCTATAGCCAATGCTGTGAAATAAGAGGGTTACTTGTCTCTGTAAAAGCATTACAATTAGAGTTAAAAAATTATTTAAGGAATAGACTTTTTTTAAATTAAAGAATTGTATGTAACTTGGAATCACTCTGTTTCTCCAATAAATTATTTTTTAAAGATTCCATATGCTATCTGCAAGAAGCCAGTGACACTATAAAAGAACTGGAATTAATCTGATATTATTTTTAATGTTTATTACAGCTAAAAATTGAAGATTACTGACAAGCTGTAATTTCATTCTGCTTTACTGAACACTTTGTTATTCACATATTTACTCCACAGATATACTGTATGTATTAATTAGGCTTTATTATTGACTTTAACTGCTTCAATATGTGATATAATAGGCTTTCATTTCAGGTGAATGTTGCAACAGCATTGGATTGATTCTTCTCCATAAAAGCATGGTTCAGAAAATGAGAAAATGCATATTCAGCTGTACAATACAGTCCAAATCCACATTTTCAAACTAAGTCAACATATATGGGGTTTTTTTGCTATGCTGTAGACACAGATTTCATTTACCTCCCCTGACAACTCACTCAGAAAAAAACAAGTGAAGAACCCTAGGCATTCTGCACAAGAAACATTGCCCCACCTCAAACTCTCATCTGCACAGATAATTTTACTCTATTACAACTGAAACTGCTGCATAGAAGCAAGAAGACCTTTCCACCACTGAAGTCAGTGCTCTCAGTTGAACTGTAGCAAAACCCATCCCTACTGACAACCCACTCCCAATAGTATTAAACAAAGACACCTTCAGCTTGACTCTGCTCAGTGTTTCCACTTTTAATCAGAATTTCACTGTCTTAGAAAAATGGATTTTGTTTCTCTCCATTTGTACTTCCAAAGTGTTTGTGCTTGTTCTCCACTCTGCTCTACCCACGCATCAGCATATACACAGCAATCTAAACTATATGTTTGTATCTTTCACACCCCAGCAAAGACAAATGTTATGTATAGGATTATATAATGTACTGTATGTCATTAAATACACAACTCCATAAAGTACAATATGAACAGACAGTGCTTATGTTGAATGAAAAACTCAAACTGGAGACTCCTCCTTGCTTTACCTGTCTTTAATTGGACTGGTATTCTTCCTTAAAACTTACTCTTCCAAAAGTACATGTTTTTGTAATAATATGTAGCCACATGCTTCAATTTGTATACGTAAACATGTAAGTACTTACCAATATTATAACAATGCAAAACTGGACAACTAAGCTCTCAGTAAGTCTCTCAGAAAGACAAAATAGGACACAATTTAACTGAGCTACAGCCATTTATTCAGCTAATCTAAAATTACCAAGCAATAATTCACTCAATGCAAGTTGGTGCTTTTCATCATCATGTTCATTTGGGGTCTGTGATAACATCTACTCTTCAAACCTTTACTTCTTCCCACTGTTGTCATTAGTTTTTTCTCACAGCTAAGAAAAGAATCAAGGAAAGGAGACCATCTTTGTAGTATCACACATTAGGAGCCCCAGAGTCACTCTCCAGGCACTTTATGGTTGGTTCCTAACACAGTTTGTTAGAAAACTGAGCTTTTTTTTAACATATAGGCACCTGCTTCGGATACTGGTTAAATTACAGTGACATGAATCTTACTGGATCCTTGGTCTTCTGTGCAGAACATTAAACAAAAAAAACTCCCAAACTCAGATCACTAGGTCAGAGTATTCACTCTTAGTCTCAGTAGTTAGCTCATACCAGAACTTCACCAGTGTTAAAAGCTTTTAGAAAAATATTTTTCATCATCTTGTGTTCAGCCTCCTTTTAGGTGCAGTACCAAACAGCCACTAACGTTTGTTTGACATCTCGTATCTTAAGGCCAAGTCCAGCCTTCTTTAAAAGTAAATGTAATGGATACTAAATCACTAAGAGGCAAAGAGAATGTTTATTGGATAACAAGCAAAGAAACAGATAAAAAGGAAAGAACGGATAAAAAGGGAAATGTTGATGCTAACTACATTTTAATTTAATTAGTTCAGGAACACATACTTGTTAAAAATTTTGAAAAGACAGATAAAAGCTGAAGAGCCACTGTTCATTGCTAGAGTCATGAAACAAAGACAGAAAAAATTATGGTACATAAATTTTTTTACTATTGTTCAAAAAGATCTTCTGAAATACATATTAAGTCAGTAAATCAAGGGTACTGGCAACAAGATAACTTCAGATAAGTAACAAATATTAAATCTAAGCCATTAATTTGTGTTTCTGAAACATTTAGATATATGTTTTCAGAATGAATTCTTCTACACAATTTCTCAGTGTACTTTAAATAAGCTAACAACTTCTCTGCCTCTTTTTTTTTTTGATAAAAACCTCAGTCTTAAGCAACAAGATCCACGGTTTATTCATGAACTAGTGGCAATGTACGCTCCCTGTTCTTCCTATATTCTTCCAATCCCCAGGAAAAGCAGTAACAGAGAGTAGTCTATTCGCTGTGATCACTCAGTCCCGTCTAGCTCAGAAAACATGATTGAGGACAATTAGATAGCTACCTTATCAAATGAAAAAGCAATGTTCTGGGAACGTGGCTGAAAATAGCAATTCACAAACGGCTTAATTTTAGTAACTACTTTGGTTAGTATATGATTTGATTTTATACTCAGATGCAAAACCTAAAAAACCTCTGAGTTACTGCTACTTTCATAGTTTCTGTTCTACGAGGATGAATTTACTTTTTCATTCCTTGTACAACAACTGCTAGTCCACTACCGTAAAATACAAGCTTTACTTTGCATGGTAGAGAAAGAGAATCCAGTACAGGGAAAAAAAGTAATGGATTTTACTCAGGTTTAACTTTATTAGGAATGTTTGGATGTTGCACAAGATACACCCATGTATCAACATGCCTAAAATAAAAGCTTATTCTCCTTCAAATTTCCTTTAAGCTGAAAATGGAATCCTCAGTACTTGAAGATATTAATAAAAAGCATGTGGACCACAGAAGAAACTGTTTCATTCAAAAGAAAACAGAATGAAATACAGGCTTCAGAAGGAGAAATAACTAATAGACATTTCAGAAGACATAAAGTAAACTAATATTGTACCTTCACAGCAATATCTCCTTTTTAAAATTTCTATTTGAGACACTGTTGTGGAAACATTAGCTAACATAAAATAATTCTACTACATTAAAAAGTGCTTATGGAAAACTGGACTAAAAACACTGACATGAACTGACAACAAATATTTTGAAACAATTCTACTGTTGCTTTCTTTGTTGCTGCTCTTGTTTGGTGAAAGGGGGGAGGAAAGGCCTCTTTTTCTCTAATCCTGTATTTCCAAGGGCTTTATACTTTTCAGCACACAGATTAAAAAAAACATTGGCTAAAAACACCAACAGGTTCAGAATTCTGCAGAAAAGCAAAGACTTTATCCAGAATTGGTTTTCAAGTCATCCCATACATTAGCAAAGTAACTTTGAGCACCATCGTCTTTAAAATTCAGTATCACAGAATGATAGAGAAGTTTAGCCTGGAAGGGACCTGAATGTCATCTAGTCCAATCTCCTGATAAACATACAGCTAACTTCAAAGTTAGATCAGTTTGCACAGGGTAACATACAGTCAAGCTTTGAAAATTTCCAAAGATGAAGACCTAGCAACCTCCCTAAGCAACCTGTTAAAATGTCATTGTGAATTGTTTTTTCCTTCTATCAAACTGAAATGCCCCTTGTTGCAAGCTGTGATTACTGCTGTCCTTCCTTTGTTATGTCAGTGCATCACTGAAAAGAGTTTGGCTCCATCTTCTCTACAGTCTCCCTATACAATAGACTACAACCCCAGACCATATATCAGAATGTACCATTTTTAGAGAAAAAATGATAACAACTGTACACAAGTAACAATCAACTCATAAAACGTTTGTTTGCCCAAATAATTAATGATTTGCCCTGCAAAAAACCTCTCCCCTTGCTTTGTCCCTAGACTTCTTATATTTCACATCAGAATCCTCTCACACTAATCCATACTGCTAACTCTTTTAAGAATAGAAAAGTGACATTCCATATTAAAAATAAAGAATCCTGACAATCCAGAAAAGTTTAGCAGTTCTCAGGAAAGTATCCCATATGGTCGAAAAAATGCCACAGATAACATTTTCAGAGATACTAGATATTTGGCATTTAAAGGAAAGGAAGATTTAAATAAGCGTGAAGCTTCTTCAAAGGAAAGTCTCCACAGATACTTCACCACCCAATGCCATTATGGGCATCAATGCGGGGGTGGGGCTGAGGGGGTGGTGGAATCTATATAGCATCAGAAGCACTGAAATATACAATATTGTTACAAAATGCAATCACATTATCCACAGTTAGTAATAAAGGAGCCAAAATAAAACTCTTCTGAGTTGTGATATCTATCAATATTCTAAACGAAGAATGTCAGTATACGACTTTGGTTTCTTGTGTGGAGTTTTTCTGAGAATATCAAAAATTAAATTAATTCTATCTCATAGCCAATAGAAGTCCATCTTCTATTAACTGACAGTTAACATCATCAATAAAATGAGTGTAAAGCCTAACACGGAAAATTCCACACATTTAAAAACATTAAAGTAGTCAGTATTATCTTTCCTGCCTTTCTGGTAACTTTACAGACCCTACTCTTCAATACTGCATTTTAAAAATTGCACCTTCCAAATAAAGGAAGTGGATTGGATTGTTGTGTCACTTATATTGCTTTTTGTGCAACAAGGTAATTGGTTATTCAGTACTGCTCCTAAGTGTAGGCAGTAGATACATTTGAAACTGAATTTGAATCCACTTAATTTTAATACATACACAGTATCATGATGACTATAGATGGAAGGAAAGTTGGTGATCTTTGTCAGGTGCTCATTTAAGTGGTATGTTTTACATGTGGGACAGCTTTTACAACAGTATTATTCAAAGTATGAACATAAAAACACATCAAAAACAAAGAATCATTGCTTTACTATGCCCAGCCAAGCAAGATGGTCATCGGACAAGCAGCCTCTTGTATTCACCCAATTATTCTCATCTCAGTGACAAGAAACAGAATGTGAAACATTGAGTTCCATTCTTCCTAAGCCAGGTACATGCACAGATAATGGATAACACCATCTGCTCCAAGCTAATTCAGTGTGATGCTAAATACTTAATCAAACTACTTCTCTGAAGCCCGTTATATATTGACAAGGGAACAATAGCTGATGATTTTTCCTGCTAATTAGTATTTTAAAAATTCCAAAGCTGCAAACCCCTAAAATGGTGCTACAACTAAATTTACAACAGTAATTTTTTCACAATGAACCTAATTCATTGTTTTCACACTTGGTAACAGGCAATTTGGAACCTCTACATTGTATCAAAATAATGCTGCCTATCTAATTTCAGACACTGGGCCCAGAATCCCGTGCCACCTTCTATAAGCAACACTAATTTGCTGTGCTATCTATTTAGGTGGTTAATATTTATTATATATAAACATGATAAATAATTTTTTTAAATATAAACAAATTGAAACCTCATAAACTTAATTTAGGAAGCTAGTGGGAAATTTCAAGGTCTGTTACCATCTAAAAAAAATTCCCTACTTAACCCAAATTTTTCAAGGAACAAAATCATCTTCCATGGGGGGGGTGGGCGTGGGTGTTAAAAAAAAAAAAAAAA
>VZSZ01010016.1:0-18865 GCA_013398815.1 Ibidorhyncha struthersii
TATCCCATGGAAGCCTACCAAGCAGATCCCTGAAGAGACCAGTCTCTTCTCTTGGAGGAAGTCCCCCATAAGGACCAGGGCCTGTGAACATGATGCCGCTCCTATCTGTCTGTAGAGGGCCTGTTCCACTTAGTCTTCCTGGTCAGGTGGCCTGTGGCACACTCCCACTGTAACATCATGTGCCCCTGCGTTCCCTTTAATCCTGACCCATAAGCTCTTGGTCAGTTCTTCATCCATCCCCAGGCGGAGCTCCATGCACTCCAGCTGGTCACTGACATAGAGGGCAATACACCCTCCTGATCTCCCCTGCCTGTATTTCCTAATGAGCCTGTATCCTTCCATTCCAATACTCCAGTCATAGGAACCATCCTACCATGTCTCTGTGATGCCAAAGAGATCATAGTCCTGCAGGTATGCACATGTCTCTAACTCCTCTTGTTTGTTCCCCATGTTACGTGCGTTTGCATAGAGGCACTTAAGCTGGGTCCCCATTGAAGCTGACTTACTGGCTGATTACTTTTTATCATGGGACAGTAGCTTTTTTATGTCTTATAAACAATAGCACTGGCAGGTTTCCTTTCTTACAGTATCAGCATCTCCATTTATATAATTATTATTGCTCTCTGTGTTATGCTATGGGAGCCAGGCATCTTTGCTTTTTAACTAAAATATTATCCCTTTTTTTAGTACTTAGTAATCTTTTCTTGTGGGTTATGAATCAAGCTTCAAATATACTAAATCTTAGTTTAAAAACAAAATCAAAGAAATTGAAATAAGTAATTGCATTGTGTACAGAGGAAGACATCTTCAGTCAAACCAGATGAAGCACATTCAGCACAGTCTGTGTTGATGGGAAATTAATGGGAAAACAATCTGAAGCCAGAAGTTTACATCTCACAAAAATGTTATCCTACCCTGATATAGGTCTGTCAGCTATGCTGACAGTCCAAATACTGTTTATCCGACTTTTCAGTCACATAAAGGGCAGAAACTATTTTCAAAGGAAGTCCAGTTGAGCTTATTTACAAATTACATTTTTTCCTCCTCTCCTTCTGTTTCCAAGGCTGCTGTGTACTCCCAAAACTACTGATGGATATTTCTTTTTCTGCACTAATGATCATTATTGCTTTTTGTCATCTATCAAAAATAATACATGTTCTCCTACAATACATACTACTAGAGGCACATGGAGGTATGTTTGTGTATATATATCTTTTAAACTAATTTTTCACCACAAAATTGTCAATCTTCCATAGTGACAGACATGCTGAACTTCCAGAAAAAAGCTCTGTTAATTCTACTGTGTCAAATTTCAGTTGCTGTAGCCCTCCACAGCTCTATTAACTAGCTCACATCATCTCAAGTAACACTTTTCTCACCACTGTGTTAGTGTTGCAGGAGTTACTGAGCTCTCACTGCCAGCACACAACTCATTTCGGTGTGGTGAGTGTTGAATGTCAACAACAGGCAGCTGCTTAAAGGATGCACGATCCATTTTTTTTTTTTAATTGCAGTTCGCAGATTTTTTTTCTTTGTGTGAGGACTAAGGTATTACCTCAGGGATTGCATTATGGTTTATTATCCATGATTCACGAAATGAGAAAACTTAAAAGAACTATTAGAGCAGAAGCACAATCACAAGGATTGAGAAGGATACTGGACCCAATTTGTCTTCATACACAAAGAAACCACCTGTACTACTTCCTTGAAAGCTTAAATTACCAGCTGAACTCTGCAGTCATTCCTTGTTCTTTGTTTTCAGTAACTCCAACATAAAAATTTCCATTCTGTTTCTGAGTGGTACAGATAACCTGAAAAGATATGCATCACATTTCCAGTCACCTTTCTGTCACCTTCTTTTTAGGTTATAAGCACTTAATTATGAGCTCTACTTACTTTCTTAGTACTGGATTATGGTCAGTTCAGAACAAAGAAATCAGTTTGCAAAAGGAATGAATCCTTCAAATGTACAGTTTCCCTAATGAAGTAGAACTATATAACACTCATGAGAATCCTTCATGGCACTCAACACCCTAAGAAAATGATTGTCATCTAAGTATCACCATCCTGATACAATTTTGCCAGTCCACAGGGTAAATATTTGATTTAATGGAGCAGCAAATTTAAAATGCCAAATTGTCATTTCCCAGTCTTCCCAATAGTCTGAGGGTTGTTCACTGTAGTTAATTTTATTTTCTGCACAAATGTGGTGAAATATAAACCTGAAATAGAAAGTAACATCGAGAAAGAGACGCATAGCTTATTTTCAACACATGCAAACTTGAAAACCAAGAATATAAATATATTTAATCCATATATGCTCTTACCAAAAAGTAAAATTGTCAAGTATATCATGTATTGAAATGTTTTAATGGTTGTTCATCCCAAGAGAAAATTCCTTTTGTTATGAAACAAAGGGCAAATGCAGAAACAGATTAAGCAGACTGGGAGGGGGGG
The DNA here is from genome assembly GCA_013398815.1 of Ibidorhyncha struthersii. Taxonomy (NCBI): domain Eukaryota; kingdom Metazoa; phylum Chordata; class Aves; order Charadriiformes; family Charadriidae; genus Ibidorhyncha; species Ibidorhyncha struthersii. The sequence continues at coordinate 2,458 of VZSZ01010016.1, forward strand.
AATACATAAACATATAAGTATATATCTAAACATACATATATGCTTTTCTCTCAGTCCTGATTTGCACCAGTCGTTTTAAGTCAGTGATTGAAATCAGTCATCTTGAACATTTTTTCTGAGGGGAAAAAGACTTTTAAAAAACTTTCTAAAAATGTTTTTAAAATGGTTACTTGCTCATTCAGCTCCTCTGAAGGACGGTAGCCAGAGTCCCTCCTTTTCTGTTCAAATTCTGATACTTTAAAAAAAAAAAAAAGTATTCTACACTCAGTGTTTATTTATATCAGAATATGTTAAGGATTTTTTAAATATTTCTCAGATTGCATTTGTCTCTTCTTTACTTACAGCAACTGGCAGCTGGATTCTCCAACTTCATGATAAAAGTCAGGCCCTGTCTTAATTATTTAGCAACCCAGCATTGTTTATTCTTTGACCTCACATTTTAAGGTGAAGCTGATTTTTCCACATAAATTTTAAAGCATTTCCCTCAAGCAATATTCTACACATCACAAATTAAGTTCCAAAATTCCCAGTGCTGCAAGGGTTATAAAATGTCATTGGGAATGCTGATAGTACCTTAAAACAACTGAGTCAAAAAAAGAAAGACTCTGAGCTGACTGCTCTGGCAGCTGTAAAATGATATGTCTGGAAATGGGAGCAAGAAAAATTCTGCAAGGTAGAACAGAGGAAGCAATATCGAGCTTATTCTTAAATTATGCACAGTTATATTTTCACTCTTAATTCACCGTGTCTTCTTCTCTGGGACCCAATGCTAAAAATAACTTTTATTTGAAGTGAGTGTGTTCTGTTCTGGACAGATAAAACACAAACAGAGAAGTGTTAGAAGTAGCTGGATCTGGTGGATTTGGCGATGCAGGAGGTCCCTCCCTTAGTGATCTGAGCAGTAGCCTGACTGCCTCTTTTATGGCCTTTTCCCTCTGTGCTCCATCCTTGTTCCTTCTCCAACCCACCATGATCCCTCTTTTTCCCTGTCATCAGTCCTTCTCCTAAATATCCCACCATGTCTCACACAGGCACCCCATGATATCGTATAGTGAGTTTTATATAACCAAAATTTCTTTTGTTGACTGATTCTTGATCAAGGGGACCCTATTGATGAAGCCTTCTTATTCCAGCTACAGGAGGCATTGATCTCGCAGGCTTTGGTCCTGCTAGGGGACTTCAGCTACTCGGACATCTGCTGGAAAAGTAGCACACCGAGCTGTCAGCACTCCAGGAGACTCCTGGAGTGCATTGAGGACAATTTCTTAAGCCGGATAATAGAAAGCCCTACCAGACGGGGTGCGTTACTGCATCTGTTGGTCACCAATGCAAGTGAGCTAATTGGTGACACCAACACTGGAGGCAGCCTGGGTTGCAGTGATCATGAACTGGTGGAGTTTGCAGTCCTGAGGGATATGGGTCAGGGGAAGAGTAAAGTGAGGACCCTGAATTTTGGAAAGCAAAATTCTAGCTGTTTATAGAGTTAGTCAACTGGACACACCCCACACCCCACCCCACCCGCCCCGGGAAACTGCCGTGAGGGGCTAGGGAGCAGAACAGAGCTGGCAGTTCTTTAAGGATGCTTTCCATAGAGTGCAAAAGCACTCAATCCCCAGATGTAAGAAATCAGGAAAGGACAGCAATAGAACAGCATGACTGAGTTGAAACCTGCTGGTCAAACAAAAGGGCAAGAAGGAAATACACAGGCAGTGGAAGCAGGGACAGGTATCCTGGGAAGAGTATAGGGACGCTGCTCAGTTGTGTAAGGATGGGGTCAGGAAGGCCATGGTACAGCTGGAGCTGAACATGGCAAAATACACAAAAGATAATAAGAAGGGCTTCTACAGGTATGTCAGTCAGAAAAGGAAGGTTGAAGAAAGCATACCCCCCCAATGAACACAACTGCCTGTCCTGGTTTCGGCTGGGATAGAGTTAATTTTCTTACTAGCAGCTGGTATAGTGGTGTGTTTTGGATTTAGGATGAGAATAATGTTGATAACACACTAATATTTTAGTTGTTCATAAGCACTCAAGGATTTTTCAGCTTCCCATACTGACCTGTTGACCAGAAGGTGGGGAGCACCCAAGAAGCTGTGAAGGAACACAGCTGGGACAGCTGACCCCAACTGACCAAAGGGATATTCCATACCATATGATGTCATGTTTAGTATATAAATCTAGTGGAAGAAGAAGGAAGAGGGTAAGAAGAAGGAAGGTGGGGACATTGGGAGTTATGGCGTTTGTGAAGACAAGTAACTGTTATGCGCAATGGAGCCCTGCTTTTCTGGAGCTGGCTGAACACCTGCCTGCCGATCAGAAGTAGTGAATGGATTGCTTGTTTTGTTTTGCTTGTGTGCATGGCTTTTGCTTTACTTATTAAACTGTCTTTATCTCAACCCATGAGTTTTCTCACTTTTACTCTTGTGATTGTCTCTCGCATCCTCATGTGGGGGAAGTGAGCAAGCATGGTACTTATTTGCTGGCTGGGGTTAAACCACAACACTGGGAAACTGGTAACAATGGATGAGGAGAAGGCTAAGGTACTCAACAACTTTTTTTGCCTCGGTCTTCACTAGCAAACTCTCTTCTCCCACCTCTTGAGTGGATGGACCTCAAGACAGGGATTGGGGGAGCAAAGTCCCTCCCACTGTAAGAGAAGATCAGGTTCGTGACCACCTGAGGAATGTGAACAAACATAAGTCTATGGAAACTGACAAGATGCATTCCAGAATCCTGAGGGAACTGACTGATGTAGTTGCCAAGCCATTCTCTGTGATATTTGTAGTTAGGGGAAATCCCTGGTGACTGGAAAACAGGAAACATTGCACCCATTTTTAAAAAAGATAGAAAGGAGGACCCTGGGAACTACCAATCAGTCAGCCTCACCTCAGTGCCTGGGAAGGTCATGGAACAGATCCTCCTAGAACCTATGCTAAGGCACGTGGAGGACAGGGAGGTGATTCGACATGGCCTGCATGGCTTCACCAAGGGCAAGTCTGGCCTGACCAACCTCGTGGCTTTCTGTGATGGAGGGACTACATCAGTGAACAAGGGAAGAGCTACAGATGTCATCTATCTGGACTTCTGTAAGGCTGTTGACATGGACCCACACAACATTCTTTTCTCTAAATTGGAGAGATATGGATTTGATGGGTGGACTGTTCGGTGGATAACAAGTTGTCTGGATCTAGAGAGTAATAGTCAGCGGCTTGATGTCTGGATGGAGATCAGTAATGAGTTCTGTCTCTCAGAGATCAGTATTGGGACCAGTATTGTTTAATATCTTCATCAATGACACAGACAGTGGGATTGAGTGTACCCTCAGCAAGTTTGCAGATGACACCAAGCTGACTGGTGCAGTTGACATGCCAGAGGGAAGGGAAGCCATCCAAAGGGATCTGGACAAGGTAAAAGAATTAATGCAAGAGAAGCTAGGGTTCAGATGTGAATTACCCCTCTCCACAGGTGCTTACAAACTAGAAATGAAAACTAAAATTTCTCCTTTGATTAGAAATTAGTTTATCTCTAAATCTTCTGATACATAACTCCAGGTATGTGTATAGGTCAGAAGGCTGGATCCAGAGCAGACTATCAAGTTCCCTATGATATCAAACTAATGATATGGCTTGTGGTTAAAAAGACTAAAATACATCGTGTTCTGGTAATTAGGGTTTAGTTGCTTTTACTGGCTTTGTTCATGTGCAAATAATGGCTCATAGGAAATCATGAAGAATATTTAGTTTTCTCTTTAACTTCACGAAGTCATATAATCCTATTGAAGACTAACTTTTGGTAAATATGACAGGATTTTTGTTCCTTCTTCTCTAACATGTCTGGCACCAGATGCAATGAACAATCATCTTTAGCCTATCACAAAGGCTCTTTAACACTGAAGTTTAAGAATCTTGTCCTGAAAGTGCGTAGTGACATAGCCAGCACCAGATTGTCACAGGGCAGTATTCTCTAAAGATACGGGTAGTGATTTCTAAAAGGCAATGGCTTAGTTGGACATTGGGCACCCCAAGTCAGGTCAGGTTTCATGTCTATGTGTGTTTGTCTTCCTCCTTTTCCTTATAATCCAATTTTGACAAAGTCCTTAGTTAAATAACCTTACTGAAAAATAAACATTCTTACATTCCACACATCCTTATCAATTAGTGTGACTGACCAGTTTTGTTCTTCTCACTGCTAATGGTTAGGTTTTGTCCCTGAATGTTCTTATTTATCTCTTCTTATTTATTGTTTTTTGCATTGAAAAGGTGCTTGACCAGATACCCTTAAGAGAGCAGACACTCTCCTACATACCCTTACAAAGCTATTTGATTTTCTCAGTTGCCACTTGGGGAAGAACTGTGAGTACCTGAGTACTTGGAATAGAATTGATTATTTTATTCCCTTGTTGAGTTAATTCAGTTCAAAGAAGTCACTGCTGGCAAAAGCCCTTCATGTACAGACTTGATAAAATACAGCAAAAGTGCACTTTTTCCTATAATACATATCAAATTATATTGTTTCTGTCTAGGACACCCACTGATAAAAAAAAAAAAAAGAAAAAAGGGGGAAAAAAAAGGTAATTCAGTTAATTTTCCCTTTGGTTTCTCATCTATATCTGTTACTGGTTAGAGATGTTTTGTGCTCAGAACTGACCGTGAATTGTCTTCAGGGTTCCGCTAGTGTAGCTGATTCAAGCAATCATGTGGTGAAGACACTGGAAGCACCTAAGGTTTCAATGATACATATAAGAATCTCAGATTAAGATAGCAGTTAGTATTAATATAAAGAAATTAGTGTGAATCGGGCAAATATTTAGCATTTAAAGATGACTTTATAAAAAAGTTGTTAATGCTGGATTACTACAGTCCTTGTCCAATCTTTGAGCTAGTTATATTAAGTAATCCAAGAAGTGGCCTCTTTTCATGAGAAGTCATGACACCTTGTAAAAGTCTTTGGTTTCAGTAGCTTCTTTGATACTTGAGGGAGAACTGGAAGATTGACAGCTGGCAGGGTGTTCCCTTGCTTTTGTTATGGGTTTGAGGAGAGAGTAGATTTCACAATAGCAAATATACGTCTAACATTTTTTAATTAAAATACAAAAGAGTTCTTGTTTATCTCCAAAATTTAAGCGTGAGCTATTTTTAAGAAGACTTAAATCTCCTCCACGAGATATCTCTACCATGATATAGGATAGATCTACAAGGATGGCACAAGGATGGAGCTAATTTTGAATGAAATTCTGCAAAATGTATACTATGAGAAAGTTTGAGTTGTAGCTTGTAGAATTTTAGACTTACCCAAATAATAAACACCTTGCATAATGAAGAGCCAAATTTTCAGTAGGAAAGACAGTTAAAATTACATAGACTTTTAGTGGTGTAAAAACATAATCTTTTCTAGTAAAATTGTGTAAGTTCTTTAAAATAGGAAATGATACTCATGTATGCATTCAGCTATAGTTACCAAATATCTTTTGCAAGAGTTCTGGGAAAAGCAAAAGGATTTAGTTACATTTCATTTCATTTTTCCTTAGATTTTGCTGATAAGCTACACATTAGTCAGTTGATAACAGCTAAGACCATAAGGGTGTATTTACATTAGTCTTTTACTTCCAATTAAGACTGTGTTTTCAAAGTGCTTCGTTCCAACTTACGGTTTTTCAAGTCACATTGTGGAGCACCTAAGAAGGTGGGCTAGATTCTCTTCAGATGACAGGTAACCACAAGATGTTCTTTAGAGTGAAATGAAGGTGTTTTGCTAATGGATATTCAGCTGACATCATCAGGATAGAGATTGGACCAAAATAAGGACCCTTTAGGATATACATTTTAGAGAGGTAAAGTCCTCCCAATACAGCTGTTGTATTACTCAAATCTGATCCTATTGATAAATACAGCCTAATTACATAGATGTAGCCTTTGAATTTCTGAACACCTTAATTTTGATGTTAGTTATCTTTCTAATCAAAGGCAGAGTAAATGCAACACACAAAAAATGCAGAGCACGGATATATTCGACATTGTACTAATAGACCATAGATTTTCACAGGAAATTTTTAGTGCTGATAGATAAATGATGAAAGTTGTGTTGAAAGACAAACATCATAATGAATGTGCTGTGCTAATGAATCATTGCTTGGAAGAGACCATTCAATCTTGTCATTAATGATATCAAGTGAGCTGTAGACTGTATATGAATTAAATCAGAGTATAATGACAGTTTCAGTGTTTAGAGCTACCTGACTCACTAAATTAGAAAGGAAGAGGGAAGAATGTGGATTTAGGCAGAAAAAGGGACAGCAAAAGATATAGAGAGATGAGTCACATTCTTGCATAGGTCAGATCACTCATGATATTTAGTTGGTTAGGTAACAGACCTCCAATTTATAAAATGTGTCTCCGTTTTAGTAAGGGATGTGCAAGGTTAATAAGAATATGCAACTTCCACTGAACTGGTCTGTCTGCAATTTTTGTAACTTACAGTTTTCTCAGTAGTGCACAAAAGTGTTTCCCAAATACTGTTTTTAACACATGGAAGAAAATACTATATTTTAAACAATGCAATCAGTATTACTACTTTGTGGAATGCATTAGGTTGAAATTATTAAGTGGATTGTTAAATCCAATTAGAGATACAATGTCAGACTACTAAGCACTTCATACTATCAGAGTGATTTAATGTACACAATATGAACTTCGTGTTCACAAAAACTGCAGGTGGCCATTCTTTGTTTTTTGTATCCTGGCATTATCATACAAACTCCTTCCTCCAATATAAGCAATAACATTTTGTCATGGTTTGTCCCCACTGGGGACATGGGGGACCCCAGATGGGACCGACAGATGCTCCCCTCTACCCTTCTTCAAAGAGAGAGGCAGAGGGGGGAAAAAGAGACTTAAGAGTTTAGAAGAAACTAAACTACTTTAATGAGATATTAATAATAACATACAAGGAAATAATGAAATATATACCAAACTGTATCAATCTCCCAGGATGACAATCACGACACCAGCTGGCACTGGGGGAGTCCCAGGCTGGACTCAGTGGCGGACAGGAACTGGATTCCGGGTCTGCCTTCAGGATCGGGACCAAAGGCAGACGATTGAAGTGAATAGAGTGAGAGAGCGGAAAAAGAGAGAGAGAGAGAGAGAGGGACCTCACCCTCAGCTTTTATACTGAGCATGAGGCAGATGGGATGGAATACCCTGTTGGTCAGTTTTGGGTCACCTAGCCTGTCCGCTCCTCCCTGCAGGTGGGACCCCACTGCGCTTTTCCGCTTCCAACCCTCCAACGACCCTCCAAACAACAAAGTTGGCTGGCCTTGGCTGTTACAGCAATAAGTATAAGCAAGAGCCTCTCCAGCATATCATGCCTCGGCATCAACTATAAACATTGGTTTTATGACTCTGAGAGAGTGAACATTGCCTGCACAATATGCTGTTAATTTCAGTAGTTAGAAGAGGCCCAGCTAAGAAGCAAAGTTACTGAACAAAATTGGTCCAGTTTTACCTCAAACCAGGACACATTTTAAGGGTTTATCACTATCTAAAGACCATGCTTGATCACACTTTCAGATGGAGCCAGATTTGCTTTTAATTTTCTTATTATTCATGAACAATTCAATTAGGAAAGCTGCTTTTCTTTTTGAAGGCAGAATTTATGACAAGTCCTACTATTGAAAAAGGTAAGAATTACTAAATATACAGTGAGTAAAACTCCGGTTCAATTTGTCTTGAACCAATGTGGCACATCTTAGTCTATGATAGCACATCAGTATTTAAGGAATGCCAGATCCTGCAGACTGTAAGGCTGGCGGGATTTCTAGTCTCATTCCTGCTAGTTGAAGTTGCTGTTGTTCTGTGATGGATGCACTCGACTGTTTGACCAAACTATTGGTAGTCTGGTTCAGGCTCCAAAGGAGGTAAAAGCCTATACCATAACTGGGCCAGGAACTTTTCTAGTTCCAACCAATATGTTCTCTGGAAACCCACAAAGGATCAGAGTGACATGAGCATCAATGCAGATAAGCTTGGAACTTTGATCATGTGATTAACACGTAAACAGCAGATGGCTTTTCTAAGTGTCATTTATCAAGGAACAAAGAAAGTTGTGGGTACAAAGAGTCTCATGCATATCTTTTCGATTGTATATAATTTGTCTACAAGTGAATCACCTTATCCCATAAACATGACAGCCTGAATGAACTTTTTTTGAGCTCTCCCTGCTAAGCAGCTGGCTGTATAATGGTGATCTCCCCTTGAGCTGGGATGCCTCTCAAGGTTGCTCCTCAAGAGACACCTCTTACCAATGGCAGATCTTTGGCAAGTGACCGATATTGCGCATACCCTTGTTTTATGCACTAAGATTTTGTATTGGTAACTTTGATTTTTGTCTTAGTAGCTTTGATTTTGTCTTGGTATTTTTGAATCATTGTTATATCCTTTGTGCAGTACCATAATAGAGTGAACCTTGCCATCAAACTTTGTTATGTTGCACTTTTGCAACATCCTATTTCAATAAAACCACTTTTGCTGATAACTTTGGTGGTCGTTCTTTAAGTGGTCTAAATTGCTCATTCATGACATGTTCTTATTTACATGTCCAGCCAGAAACAAGCCTAAGCATGGATCCCAAGGAGGCAGATACACACCTATAAAACATATACACTGTCAGCCACATGGATCGATGCAGAAAGACAAGTGTCTTTACCAGCACCCACATAAGCATGTGTGTTCGCAGAATGTAGGTGCACACTTTCCTGCCACATTTGCTCACACGTGTTCATGGGACAATTGAACCCTTGGCCAGACTGTAAGCCTGTGTGGTACTCATACCCACACCTGGACCTTGGGTCCCATTTTTTCAGTCTCCAGCTCTGATTTTGGTTCTTTCCAGAATTTCATCTCGTCATCAACTAGAACAGCTTGAATTTTGCTAGTGATTCATGAATACACACACATACATAAAATAAAACACAAGACCACACAGAAAATAACTAGGAATATCACGAGGAACACTAGTGGTGTTCCTCAGGGCTGAATTCTAGGCCTAGTTTTGTTCAATATTTTTATCAATGATCTGGATGCAGGAGTTCAATCCACCATTAGCAAGTTTGCTGATGATACTAAACTGGGAGGTGCTCTTGGCTTCTCAAGGGACAAGAGGCCTTGCAGATGTATCTGAACAGATTGGTGCATTAGACAATCATCACTAGTATGAAATTCAACAAGAATAAATGCTGAGTTCTGCACCTGGATTGTGAGAGGAGTGGCTGGAGAGCAGCCCTGCAGAAAGGGACCTGGGGGTACTTGTTGACAGCAGGCTCAATAGGAGCCAGCAGTGTGTCCCGGCAGCCAAGAAGGCAAACCACATCCTGAGGGGCATCAAACACAGCATAACCAGCCAGTCAAGCAAGGTGATTATCCTGCTTTATTCAGTATTGGTGTGGCCTCATCTCAAGTACCATTTGCTGTTCTGGGCCCCACAATTTAAGAAAATGTGAAGGTGCTTGAATGCATCCAAAGAAGGACAACAAAGCTGATGAAAGAGCTAGAAGATGTGTCTTGTAAGGAGCAGCTGAGGACTCGGTTTGGAGAAAAGGAGGCTGAGGGGTGAGTTCATTGCTCTCTACAGCTTCTTGAGGAGGGGAAGTGGAGAGGAAGGTGCTGATACCTGTGCTAGGATGCGTGGGAACAGTTCAAAGCTGTGTCAGGGAAGGTTCAGACTGGACATCAGGAAACATTTCTTTACAGAGACGGTGGTTAAACACTGGAACAGGCTTCCTAGAGATGTGGTCAATGCCCCATTCCTGTCACATGCTGAAACAAGAACCCAAACAAACAGAAATGGGTACCTCATATTGTGAAAACATTTATTTTCCTTCCTTTATCAGTAAATTAGTTCACATTATCATATAGGTGGCCAGGCACAATATACTACCAAAAGAGCCAAAAATGTACACAGTTATAGAATCATAGAATCACAGAATGGTTTAGCTTGGAAGAGACCTTTAAAGTTCATCCAGCCCACCCTGTCCCCACCATGGGCAGAGACATCTTCCACCAGATCAGGTTGCTCAAAGCCCCATCCTTGAATACTTCCAGGGATGGGGCGTCCACAACTTGTCTAGGTGACCTGTTTCAGTGTCTCACCACGCTCTTTGGAAGCAATTTGTTTCTTATGTCCAATCTATCCTCTGTCAGTTTAAAACCATTGCCCCTTCTCCTGTTACAACAGGGCTTGCTAAAGTCTCTTTTCATCTTTCTTATAAGCCCTCTTTAAGTACTGAAAGGATGCAGTAAGGTCTCCCTGGAGTCTTCTCCGTGCTGAACAACACAAGCTCTCAGCCTTTCTTCACAAGAGAGGTGTTCCAGCCCTCTGACCCACCTTGTGGCCCTCCTCTGTGAGACAGGGAGCTTAAAGTGAATGCTACCGTAGGGCTAGCTGTAGGGAAATATTAAACATGATGAATGTTTTTAGCTTGGCCGAATAGGTAGTTTCGGGGAGCCAGTCCTAAACTGGATGACTGGTCTCAAACAATCATGAAGCGGTACATGGAGCACTCGAAACGGGAACCAAGGCTACGAAGACCGGTTGAAACCAGACCTGCGATATGGCCAAGCGCCAGGAACGATCTGAGCATGCCTGGGAGACACAGGTTACTCGCGGTGATGAAGAGGAGATCCTTTACTTCATCACTANNNGACCCCCCATGCTGCCCAGCACTGAATAAAACATACCTACTTCATAAACCCCCCCCAGTTGTGGAGTCTTCTTTCTGCACGTCACTCTGGACCAGCTGTAACAGGTGCATGCGTTTCCTGTACTAGGGAACCCAGACCTGGATTCAGTACTCCAGGTGGGGTCTCACCAGAGTGGCACAGAATGGCAGAATCACCTCCCTCGACCTACTGGCCATGCTTCTTTTGATGCAGCCCTGGATACACTTGGCTTTCTGGGCTGCAAACACACATTGCCAGCTCACGTCCAATTTGCCACCCACCAGTACTACCATGAATTCCTCTACAGGGCTGCTCTCAATCCATTCATTCCCCAATCTGTACTGATATTGGGGATGCTCAGAACCAGGTACAGGACCTTGCACTTGGCCTTGTTGAACTTCATGAGGTTCACATGGGCCCAATCCTCAAGCCTCTCAAGGTGCTTCTGGATGGTATCCCTTCCCTCTAGGAAACCTACTGAATGACTCATCTTGATGTCATCTGCAAGCTTGCTGTCCTGGTTTGAGGAAAAACAGGACCAATTTACTGTTCAGTAACTTTACTTTTTAGCTAAGCCTCTTCTAACTACTGAAATTAACGGCGTGTTTTGCACACACGGTTCACTCTCAGAATGAGAAGACCTATGTCTATAGTTTATTCCAAGGAATAGTATGCAGCAAGGCTCTTGCTTATACTTATTGCAGGTCCCACTTAACAAACCTGATCTCCTTCTATGACAAGGTGACCCTCTTGGTGGACGAGGGAAAGGCTGTGGATGCTATTTACCTAGACTTCAGTAAAGTCTTCAATACCGTTCCCCACAGCATTCTTATGAAAAAAATGGCTACCCAAGGCTTGGACAGGCATATACTCTGCTGGATCAAACACTGGCTGGATGGCCAGGCCCAGAGAGTGGTGGTGAATGGAGTTAAATCCAGTTGGCGGCTGGTCACTAGTGGTGTTCCACAGGGCTCGGTGTTGGGGCCACTGCTGTTTCATATATTTATTAATGATCTCGACAAGGGGATTGAGAGCACCTTCAGTAAGTTTGCAGATGACACCAAGTTAGGTGGGAGTGCTGATCTGCTTGAGGGTAGGAGGGCTCTTCAGAGGGACATGGATAAGCTGGATCAATGGGCCGAGGCCAACTGTGTGAGCTTCAGCCAGGCCAAGTGCTGGGTCCTGCACTTGGCCCACAACAATCCCATGAAGCGCTACAGGCTTGGGGAGGAGTGGCTGAAAAGCTGCCTGGCAGAAAAGAACCTGGGGTGTTGACTGACAGCTGTCTGAACATGAGCCAGCAGTGTGCCCAGGAGGCCAAGAAGGCCAATGACATCCTGGCTGTCATCAGGTATAGAGTAGTCAGCAGGGCTAGAGAAGTGATTGTCCCACTGTACTTGGTACTGGTGAGGCCGCACCTTGAGTACTGTGTTCAGTATAAGAAGGACATTAGGTGTTGGAGAGGGTCCAGAGAATGGCAACGAAGCTGGTGAAGGGTCTTGAGGATAAGTCTTATAAGGAACGGCTGAAAGATTTGGGGTTGTTTAGTCTGAAGAAAGGGAGGCTGAGGGGAGACCTTAGTGCTCTCTACAACTACCTGAAGGAAGTTGTAGAGAGGTGGGTGTTGGTCTCTTCTCACAAGTTACAACTGATAGGACAAGAGAAAATGGTGTCAAGCTGCACCAGGGGAGATTGAAGTTAGACATTAGGAAAAACTTCTACACTGAAAGGGTTATCAAAGACCAGAACAGGCTGCCCAGGGAAGTGCTTGAACTGCCATCCTTGGGTGTCTTTAAAAGCTGTCTAGATATGGTGCTCAGGGACATGGTTTAGAAGTGGGCCTGGTAGAATTTAGATAATGGTTAATAATTGATAATCTTAAAGGTCTTTTCCAGCCATAACACTTCTATGATTGTATGATAACAACCAAGGTCAGCTAACTTTGTTATTTGCCCTGTTGGAGGGTTGGAAGAGGAAAAGTGTAGAGGGGTTGCACCTGCAGGGAGGAGAGGGCAGGACAAGTGACCCAAAACTGACCAACAGAGTATTCCAACCCATCTGCCTCATGCTCAGTGTAAAAGCTGAGGGATTAAAGGGTCAGACTTCTGTCTTCAATGGCCAGCATTCAGGGAGGACTCTGTCTGTCCGTCTGCCTTTTATCCCGATCTGTGCATTGCTGAATCCAGATGAGGAATCCAGTTCCCATCCATCACTGAGTCCTGTCTTGGACTTTCCCAGTGCCTGCCAGTGATGTGAATGTCATCCTGCGAGCTTGATCTATTTTTGTATATATTTCATTATTTCCTTTTTATTATTTTGTTATTAATATTTTCATTAAAATAGTTTAGTTGCTTCTCAACTCATAAGGCTCTTTCTCTATTTCCCGCCTCTCCGTGGAGAGAAAGGTGGAGTGCATCTGTTGTTCGTCTCAGTGGCCAATCCGGCCCAAATCACAACACTTGCTGAGGGTGCACTCAATCTCACTATCTATATCATCAATGGAGATATTAAATAGTTTTGATCCCAGTATAAACCTTTGAAGGGCACCACTCGTTACTGGTTTCCACTTGGAGCTTGAGCTGTAGGACTTTAGATGCAGACATTCAGCCTATTCCTTATCCACCTAACAGCCCATCCACCAAATCCATATCTCACCAATTTAGAGGTAGAAGTGTTCTGGTGGACCATATCAAAGGCCTTACAGAGGTCCAGGTAGATGACATCCACTGTTCTTTCCTTGTCCACTGATACAGTCACTCCATTGATGAAAGCTACTTAGCCTGACTGGACACTGAGGTGAGGCTGACTGGACAGTAGTTCTCAGGGTCCACCTTTTTACCTTTTTTAAAATAAGTATGATATTCCCTTTTCTCTAGTCACTGGGGACCTCACCAGTTGGAAGGGGACACAGCCAGGATGGTGACCTGAGCTGACCAAACAATACTCCATACTATATGACACCGTGCTCAGCAATGACACAGTGCAGGGAAAGGAGGAAGAAGGTGGTGGTTATGGTGTTTGTCTTCTCAGGCAACTGTTATGTGTGTTGAGATCCTGCTTTCCAGGAAGTGGCTGGGTCTGCCTCCCAATGAGAAGTAGTGAATAACTTCTTTTTGCTTTGTTTACACTGTCACATCCTGATCCAGGACATGGCACGGGGGTCCGGGAGGACCTGTAATGATTCCATGCATGAGATTAAGACACAAATGAGGTCAGATGACATCTGCTAAAGCTTTATTGTTGTCTCCCAGCCTTGATTACTGAAATGAGCACTAGAGCAAAGGAGGAAGTAGAGGAAAGGCAGGAGAGAGAAGCAATATTACGGAGCACAGCAAGAGTAGAGTCACCACCATAGGCCCTTTTCAGCATCCTGACAGTCCTCTTAGAGTCAGTGGCATCCCGTTGACTCACGATCACAGAATCACAGAATCTCCTAGACTGGAAAAGACCTTTAACATTATCTCGTCCAATCATCAACCTAACACTGACAAGCCCACCACTAAACCATGTCCCTAAGCACTATATCTACACGACCCTTAAATACCTCCAGGGATGGGGACTCCACCACTGCCCTGGGTAACACGTTCCAATGCCTGATGACCCTTTCAGTAAAGAAATTCTTCCTAATATCCAATTTAAGCTTCCCTTGGCTCAACTTGAATCCATTTCCTCTTGTTCTATTACCTGTTACTTGACAGAACAGGTCGACTCCCACCTCTCTGCAACCTCCTTTCAGGTAGTTGTAGAGAGCGATAAGGCCTGCCCTCTGCCTCCTTTTCTCCAGGCTAAACAACTGCAGTTCCCTCAGCCACTCCTCATAAGACATGTGCTCCAGACCCCTCACTAGTTTCGTTGCCTTTCTTTGGACATGCTCCAGCACTTCAATGTCCTTCTTGTGGCGAGGGGCCCAAAACTGAACACAGTACTCAAGATGCAGCCTCACCAGTGCCGAGTACGGGGGTGAAATCACCTCAGTGGTCCTCCTGGTTACACTATTCCTGATACAGGCCAGGATGCCGTTGGCCTTCTTGGCCACCTGGGCACACTGCTGGCTCATGTTCAGTCAGCTATCAATCAACACCCCCAGGTCCCTCTCTGCTGAGCAGCTTTCCAGCCACTCCTCCCCAGGCCTATAGCGTTGGCAGGGGTTGTTGTGGCCAAAGTGCAGGACCCAGCATTTGGTCTTATTGATACCCATATTGATCCTCTGGTCACGACGACGGTGGAAGTCCCAGGATCCCAGTTGTGGAGGGACATGGTACTGATTTATAGTTAAAGTCTGCTTGATACTACACCAATCAGTATGAAGGCCACTTTTGCTTGGCCAATCTTTGCGTAACAAGTATCTTTGAAGACGGTTGCCCCTGATGTACCCCTTGGTGGTCATGTACACCACATTGGCAGATAAATTTAGCATATCTTGTAGGTTAGTTCAGCAAGTTTTGTGTGCCTGCTTAGTTAGCAAGTTTCGAGCACCTCTGGCCCCTGTCACAAACAGGATATGGCTAGTCTGCTTGTGATAAGAGCCATCTGGACTACTGGTTTCCTATTGCTAATTTTGCTTGTGGTAAGTGAATCTTGAGACATCA
Organism: Ibidorhyncha struthersii; assembly: GCA_013398815.1. Taxonomy (NCBI): domain Eukaryota; kingdom Metazoa; phylum Chordata; class Aves; order Charadriiformes; family Charadriidae; genus Ibidorhyncha; species Ibidorhyncha struthersii. Next base: position 17,762 of record VZSZ01010016.1, read on the forward strand.
TATCAGTCTCTTACATGCACAAGCAGCTTTACTTTCCCTTTTAAAGTGTCCTCTTGATCCATGAGTCTTCTTTCTTTCCTTCTATTTTTTTTCCCATTCTGTGGGAAAGGGGAGAGAGCAAAAAACTGGATGGGTGTTTAGCTGCTGGTTAGCATCACCCCACCAGGGTTGGAAGATCAACAAACAGAAGAAAAAAAGTAACATCTTAAAGAAATTAAGCCTAATATAGGCTAGTTTAATGTATGCAAACTATAAAATACTCTTTCCTTTTAGCATATATGTGTGCATATCTATAAACATCTGTGAATTTATTTAAATTTTGTTTTTTTTTTTAATAAATTGTTTCTGCAATGTTTTATCATAGTTATGCCTCTTCTTCAATCACTTTGAGATTTTCAGCTTGAAGTAGTGAATAAAGCACAAATTGCTGCAACACCAGAGTCAGGATTAATCTCCAAAGGAGTGTATAATCCCTTCATCCCCCAACCTGTAGTGATACCAGGGGCTGCCCTGTCTCAGGTGCAGGACCTTGCACTTGCCCTTGTTGAACCTCTAGAGCTTCACGTGGGCCCATTTCTCTATAGTGACCTTAGACACTAAAATTGGGCCGGGGTGAGGGGGAAGGGGTTAACAAAGAAACAAAACCAATAGGTGACATATCAAGAACAAAATATTTATGTGATACATAAATAATTTAAAAGAAAGTATGTAAAACCAAAACATTAGTGCTCAGCTGGGCCAGATCAATGATGTGCATGGTTTAGGATGCTGGCTCCAGCAGTGATAGTAGGTGATGCTATTTAGAGAGAGCATGCGAACCTTGCAACTAGTTGTGGTTCTTTCCTTTGTACTTTCACAGCATTCACCACCCTTTTATGAGGGATGCTGAAGGACACCTTTCTTTCTGTTGTCCCTTGTGTCTGTTTGAAGACCTTTTTATTAACAAAATCCACAGCTTGAAAAAGGGACAAGATACTTCTGGTATCTTACCTCCAGTGCCAGGAAATTCCAGAAGTTCACAAACTGTGGAATACAAAAGTACTTTTATCTATTTTAAACTGATCTACTGTCGTGGTTTAGGCCAAATCCCACTGGGGACGTGGG
>VZSZ01010017.1:348-77717 GCA_013398815.1 Ibidorhyncha struthersii
GTCTTTGCTGGTGACATGGACAGTGTGATTGAGTGCAACGTCAGCAAGTTTGCAAATGATACCAAGCTGTGTGGCGAGGTAGACATGCTGGAGGGGAAGGATGCCATCCAGAGGGACCTGAACAGGCTGGAGAGGTGGGCCCATGCCAACCTCATGAAGTTCAACCAGGCCAAGTGCAAGGTCCTACATCTGGGTTGGGGCAATCCCAAGCACATATACAGGCTCGGTGGAAAATGGATCGAGAGCAGCCCTGAAGAGAAGGACCTGGGGGTACTGATTGATGAGAAGCTCAATATGAGCCAGCAATGCACAATCACAGCCCAGAAAGCCAACTGTATCCTGGGCTGCATCAGAAGAAACATGGCCAGCAGGTCAAGGGATGTGATTCTGCCCCTCTGCTCTGGTGAGACCCCACCTGGAGTACTGCATCCAGCTCTGGAGCACCCAACGTAGGAAGACATGGACCTGTTGGAGCAGGTCCAGAGGAGGGCCACAAAGATGATCAGAGGGCTGGAGCACCTCTCCTATGAGGACAGGCTGAGAGAGCTGGGGTTGTTCAGCCTGGAGAAGGCTCCGGGGAGACCTTATAGCAGCTTTCCAGTACCTAAAGGGGGGCTTACAGGAGAGCTGGGGAAGGACTTTTTACAAGGGCATGAAGCGATAGGACGAGGGGGAATGGCTTCAAACTGGAAGAGGGTAGATTTAGGTTAGATATTAGGAAAAAAAAATTCACTGTGAGGATGGTAAGGCACTGGAACAGGTTACCCAGAGAAGTTGTGGAAGCTCCATCCCTGGAGGTGTTTAAGGCCAGGCTGGATGGGGCTTTGAGCAACCTGGTCTAGTGGGAGGTGTCGCTGCCTATGGCAGTGGGGTTGTAACTTGATGATCTTCAAGGTCTTCAATTCTATGATTCTATGATTATGACTGGTATGGCTAACATGGAGACAGGAGGATATCTGACACTAGGAGGGAACGAACTGCCCTAACCGAGCTCGCTGCTTCCAGTGCTACTGACCTTGCACACCCAACACGGCCAGAGCAGGAGCTGCTCCCTGCCTGCTCCCTGCCTGCTCCCTGCCTGCTCCCTGCCTCCTCCGCCGCTACTCCTAGCGCAGTCTGCAGGTGGTGCAATTGTCTCGAGAAACGCGTTTCAAGTCGGTTGGGCAATTTTTCACTGTGGGTTAATCACATTCACGGAAACTTTCACCGGTAACTGCTGTTTTGATGGCAGGATAGATAAAAGGGCTACCCTAATCTTTATTTCATTCCAAGTACTTCCTAACCTCTTGATAAGAGTGGTAAATCCCCAGTTCATAGCTCTGAGAACTAAGCCATTGTTCCTAGAGACGGTGATGCAATTGCTGATGTTTTCCTTTATCTCATCTGTATTTTAATTAGTGATTTCAGACCCTGCAGCTAGACTTAATAGTCAGTACAGATGTCTCATCTTATATTTGATGATCAAGTCAGTTCAGCCGCAGGGGTGCAAGTAAAATTTGCCCACAGACTCATGCAATATGTTACACAAGCAGCAGAAAGAGGCAAAAATACTAAAGAAAAAAAAAAAGTGTTACACAATCTTCTTTCCAAACTTGCTACTATAACGTGCTACTATATGAAATAAAGTCAGTAGATGCTTTTTTTTTTTCCTCGTTACTTTGGCATTTTATAGCTTCTTCTGCAGAATTCCAGGACCTCTTGGATCTCTTATTATGTTCCACCGCATATAGCTCTGTGGCCAAAATGTCAATGGCTATAGACTTGCAGTACAATTACATTATAAGCAGTCTATGTTATTAACAGCTATGTCAGAGTTGTCTTTCAGTAGCTGAGCAGTTGTTTGGATAGCTCATGAGACATTGTTAAACATCCTAGAGTAAAAGCCTCCTCCTTGATACTTTGGAGTTCATAGGACTTTTGATGTCGACTTTGTTAATGGTAGGATGAAGTCTTAATGTTGCATATGTATGGTATAAGGCTAACCTTTCACTGAATCACTGTGGCTATGAGTGAGTAAATCACCTATTTGGTGCGTCATCCCGATCTCGCTCTGTAAGGTAATTCAAGTAAATGTCATCCTAGGTACAAGCCAAAAAATTCCTGAGATAGAAGAGCAACAAGTTCATGGAGTGCAGTTAACTTTTTAATTTGTCATGGCCTTTTGTACCAACCTTTTCCTATAAGCACTGCTTGTTGTGAAAATGCGTTCCCCAATGCTTGTAAAAGGATTAGAATCTGTGCCATTGAAGAAGTGCAAGTGTTTATTGAAATGAAAATGTGTGTTTTACAAATCTTGTAAAATGTGGTAGCAAAATACCATATGGAGTTCAACAAAGTGAAACAATTCTTCCAGCCCCAAGAGATGCCTGTGCTTGTAATGCATGGCACTGAGTCACATCACAGGGGACCTGTGGGGTAGCATAATGAGATCTGCAGTGTGATGGGAGATGCTCTGCTAGGTATCATCCATTGAGTTATTCAGGATGATAGGTCCTTCCTGAGCCAGAGATCTTAGTGGTGGGTTGGGGACTTAGTCTGCCCATCTGTGGACGTGGCAGCAGAGGCACCTTTGAGGTTTGAGGGTTTATCAGGTCATGGACAGATTACAGGATGCTCAGTTGTTGGACTTTTTAAGCTGCTCTCCCAGCAGAAGATGTGGTGGAATAGTTCTGAGTCATAGTCATTAATAAAGCAGACTTTGCTTATAATTTAGCTATAATTGCTTTGGTAATGTTGTAAATTTGCATGATTAGTCTATTATTACTCATATGAGAAACATAACTAATGTGCATCAATCTTCTCTAGCATTTAGTTTAAAAGCAGGATAGAGAAATGGCATAGAAAAGAGTTTCTTTGATGTTCACATGGCACTGGTTCCCTTGGATACAATGATCTGTAAAACCTGAATCTTCTCTCACCTATATTGGTCTCCTGATGTGACCGGAGAATTGCAATTCTATTCTTCTCTGATTCTCTGGGCAATAATATTTTTTACTTTATGGGATAAACAGATTAAAAATCCCAGATATAACTAGGAAGTTTACTACATGTGATCTTTAGACTCACTTTTGTTTGTCCCTAATATTCTAGCTGGCATTGGCCTCATTTGCCTATATATCTATATATCTGGTGTAGTCTTACCATATTAATTTCCTTTTCCAGTGTAACTGTTTAGAGGTATACAGAGGTGTCTACCAGCCTTTTGCAATCACTGGTTAATACACATTCATAATCGTTCACTTTTTGGTAGCCTTTCATCCGTCACACCTGCATTCAGTAACTAGTGCAGTGAAACAGTCAGCTCAGGTAAGCATTTTTGGTTCCTTTTTAAGGATAGGAATACTGAAGTGTTATATAGGCTGAGAATAGGCCTGAGATTTTTGGGGCGAATAGCTGAGTTTGTTGGTGTCTGACACCTAAAGAGACCTGATTTTCCAAAGCAGCTGAGATATACATGCTTTCTGAAAGTCAGGTGCTTCTGAAGGGTCTTTAACTAGACATGTAAAGAACTGAGTCACTGAACTTACATCTGGAAATCCTGACCAGTGTGCTTTGTCTGAAGTCACATAACAAGTTAAAGGCAGGGAAAAATGAGTAACTGAGTCTTGCTTTCAACTGACCTGTGATGCCTCCTTTGCATACTCATTGGATTTTGCAGTGGCTTTTGTCTGGTCTACGCTTTGTGCGTCTTGTCATCATCTTCCTGCTGGTTTGTCATTAACATTCCTTTTCTGTGCTGCCTCCCCCCAAGGAGCACACCACTCAATACGCTGGCATGATAACCCTGTTCCACCAATTAACCTAATTATTTTCTTATATTTCCTCTCTTCATCCTTCTGCTGTGTTTCACGTTACACTTGCACATGAAATTCTTTGATGCATGAGACATTATTTTTGATTGTACAGCATCTAGAATAATGGCATCTAAGTTTATAAATTAGGTTCTTTGGGGTTCACTACACTACTGCTACTACTACTAAAGAATTACAGGATTTGCGTGTCATCCGTGTTGATTTTTCAATTTAAAGTCAGCTCAGTGCATTGTGAAACAGAGTTCAGGAACCTTATGCTTTATGCCTTATGCTTGAACATATTAGGGTGGGATTGCTGCTGAAAGTTATTTCCAATTTTCTGAGTCAGAACTATCAAATCTGTGTATTAGGTAGGACTAAAGCAACTCTACTTACTCCAGAGGACAAAATTTAGCAAATTTTCCCTATACTAAATTTCTATTGTTTTTTGCCTGAGAATGCTCTCACATGTCAGAATTGCAAGAGAATTTTGTATATGAGGCTACAGAGCCACCTCTGTGAGATTTATAGTAAAGAATTTTCCATGGACTGTACACAACTCTCATCATTATAGTAGACTGGAAGGATGAAGAAATTGTCTACGTCTATAACATATTTCATAACAGTTACTAAACATATCATTTATTTTTTTATCACTGATACATTTAATTTTTACAGAACTATCAGCTTGTTTTGCTTTGTAATAAACAGAAAGTAAAAATTACTAATACACTCCCAACTGCTCCAATTTCTGGGCCCAGCTGCGAAGCCGTCCCTCCCTACATTTTTCACAACTACTGTCCATGCTCAGTGCTGTACTTTGCAGACCCTGTCCTTACTTAAAGACTGGTTTAATATCCAACACATTCTGTAGCTTTTTGTTATTATTTAATGAAAGTGCTGAGTGAGCAAATCATAGTCATAAACCCTCAGGAATTCAGTTTTATTTAAGCAATTTTCTCAGTCTTAGTAGAGTTATATATTGCACATGAATTAGTCCTTACGACAACCACTTTTAAGAGTAGGGACAATGAATGTATTATTGCCCTCACAAGGAAGCAAAGAAGTTAAATCTGATTTAAATCAGACACAGTAGCTTCTGGTCTTGTTCTCATAGGTATTACTGATGAAGCATGTTCGTGTGAATGACTGAAGTTCCCATTTGGTCTTTTTGCAAAGAAAATGGCTTTGGAAAGGATCGTGATCAAGAGTGCTCGTGATTTCATGAGTGTATTGACCTGGATCAACAGGTTAAGTGAGGCACACCAAGCTACAAGTGCTGGGCACTGAAGCGTTTCATCAGTGTATGTGCTGATGTCACTACGATGTAAAAATGTACAATAGCTTCTGCTATTTCCGTTGAGTCCTCATTCCGATCCAAATTCAGCACAGAAGAATGAGCCTGTCCTATTTCAAGCACACAGATAGTCTCAATGCTTTATTTTTACTTTTGATTTTTTTCTGGTTGAGCTTGAGTAACTGGTTGCTAACTTTGACACCTAGGTTTTTTGTGTTCTTTACATGTTTCCTGGAACAGTTTTATGTCTTTTTTTTTTTCTTTCTTTTTTTTTTAAATATCTGAATACTTGCACAAAGACACGTAGGTGGGTCCTTTAAATTCTTTTCTTATGTACTATTTTTCTCCATGAGATGAGAGTGTGAGAGTGTGTATTTTGTCAGTATTTCTTCCAATGTTCCTCTTGCAAATGCTTTTTTAATATATCCAGCTCAGTATTGATGCATTTCTTTGCAGGCACTCTTGTGCTTCTGTCTTCATGATGTCTGAATTAATCTGGATTCATCAATTAAAATTAATTGCTTTCACTGGGAACAAAAATCCAAGTTGATGCAAACACAGACCCACTGTCAGTGAAGGAAGAGTTGGTATGCAAACTGTTACAGGATCTTAACACCTACAAATTGATGGGTCCTGACAATATCCACCCAAGGGTGTTAAGAGAGCTGGCTGACATCATTCAGAGGCCACTCTCCATAATCTTTGAGAGGTCGTGGAGATCAGCAGACGTTCCAGAAGACTACTGGAAGAAGGCTAATGTCGCCCCCATCTACAAGAAGGGTTTAAAGGAGGATGCAGGAAATTATAGGCCCATCAGTCTACAGTCCCTGGGAAAGTTATGGAATGAATTCTCTTGGGGGCTACCACAAGTCAGATGAAGCACATGATTGGCAAAAGCCAGCACAGATTCACCAAGGGCAAATCGTGCTTGAGAAACCTGCTCGGTTGATGTGGGGTGAGCGGTGGACATTGTCTACCTGGATTTCTCCAAGGTTTTTGACAAGGTTCCCCACAGCCTTTTCCTAGAGAAATGGATATGTTGTGGTCTAGACAAGTGGTCTGTGTAGTGGGTGGGGAACTGGCTGACAGGCCACACCCAGAAGGTGGTGGTAAATAGGTCCTTTTCAAACTGGCAACCTGTCACAAACAGGGTCCCCCAGGGATTGATATTGGGCCCAACACTGTTTAATATCTTCATAAGTGATCTGGATGATGGGATCAAGTGTATGCTGATGAAGTTTGCTGCTGACACCAAACTGAGTGGGGAAGCGGACACTTCGGAAGGGAGAGCAGCCCTGCAGGAAGACCTGGATAGGCTGGAAGAGTGGGCTAACAAGAATCTTATGAAGTTCAGCAAGGACAAATGTAATGTCTTGCACCTGGGAAAACACAATCCAGGAGTGCAGCACAGACTGGGAACCACCTGGCTGGGAGCAGCTCTGTGGAAAGGGACCTGGGGATCCTGGTGGACAACAAGCTCAATATGAGTGAACCATGTGCTGCTGTGGCTAAGAAAGCCAATAGGATGCTGGGTTGCATCAACAAGGGTGTCAGCAGCAGAGATAAAGAAGTCATTATCCCACTCTACTCAGCACTGGTCAGACCACAGCTGCAATACTGTGCTCAGTTTTTGTCCCTGCTATACAAAATAGATGTGGACAGGCTGGAGAACATCCAGAGAAGATGATCAAAGGACACGGAAGCCTGCCATATGAGGACAGGCTGAGAGAATTGGGTTTGTTCAGCCTTGAAAAAAGAAGGCTTAAGGGAGACCTTATGACCCCGTTCCAGTATTTAAAGGGTGGCTACAAAGAAGAGGGAGACACCCCTTTTACAAGGAGTCACATGGAGAAGACAAGGGGTAATGGGTACAAGTTACTCTGGGGGAGTAGAGTAATCTTAGAGTTACTCTTAACATCCAAAGACAAAGACCTAAAATTAGATAGGGATGTCATATTGGCACAGACCCCAACACTACCTTAGTAAAGTGTTCTACATCCATCCTTAAGCCTACATCATAGCACTTGTCAACCTGAACCTTAAACCCTCATCTTATCCTAACTGTGAGTCTTGCCAGCCCTACTCTTGATCTAGTTATGTGGCTGAAATCATGGTCTTAAGCTAAGAAGCATTCAGTATACAGAGCCAGCACAATTATAGCAGATTTTATTTGCTAACACGGAGCAGTTACATTCAGTAATACTAATTTGAGGCGCGGCTAGATAAATCGATCCATATATATATATATATTATATGGTATGTGTATATATGTATAGTATAAGGGTACTTTGTTGTTCCTGAGGAACTGAGCTCTTCCTGAACATTGCGGGACATGAGGACATAGGGCTAGCAAGTTCAGGGAGAACTTGAAGAACTTGGCTTCAAGCTCCAACAGGGTAGGTTTAGACTGAACATTAGGAAAGGATTTTTCACAGAAAGGGTGGTTGGGCATTGGAATAGACTGCCCAGGGAGGTGGTTGAGTCACCATCCCTGGATGTGTTTAAGAGACGTTTAGATGTGGTGTTGGCGGATATGGTGTAGGGGAGAACTTTGTAGAGTAGGGTAGATGGTTGGACTCGATGATCCCAAGGGTCTCTTCCAACCTAGACAATTCTATGATTCTATGATTCTATGAGAAGTAACTGTACCAGGTTTAGCCATTACCCAGAATATACAGATAGCAGGAGGTTCCCGTTATGGCCTGTGTGTAATGACAGTGGCTGGCAGCTGGTGAAACTCCAGCTGAGAGACTTTATATCTGAAAAATTCAAAACGAACAGCTTTAGAAACAGAGTGGGGTTTATTTCCACTGCCAGAAAAAGTGCTGCTTAATGTGCAAGGGCAGTGTTTATTTTTGTGTATGACACATATGGACACTTTGATATACAGCTCAGATGCTCTTTTTCAAAATAGCATTTATTTTAAGCTAGCAACGGGAGCTCTCATTGGAAAATTAGTAAAGTTGCATCATTTTTCTCAAGAGTGAAGTGTGTCAGTTTTATTCCTTCTGGTAATCCATATCCTTCATCAACAAGAGACATGGTTAAAAACTTTTAACAGATATTGGAAAAAACAGTTCTTATTCTTCCTAATTAGAAGTGACATTCACACAAGTTGACATTTCTTGGGGACCAAAGAATGACATGCAGGATGTTACAGAAAACAGGAGCAGGTTAAAAAGAAAATACAAGCTCTATGTCCTCCAACAAAATGAAAACCAGTGACGGGGATTGGTTTTTTTTTTTTTTTAGAGAGAGAATGAAGGGGAAAAAATACTCTCAGTATGATAGTGAACCATTGCATTCCCCCAAGAAATCAGTCCTTGTTATCTTGCTGTGAACTTCCCCTGAATCTCCCCATGAATTGTATTTCACATATGACCAAAGATACTGGAAAAAAAACACAACTTTTTTTATACTACTAGTGAGTGCTATCAGACTAGAAGCAATGAGCTGTTTCTGAAGTATCTCCTTACCTGATCTCTGGTGGATCAGAAGAGCTATCGTGGCATTCTCCTTTCATGGAGAACCTTTTTGAGGTGCTTAGATAATGCCTCTTGCCAGTAAGAGATGCTTCCTCTGTGGATACAGGGCACAGCGAAACGCCCCTACATTTCAGGTGTGCTGGGAAATCATGAAGGAGAGTAGACAAGGTCCTGTTGTTGCCTCCTGATGCAATATTGCACTAAACACAGTTCTGATGGATCAGGATCTTTAGCTGTCTCTTTTGTGGCAGCTTAGGAACAGAAACGTTAGATAAAATGGCAAAAATACATCAGTTAGATTAAACAGGATTCTGAGTGCTGGGGAGAACTGTGGAAGAACCCTACTCATCAAGATGAATGGGCTATGCAATAGCCAAAGAAATTTTCAGGATTTCACAGGGGAAGAAATAACTTGAACTGTTAATTATTTATCCCAGTAGTTTCTATAGTCATTGTCATCGCTTACTAATTACCCCCAGATATAACCCTAGGTTGACTATGGAAAATGCTACTTCAGTATGGAGCACCATCCAGAAAAACTACCTAGATCCTTGGATGCATAAAAAAATGGAAAATACGGTGCCACAGTTAAGGGAATGGCTTCAACTGGGATGTTCTTTGTAGTTTTATTCATTTCTAAAGACTTTAGAATAAATTCTAAAGATATAAAAAGAGTTATAAAGCAGGCAATGGAAATGATTAGTCATGGAGATGGTGTGCATGGGCAAATAGCACAGAGCAGGTGACATGCCAAATTATCACAACAATATGCTCTTAAGATCATGTGCTTATGCCTGCCTCAAGATTTTACTGAGGCCAATAGTGCAGCAGGAGTCAGTGCTCAGAATCCATAGTGCTGAAAACAAATGCCATGATATTAGATGGGGTAGGTTTTTTTCAGAGACACACAAATACTTCAGGGAGTGAAAGAAGTATCTAGCAATGGAAATCTCACTTATGGGGAAGTTATTTTTTTATTTTCCATCTGATGCTTTGCTGTGCCTTCCTCAGAAGTATTTAACACTGAGTGCTGCTAGAAAACTTGGAAATTTTGTGATCTTGTCAGGATGTTCCCATGTAACTATACGTATAACTCCTTTGATTTAGATAATATTATTGAAATGAATAAACTGTTCACTTGCATACCTATTTCCAGGACAGGACTGAACTGCTGTAAAGTACCACCCGGTTATTTGCAATGCGAAACGAGTAGTCATAAGCTAATATGCTTGACTGAACTTCCTCATATTAACACCACCAACCAAGAGCTGGGCTTCTGCTTTATACGTCTCATTAATCTTCACAGAAAACTGTCTTGGAGGACAAGAGGTGTAGGCAGAGCGAATGGTAGGAGGAAGGAACATAGTTTTGTGTACAAAACATTCCACCTACGCAAACGGTACTCTGAGGGTGGCTGCTATTTTTAGTCTCAAATTTAAAAGCCACAGTCCAAAAATAAAAAAGTGTCACTACAAATAATAGAAGTGAGGCCAACAGGTCAAATCCGGGCTCTTGTTGTTTTGGGGGTTTTTTTGAATGGTGGTGGATGTGTGTGGGCTGTGATGATGGTTTCAGCGAGTCACTTTTGAGAATGAAGGACGATATGGGAAACAAATGAAAAGTGCTTTAGGTGTTGATCATTTCCTTTTTCATAACAACAATTTAATGGAACATATTAGTAAAGCTCACATACTGTACACCTACCTTTTATATTTTTTATAGAGTATGTTGGGTGCTTAATCCAAGACGCTATAGGAGGATCTAGTGCTTCTTTTGACTTAATCACTTGTTTAAAAATGAAGTTTAGCATGGCATGTATTTTTATGTAGCAAGAAGGACTATTTGTGACAGGAAATTAGTACACAGTGAAGTAAGGAGTGAAATGATAATCTGCTCTTTACCCTGTGTTCACTCCCCATAAGGGCACTTCTACCCTTACATGGAGAGTGAAGTAGCTAGTTCTCTCTGAACTCATCCCTGTTCACTCCACCATTGCTTCCATGTGTTTATGTCCCCCCAAAAGTACTAAATGTCTCACTTGTATGTGAAGATGTGAGATGAGGCTCTGTTTGGCCTCATGCTGTGTAACCTGGCACTTAGTCTAAGATAGTTTAGACACGCAGGCACTCTTTAGAGCTATTGGGGCTTCAGAGGGAAATTTCAGTAACTGGAATCAGTATTGTTCACAGTGAACTGAAACAAACCCAAACCTGACCTGCAAATCAGTTTCAATAACTTTTATTTTTAACCCTCTAACTCACGTCGAACTTTTAATTTTGTTTCTGTTGATTACCACCAGGAAATGAAAGCCCTTTCAGGCTAACAGCTCAGCAAAGGCTTGTGTTTCCCAGCAGGGACCTGTCCAGCCCAGGGATGGCTGCCACCTCCTGGGTCCAGGAAAGATGCTATGTCACTGCATCTTTGTCCCTTCTGCCCTCAACTTTCTCTCCCTGTACAACTCACCCTGTGCACAGCACATGTTCCTGCCCCTGCACCGCCATGCCATGCTCCTCTGCAGCAGTTGGCAGGGATCTTTCTGGCTAGGGTTTTTTTTGCACTTGCCAAAAGTGAGCTCCAGCTGTACTGCTGCTGGCAGGGGGCGGCGGACTTTCATGATGTGGGGGTTAGCGGCTGACTGCTACTACCATTGCTGCCCCTAAAGCCAGCTGAACCCCTCAGCCTCAATTTCCCATTATCAGTCCCATTGCATATCCCTGCATATGGCTGTGGGAGTATGCTTGTGTGGTCGCCCACCTACGTCTGTGTGTGTGTGTGCTCTTACATTGCTATATTGTCTGCATGCTGACACACATCTACTAGGTGTGGATGGAATGGTAGAGAACCACAGCTTCTCCTCATCAAGGAGAAGGTGGAGAGAAGTGGAAAAGCTGTGCTAAGACAATCATAGAATAGTTTGGGTTGGAAGGGACCTCTAAAGATCATCTAGTCCAACCCAAATGTCCACTGCCTGAGCTGAAGATAGGTTACTGAGATATCTTATCACAGGACTTCCCATTTTTAACACTTAAGTGTGTTTTTTTTTTCTGGAAAGCAGTTCAAGGTGGAATTCAATTAGGAATTGTTACTGGCCTCAACTGGAACTGAAACAAAAGTAAGACTAAAAGTTGCTGGTCTCAGTCTCTGGTTGTAAGCATTCTTGTCTAGAGAAAAATAAGTCAGGAGGAAAGAGGGTTAAAATAAACTTGAATTAATAAGGGAAGAATATAATCTAGATTCTGCTGACTCTCAAGAACTGTTCTGATGTTTGTTTTGTTTGGCCTTTCTATCTGCATCATAATATGAAACCCTACGGCTTGAGTTTCAGTGATTTCCCTTTGAAACAAGATAGTGTTTCAACTCTCCAAAGACTGAAGGCTGAACTCCTACCACAGCTGCGATGGTGGAAGTGTGGAATAACTCCACTGACCTCAGTTTCATTTGCTGTAAATAATTTTATAAGTTATGTCTTTAGCTAGGCTTTCCTCTCACTCTTGTATGTGAGGGGGTTTTATGTGGGTCATTGTTTTTTTTCCTTTTGCAATTTTTTTCTAATGATAGCAGTGCCTTGTGAAAAGTGTTGGATTGACACTCTGGACATCAAAGCCTTCTGCCAACAGAGCACATATTGAAATACTGCCCAGCCTATGTTCTTGAAGCATAACCTGAAGGGATCATTTGTTAAGAGATTAGGATGATTCAGTCTCTAAAGCCACTCAAGCCCTGGCCCTAAGCAGCTAGAACAAAGATCAGTTTGTCTCCAGACTCCTTCACCTTTCTTTTTTTTCCCCTAACCCTTTTCAAAGCATTTCCCAATGTCTTGTTCTTTTAGATAGTTTGACAATAGACTGAGTAAATTTTCCCGCTCTCGTGGTCATAGTTCTGGTCATTTCAGGAAAGGTTGTTGTTCATTCAGTCTGGACATTCATTCTTTGGACACCCAACGTGTGCAGTCAATATGTGGCTCTTACGTCCTGTGAATGATATGAAGTTTCATACCTGGTCACCAGGTGGGTTAGTTGTTCCTGGTCACCAACATTTAGTTCTGAATTATTCTCTCGCAGTGCTTTTCCTCATGCTTTTATTCAGATTTTCTGTCTTTTGATTTCCAAGGATTCTTAGTTTGTGGGTTACAGCTCCTACAGGCTTTGAGTTGGCTGTGTCAGCTGAAAGGTCTGAAGATGGCCTCAGCACACTGCTCGTGTCACCAGATACAGCATACATGGGTTGGGTCAGCAGCTCTCTACCATGAGAGCTCACTTCACAGACAGCTGCAGTGGACATGAAATATACTAGTGGTAGAAGTATTTCTTGGTTTCTGTCAAGGCAAACACTTCCATGCAGGTGACATGCACTTTTCTTGGTATAGCAGCTATGTTATCTTCAGTCTTATTAGAAACCACAGATTTACAACTGCTTATCTCAGAGGTGAGAGAATCTCCTGACCTTGATGGTAGCAAAATGGATCTTGTTTTGTGGTATTTTCAACAGACAGAAAGCTTTCAAAAGCTCCAAGGGCTGAACCATTTATTCTTGATAGAAATATCTCATTGCATTTTATCTGTGGTGTTATCTTCTGGGTGAAATCAGAGATCCCTGCATGTAGAGGGTTCTTGCGAAATCCCTCAAAGACAGATTTTGGGGATTGGTTTCCTCTAAATATTATTGTTGCAGAACAGCAGATTATCACGTGGTCTAGTCTCAGTAAAAAAGCCGATGACTCTAATTCCATTTGTATGAATATGAATTTGTATGTATTTGTATTCATATTTGTATGAAGTAAGTTTCTTAAGTTACACATAGATATAAAATCTAAGTTTCAGTGGATGAAGCTAATTCATAAACCTTAGGCAAGTAGAGGTATGGAAGTACTTATGGAAGCAGTGGTGCGTAGTGCTGGGCAAGGGATAAGAGTGGGAAGTCTTTAAGTGTTCTGCTGAACGAGGTGGGTTTAGCCCCACTTCATTCCCTTCCCTGCGTGTCCTGCCACCAGATGGGGAAACCTGACTTCATGCTGTCACAGCTGCTGGCAGGGGATGGCACTTCTCTGCCAAAGTCACGCTCGCACCTCCAGGGCAATGCTACTGACGGGCTTGTAGAAGGCACGTCAAAATATCTTTCAAAACGGATTAGAAGTGAAGAAATTTTGCAGAGATAAATTGCATGGGAAGGGAATTCCTATAAGTGTCTGAGGAAGAGACCAGTTGTAACAGATACCATTGTTTGTGGTTCTCTCTGAGGAATGTTTCCTTCAATGTGAAATGTAAAGGACAGCAGAGCTCCCAGCCATGGGGATCAAGAAATATGCACAAGCAATTGAGTGGATACGGGAAGAGATTTTTGTTGTTCAATAAGCATTTTTTTCTGTTTCTTCACAAGTATTTTATCAACATTTTTTTATTTTGTTGTCTGGATTGAATGTTGTAAGAATATATTTTTACTTCCCATTTCTTTATATGTCTTTGGGGACAAGGATGGTTTCAAAGTAGCTGCCTAATCCTAATTTTCATTTTAAAGATGTGGTGATCCTTAACACTGGAACACCCCAAGCAAATTTTCAGCTTCCCTTACGCTGGTGTGAAATATTCAGAGGGTAAGAGAACATTGTCCACGGAACTGCATAGGCCAGTTTGAAAGCTGGTGTTGCGGCGGTCAGCAGAAGCAGCATCTCCCTATGGCTAATGGCAATGAGGAAGCTCTCTGGCATGTGGCAAGGTGAGGAGAAACCTCACCTGAACCCCAGGTGTCCCTGTGAAGCAGTTCCCATCTTTCATGCACGGTCTGTGCGATACTGCAAGTTTGGAAATCTCAGGAAGGATTTGCCAAGGTCAGCCTGAGCCAAAGGATTGCCCAGGGCCAGATTGTGGGGAGATATTTTCACTGGCAGGCTCAGCACTTCTCTGATGGTGAGCGAGAGGCAAAGAATAAGTGCACAGCTCTGGGAGTGCATTATATGCTCACATTAGCTGGTAGACATGTGTCCTGAAACACACCTGGCCTTGGACACCACGCTCAGTGTTACTGGGACACAACTTCTTTCATGTAGGTTATAAATCCGATGGCCTGAAATCAGACACCTAGAAGCTTTCATTCCAATATTTTCTTTTCTAGTAGTGGCAGTGGCCGTGTTCTCAGGGACACTGTGGGAGATCCAGGTTCAAGTCTTTTTTGTGTCTGGGATGATACAAACCCCTGTTGTATGGATGCTTATGAGAGGAGATGCTGGACACCTGGACTGCAGTTTCTGCCCGTGGGATTCTTCATGCACTTAATTGCATGACACTGTATGTAAAATGTACCATCGTCCTGCAGCAGGAACCCAAGCCTCCATGCTGTATTCTCTCTAACAAAAGGGTTTATCTTTGTAGTCACTCTATACCTTATAGACACTTGATGTGCAGCAGTAAATGTATGCCTTTGTGGCATAACAGATTTTGAAGTAGCGCTATCAGAGCTGGCTCTTGGAGAGCAAGCTGAGTAACAAAGTGGGATGAGGAGAGTCATAGAGCTCTGTGTTGGCTGATTTAGCCTGTCTATTAGCTGGACTAATTAGCCCAGATGGAAAGCAATACTAATGCAGTCACTTTGCTTCTGCTTTCTGAGCCAGTTTGTTCAGAGCCAGCTCTGATATTTCTACACAGTAGTGCATTGTCTGTGTAAATATATTCTCCATGCTCCAAATCAAATCACTTCATAGCACCATTACTGCTTGCATATGCCATTGCTGAGTCATATCTTTATATGTCCTGGGGACCCCTTGTATAGGATCTACAAGTGAAAAAGGCGCAGTTTTCCCCATGTTATTTACTGGTAGAGTTTTCATTTCCTACCCCAGATGATCTAGATCACATCTATTTTTTAATGACTTTTAAAATTAAAAGTCCTTAATGCTGTTGTAAGATGGCTTGTGTTTTGCAATACCGGCAAGAAAGAATATTATATTCATTATTTCTAACGTAGCTGTCAGTGTTGGCAAACATATATTGCAGTGAAAAGATTAAACAGTCTAAACAGCAGCATACAAAGCAGACAAAAAAGTAGGCTAAAAGGAAGACATTTCTAAGTGGGTTATCTTCACATGGATATAAAACATAGAGGGAAGAAAATGAGATACTGTTCTGCTGTGATCAATTATGTAAGGGTTGAATAAGGATGACTACTTATTTTCCTTCTTTTGACTTCTAGCTGTCCTTTAAAAACATCAAATACAATTTAGAAACAGATTATGGAGCACTGGAGTGAAAATGCATAGGAAGGTCTGGAAAAAAGAGTAGAGTATACCAAATTGTGCTGAAATCTATATGAAAAACCATAACAAACGTCAGTGAAACTGAAGTCTAATGGAGTGGAGGTGGAGAAACTGAATCTGTACCACAGTCCTCAAAGAAGAGGCACCAGATATGCATCTGCCATCAGGGAGAAAGGATGCATTTGCGGGAAATAGGGAATGCGTCCTTTTGGCTGGTTATTTGCCAACAGTGCAGTACCCTCACTGGAAGTGGGGATGCTGTATGACTGTGCCGACTAGCAGAGTGTTCACCAGATGGAAGCATTAGAGTCAGATATGGCGGTGAAAAGGACATGCTGATGCCAAAGTCTCATTTCCATGACACGTAATCTGTCTTAGAGAAATCTCTAGGAACTTGTAGCAAATTGCCTGAGAGGTGCCAAAGAATTTCAATTTAGACAAGGAAGTTCTCAGAGAAATTTCTCAAGGCCTCAGGTGCCACACAAAGAGTAAAAAATATTGGAGGCAGATAAGAAAACATGTTCTAGGGAAGTTACTCTAAGTTTTCAATCATAGCTGTAATCCTGTGCAAATGTTCATGTAAATGTCAGCACTCAGTCAGGAAGGTGGGTAAGCAATAACTCGTATTTGTTTAAATGATAATCAGCGCTAGCAAAGAGTGTAGCATATTTTGTGCTTACCTGAGGCGACCTTACCAGAAAGGCAAATGGTCTCAATCTCCTGATATCAACAGAAGGAAAATTTGGTTCCTTAGCTAGTTTGTTCCACTCTGTACATATTAGTAGTCCATACCACTAATATAAATATCTTGGGCTCATCTTTATTTAGGACTCCATCTTTGTGTCATCTGCAAATTTACCCATGGTTATTTTCTTTTTACTTCCATGTCAATTATGGAAATATTCAGTAGTGTTAGTCCAGCATAAAACCCTGCTAGAAACACACTATTCGATGATGATCCCCACTGAGGACATGTTGAAATCTTTCAGCTAGTTCTGAATCTGTGCACTGTTTGCGTTATTTGTATTTTGTAATGCCACATTTGTATCAGGATGTCAAGGTTGAAACACTGAAAAATACCTGTTCTTTCATTGAATTCTTTATCAGTTTGTCAACTCTTATTTTACCCGAGATTGACAAACTTAAATCTTTTCTTGCACAGATCTCCCCCACAATGCATTTGCTTGTTTTTAATGTTGGCACAACAGTTGCATTCTTTCAGTCTTTTGGAATTTCACTCTAGCTGCATTTGATATTGTTAATGCCAGAATATATCAAGAAATATCAGTAGGCCTGAGGTACTCTATAGCCTGCTTTTTAACTATTCCTGCATGGAAATAACACAGGCTGCTTGATGTAGCGGTATTTATCCCAAGAGACGCATTTTACCATCATCTGACCTATTTGCTAATTTGACTGCAGTTCATCATCTTCATGTGATGTGGGTACATCATATCCCTTCCTCCAAATATAAACTAAAACCTTTGCGTACTTCTGCATTTGCTGAATTGGTATTGACAGTTTTATCATTTGCTTTGACTAATGGGCCTTCTATGGTAGCTAGGGTTTATCTTCTTCCTAATGCACGTGTAAAATTTCTTGTTATCTTAACTTCGCTCCCAACTTCTTCATAAGTTTAGTCTCTTTTAACAGTTTTCTGCTGTACTCTAACAGTCGCCCACCCCATGGCAACCAGTTATGAAAACCCCTCTCTGCCAAGCTAGAAAACAATCCTCTTATGAATGTGCTCCCTGGACAAAAGGCCGCTCCCACGTAGCAGGACCTGAGTCACCCATGACCTAGAAGACACAAGGGCTCGCTAATTGTTTGCTGAGACCATCCGTACCTGTATGTAGGGTTTTAGCTGTGGGGAAAAAAACATTTCTGTGATAAGAAGTGCCTGTTTGAGTTCAAGGAATTTAGTATGTTACGTATTCATGTGAGTGAGCTGCCTGTGGGCACCACTGGTGTACTGACTGATCCCATGACAAGCTGAAGATATCTTCAGCAAGAAGGTAACCAAACCTTTGATGTTCCAGAAAGCCTTGAGGTCAGGGTGTGGGTTTGCATGAACCTGCCAGACGCTGAGAACATGACCTTCACCTCAGTCTCTCTGACCACTGCGGCAGTGGAGGATGCAGTGAGGGGGCCTTTTGCACAGGCCACAGAAATAAAATAAAAAAAAGGGGGGAGGAAATAGCTAACACATCATACCTTCAGCACAGCAGTAAAACCTAGGCTTGACGTGGTTCTTGTAAATCATTGACTTGTAAAATATGTAAATATTGATTTTTTAATTGATTTTTACATATTGTAAATATGTAAATATTGATTTGTCGTAGAGGGGAAAGGAGAGAGAGCACACAGACATGGAACTTGTGGTTGCCTAAACGTGAGCACAGTGTGCCATTTGAGGGGCTCTGAGCTGTAGGGCCGTGTCTCCAGCTGCAGCTCCAAGGACATGGGTGCCTCGTAGCTCCTATGTCATACCTGGCAGCTCTGTATGAAAGTTCAGGATACCTTAAGGCATCTTAAATGGCATAAAATGCAAATGTTTAGGCATCTGAATTAAGCCCATTGAGTGGGAGTCAGATTAATACACTGTAATTTAGGTAGCTAAGTGGAGGTACCTTATTTGCAAATAAAGCTTCCTTTATAACCAGTGGTGATCTAGTGAATGCACTCTGGTAATTTGATGAAGAATAAGGGGATGCATTTGGATAAGTTGAGTAGCTCTTTGGAAATACTGGCCAGGGATAGGAGACAGTTGCCTCAACTGAGGCACGTCGTGGCTAGTTAGATGCCTCGGGCATCTCACCTGGCCCCCAGCTGCAGCTGCTGGGGTGCAGGCCCTGTGTCGTAGCTACCTTCCCTGTGCAAATGTCACGGATATTGTAGGGCATCGTAAATAACAGTAGCCATTTATGTGTGGGCAACAGGAAAGCTACAGTCAAGCCCTAGAACTCCACTGACCACAAAGGAAAATTACCCAGCTAGCTCACATACAGACATTTACATTTCTGTATTTTAATCTGGAACTGAATCTCACCCACTGTTTGATACAGGACTCACATAGGCTAAAATAATTGTTATTTCTAAGCCTAACGTTGTGCTTAGTTTGACTCAAAAGATAACATTTCTAGATTGCATGTCAAAATGTGGCTACTGTAGGGAATACTTTGTGTGGTTTATTTTTAACCTATGCAGGATATGTTATAGGCTCAGATGCTCTATTTGTAGCAGAATTTACCAGCAGTTTTCTGTCCTTCGCGCCACTGAGATCTGCAGTCTCTTTGAGTAATTTATGGACAGGGAGGGGAGAGTTTTAGCATACCTAGCAGCGCACACCCATGGCCTGAAGTGAAGGAGGCATATCAATATTGCGTGAGCAAGAAGCTGCAACACTGTGTGATTTGCCCTTATAATATAAATAACAGCTTCTGTCACCTCGGTTTTACTATCCTATTTCTAATGTAAAGTGAGGTTTTGCAATAAAACAGAGTATCGCAAAGACTTTTTCAGGCACCAGTCTGTTCGCATCAGAGACAGAGAGTCTTTCTACTTCTGCAGACATCAGTTCTGATCAAGGCAAAATTCTCACCACTTTCCTGGAGGGAAAAAAAATCACTGGAAATGTTTTGTGGCATCAGTGAGTTTTGTGTGAGCTGAAACAGAGAAATGCCTCTGTTTTCTCAGTGGTTCAATGCATCACCAGGTATCTCTGCACTGACCCACTGGAAAAGATTTAGTGTTGAATGGGGCTGGCAGAAGTTAACAAATAATTACTTGGATATATCTTATCTTTCATGACAATATTTCTAAATGCTTTACAAACAGTAAGAAAATAAGCTTCATAACACTTGGTGATGTAAAGCAAGGTGAAGGAAAATTCATGTCATACCGAAAATATGGGGTTGGCTCGATTTCAAAAAATACAGGGCTTGGAAAAATAAACAAGCTCCCTTATCATTGTACCAAGAACAGAAATAATAATAATATTTTTAAAAACTATGGAGAAGCAAAATGAGCACTGACTGTTTACAAATTAGTTTGAGATGTGAACAGCTCAAACCCTTCAGATTTTTGGCAGTAGGAAATGAAACCTTGCAGGCAAGGACGATTTTATTCTGCACCAAAACTTTTGTTACCTTGTTTCACCAATGTTTTAGCAGCCTACATGTTTTCTAAAAGTTTTCCTGTAGACTTTCAGTTGTTCAAGTAACTGTATGCTTTGCAGCTACTATTTTTTCTTACCGTTATCGTTATCTCTTCTTGATATGCAAACAAATATTATAATAGAGCTGACTGACAGGCCTCAAAGATCAGATTGGTGTAATTCCTCCTATATTCTTACGTCATATTGCGATGTTTCATAATCCATGGTCCTAGCATCACTTCTGCTCTATAACTCCACAGCATCTCTTGTGCCTGCTTATAGTGATCCATCCTATCTTGTATCTGTTTCCACCTTACGACTACCTGGGACATGGGTATAATTTATCGTTCAAATAGCTTTGTCTATTGTGAAGTGTTATGTTCATTTATGGATAGTAAAATTGTCTTCAAGTGATGAGTCATAGAAAATGCCAAGCAATGTCTCTCTTCTCTCCTTGTTCCCAGTTCAAGCCTCCCATAATTTCATTAGGACTGTTGCAGTTTGATGTGTAAACTTGCCTTGAAAACACTGCATTTCAAATACATTCTTCAATCTAAAGTGGGGTTTGTAGTCATCTGTATTATGTCTCTCACAGAGTATGTGCTCTTCAGAGCCAGACTGCACGGTACCAGACAGCTTCCCCAAGGAGACAACACTCCTTTGTTCATTTCTGGCTGTGTTTTTTGCTTATTAGTTGAATTCTTGGCACAGTTGTTGGACAGATGTCCACAGCGGTCACAATCACAAGACTGTTTTGGGTCTTCTGGTTGTTAGGTTTGGTTTCTAGGGACCTTTCATCTCCCTTTTCATTGTCTGTGCCCTTTTGAGACACAGCTGTCCTCTCCACCACCTTTCTGAAAAGCGAGGCAATTTTCTACAGAATTCCGAATATAGATTTTTCTCATCCTGATAGCACTGCTATGTCACAATAATTCATGTATCATATGCAGTTCACAACTATGTCTAATTTAAGACTTAGAGCCGTGTATTAAAAGGACAAAAAATTCAGAAGTGCTATCTGTGCAGAGCTTTCAGTGTTTGTATTACCTTCCCCTGGATCTTACAGAAAGTCCCAGCAAAATTCATACTGAATGTAGCAGGCGATCGATTAAGCCTGATGAAATAGAACATGATGACTCAGGTGTTAAGAACCAATCTGCTGGTATGGTGGCTGCAGAAATATCAGCTGAGGCACTGTCACAGTGCCAAAGGAACAATTTATATAATATATTTTGAGAGCAGTGATGATAATGTAAGAACGCTTGTACTGGTCGTATGAAAGGTCCATCTAGCCCAGTGGGGTTTTTTCCTAGAAAGGAGTAAACTTTCTGGAGGCAGAAGTAATGCATTTTTTTTAACAACTGATGATGGAGTTTGCTGCTTTGGGTTTGCCCAGGCTCACTTGAAACCCATCTGAACTCGTAGCATCCACTGCATCCCGAGGCAAGGAGATCTACAGCCTAATTGCACAACTACTGCCTTTTGTGGTATTTGTCTATTCCCTTTTCGCAATGGGGGAACTAGCACTGCACACAGTTTCCAGGCTGTGAGGCTTGATGGATTTACACTGTGGCATAAGGCTGTTCTCCGCTTTGTTCTTAGTTCCCTAGCTAATTATCGTTAATGTTCTGTTTGCAGTTTTACTCTCGTTAAGCATTGAACTACCAGCTTTCTGGAGCTATTACAGCCCAAGAGTTCATTCCTCAGTGGTAATAACCAGCTCAGGACCCATCACTTTATATGATAACTTAGGAAGATTTTTGCAATTATTCGCACTGCGTTTCAGCTTGCTCTGTTGCTCGGTATTATTAAGTCCTTCCTCACACTCAGCGCTTATCTTTACTACCCCAAATAACTTGGTATCAGCACATTCTATCATCTCCCTTCTCACAGTAAGTTTTGCATTACAGTACTTTTATCATATCATGTATGACTATGTCGAACAGCTTTATTTCCATGCCAGTTCCCAAGGAAGGAAAATGCCTTTTCTCACTGTGAAAACTCTGTTTAACTCCTATCTTCTTTTTCCCATCTTTTAGCCAAATTTTTTTGCCATCAGTGCTCAGCTTCTTGAAAAATCTTTGATGACTAATTGCACAGAAAGTGTTTGAGAAATCTGAATAGGCCGTATCACAAGCCGGATCTCCCTTTTCATGTGCCTAGTGACTCCTTTAGGGATTTTCAACAGAATTACTTGTGAGGTGTAAGTCATCTTTCTAAGAGCTACGCTGACTCCTTAATATATTATCTTATGGCCTCTCCTAATTCTTTTACAACACTATTAATTCACCCTGGTCCAGATGCCATGTCTGTAGATCCCTGACTCTTTCTTGGAATCATCACAAAAAAATCACAATTTTTATTACCTTTCTCTTCTCAGATAAAACGCTGATTTTAAGGTTATAGAGGTTATACACCATAGTTTGAGATGTATTCACTTAGCACTCCTGGGAGAATACAGTCTTGTTCTGGTGATTATCTGTTTATGTTGTTCATTTAAACTACAGCCTTTCCTACTGATCCTTCAGTTTGTCAGAGATTCTCTAATAACTCTCCCATAAAGAAAGGGGCTTGCATGGGAACTTCCCTAACTCTTTTAGAAATGACATTTATTCAACTTTTCTGTAATGCTCTGCTATGATCTTATCTTCTCAGAGGGTACCTTTAAACCTTAATCACGTATTGACTGTACAGATTGTCTGGTACACTTCCTGCTCTTGATGCATTTGGAAAAGGATTTACTGTTGGCCTTTATAGTTTTTGCAAGTTGCTCTTGAACAACAGTTCTAGCCTACTTTATTGTGCTTTTAAGCTTTTTTTTTATTTATTGTTTTCTTCATTTGGATATGCATCAGTTTTTAAAGGATGCTGCAATAGATTCTACATTCTTGCAGGATTAAGCAATAAAAAAATCTCCTACAGTTTTGCTCAGTTCAAAAGGATGATTACAGTGCGGATTCTTGCCAGAAATAAGCTCAAAGCAGCAGTTAAGAAAGTTAAATAGTCTTCACGCTGTCTAACAAGGATTTAAAGATAACTATGGGAGGAACAGAGCAAACAGCCCACATACGAAGAAAGATTTGAGGAAGAGCACAAGGATGTCACTACTGTCAAAGGGCAGGGTAAGGGCGACTCAGTGTCCTGCTGTTAGGGAGCAAAGCTGGAAACTGCCCTGGTTTCCCTGGCAATACTTGCCACCCACACCAGCAACTTCAGCTCTCCCCACCAGACAGACGTAGGCAGGAGTTCCACGCATCCTCACACTAGAGCAGTTTTGACGCTGCTGCTGCTGCCTCCAACCCTGGGCTTCAGCTCCTTCTGTTGTGCCTGATCACCCTTGCTCCTGATTTTTCTTTCTTTCCCATTCTTCTAAGATGATTACGTACCTCAGTCCTCCTGCATGATATTGAAACCCTTAGCCACCAGGTTTTTGGGTGTTCATGCCTTCATAGGCACGTCTGGAGTTGAACAGCTCTGAAAGGTTGTATTCCTGTGCTGGATTTTATGTCTTGCTCTTCACTCCTCTTGGTGTGAGCCACCATAAAAAGGCTGTAGTTGTGTGAGTCATCATTTCTTGCTGGGAACTTCACAACCATGTAAGATATATCACTTTGACAAGATGAAAATAATTTTACTCACTAGCAGCACACTGGAATTGTTCTGATGATTTCCGTTACCATGCAGTTTGCTGTAAGAGACTGGAAAGAGTAGGAGGAGATCACAGCGATGTGCACTCAAATCACGAATCGTATGTTGGAGGTTTAGCAGTGTGTTATTTGGGATTCTCTGCCCCTGCAGCTACAGCTAGGTTTCGTTTACTCAGTTTCAAAAGTGAAAAAAAAAACTACTTTATCTGGAGCCAAGTTTCACTGCTGCTATAAATTTGGTGTTTATTGTCATTCTTATTTATGTGCTTTGTATGAAACCAATTACTGCATTTTGGATTGTAAGGAAGTATTCCTTTGGAACGTATGATGGAGACTGATGGTAATGTGGGAAAAGTTCATACTTTCTGCTAATGAGAGCAGGCAAGTTAAGGTAAATGCATTCCTCTAGTCTCACTAATGGCCTTCTCCTCACTTAATAAGAATAATCATGCAGGCTGAACACCCTAGCTATCCGGAGTGTGGTTATTTCCTCTGAAGACCAGGTGGGCGACAGGTTACTTTCTTGGAATTCTTATGAATCCTGTTTTCCAAACACTTTTCACGTTCTTCCTAGATATTTCATGCAACTGCAAAACATGTTAGTCAGACGGACATCCCCGAGTCTCCCGTGACAGAACTCAGTAATATAGATGCCAAACCCAAATTATAGCTGTTTCCACACAAACACACTGAAAACCAGGCAGAAGAGATTGTTGTTTTCTGTAGAGAGGAACGATCCAATCTGATTGCAAATGCAGCGCAGCAAAAAAAGAAAGGGAATAATCTGTGTTGCCAGCAACAGTAATGACCGCAGACAGATCGCTTTCCTCTCGTCCTGCGCATCAGCAAGACTGTAAGATTGAAGACAAGGAGGGATGTACTAGCTGTCAGCCAAATACGTTGGAGAAGTATTAGTGAGTTTATTTCCTTAAAGCTTCAGCCGGAAAGCATGACAGAAATAGGCAAAATGCCTTCACGAAGCCTTGCTTTTTCTGGCATGCTTCCTCCATCCATAATGAATTGTTCTGTCTCTGCAGGGATACAGTTGGACTCTGGAATAGGTTATGTAACTTAAATTAATTGCAGTATTTGTCAGCATTAAAAAACAACAACAAAAACCAGAGGCTTTATTTTTACCAAAGGCTTGGTAAGAGTCCTATAAACACAACAGAGAATATCGCTAATGAAAACATTTGCTCTTTTTTAGATCCCTCTGTCTTTGGAATTTAAATATTTTTCATGTTTCTCTGGCACTTCTAACTAACAAAGTTAAGTACCCTCTTTGCACCTAAACATATTGTCATTTTAATGCACGCCTTTTGGGGAGAACAATCAGAATCCTCATACCTCTTGGAGCAAATGTTGTTATTTGTGTGTACTGCACTGTTACGCAGGGGCCCCCACTAGGGCCCCTTGTGATAGTGTCTCTGGAGCCGGACTCGTGCTTCCAGTCTGCATTCCCAGGTTGGGATAGCAACTAAAAAAACAGCAGCAAGCAAAATCAAAAGTGGCCGTGATTCTGGGGTAGAACAGTAGATTGAGAAATACCTGAGCGTATTTAAAGCATTCAGTGTGTTGCATATTTAAATAGGCAACCGAGTCCTACATCCCATAATCAGAACTCTTGTTACTATCACAGTACCAGCTTTAATCTGGCGATAAGTGCTATTTTTGTAGTTATACAATTCTGTCATTCTTTTCAAGCAGAACACAAGCACCTGAAATTTGACACAAACGTTTCTGTTCCTTGGGACTGAGCATGTTTTAGCACGTTTNNNAACACAAAAAAAACAAGCAACCCTCCCACCCCACTCTTACCCCCACCTCAGGTTTGCATTTTGGATGCTGCTCTGTTTGGTGCAGACAACTTACACTTGGCTCTTTACAACTTCTGTGCCACATGACTGCATAAAAAACAAGGAAAGAAACTTTTACAGAGCAGCTGGAGCTCAAAGTGTGTAGTGAGCCATCACAAATGGGAAATGGGTATAAGCCGAGATTCTGCAAGAAACAAAGATGGATCGGCAAAGGTAAACCATGTCTTGAGGCCAGGAAATGCGACTTGCCAAAAGTCAAGCTAAACTAGGCATGCGAAGACAATTATAACAAATAGACCAAGGGTTTGTTGCAGGCACATTAAAAAAANACAGGAAAGAGGAAGCAGGGACGCAGTGCAGCAAGGAACAGTGTCTTTCTCAGAATGCTGGATGAGCTGGCTAATGAAATCACAAATAACTATTTTGATAAGTCTGTTCGTTTGGGAATCTGGTCCAGATGGAAGTCACATACTGTTTTTCATAATGAGGGTTATGCAAATTCTGTACTTAAGATGGACAGAGGTGAAAGCAGCATCACAGCTATAGTCCCTTCAATCTGATTTCAGTTACCTGCAAATTTGAAGGAAAAAATAATTAAGGATGTAGAAG
This sequence comes from Ibidorhyncha struthersii, assembly GCA_013398815.1. Classification (NCBI taxonomy): domain Eukaryota; kingdom Metazoa; phylum Chordata; class Aves; order Charadriiformes; family Charadriidae; genus Ibidorhyncha; species Ibidorhyncha struthersii. The sequence continues at coordinate 26,397 of VZSZ01010017.1, forward strand.
TAAATGGAACAAAATGGATTCCCGTCCCCCTCCAAAGTAGACCATGCCAGACTAGTCTGACCATTCTCTTTGAAAAGAACCTGGATTTTTTAGATTAAGTTAATGTTACATTTACTGATAAAAAAGAAGTTGGGATGTTTCCCCACTACAGAAGATTATTGCAATTAAAAATAACTGTGTGGCTTCAGTTACTAGAATAATGCAAGTTCAATAGTGTATGTTATGGTTGTGAGCTGGTAAAAGCTTTAGATACAAGTAACGAGTTCATCAGTTTGAGACAACTGAGAGAGAGCAAGCTCATAAAATAATTATGATTTCCTGACGTTACACAAGTGTGATCCTAAAAGGTCCTGGGCAAAGTGTTTCCAGGAGGAATAAGCAAGTGTTTGAGTCCTCTCAGCTGGAACACTGCGGGCAATTTAGGTCACACAGAAAGCTTAGCTTGTGCAAAAGGAAATCTCAGCTCAGAAGGGAGATGGAGAAAGGCCTGTTACCCTGTAATATGGTTTGTATAAAGGCTTGTCAGTTTAGCCTTCACTTTGGGGGTGGGGAACATTTTCCTTGCTAAAGATCAAATACGCCTTTCCAACACATTTGGCAGACCACACGTTAACACACTCCATTATCCAGTAATAACACACAGGCTAATTTAATCATGGGCTGTACCCTATAAAATGAAGTCACAGGGCATATTCAGCTAACAAAATGAAGGTTCCCCACGCCTGCTTCAGCTTAATGCTACCAATGCACTAATCTGTCTTCTCTGGAGACTGAAAGTTCTGGGTTTAGTCAGGCAGGAAAATAAATGCTGTAATTTCCACCAACAAAGTCAGGATGTTCTGACAGAGAACTCACACTGAAATCAGTGGAAGTGCTACATACAAACAGCTTTCCTGCTTGCGGTCTTCATATGGGACTTATTTGTGTTACACAGCCTGCCCACGGTTGTATGCAGCTGGCAGTCTCTGTGCAACAGAAAGCGAAGGCCAGGGTAAAGGCTGCTGCTGGCTCCAACTGAGGTACATGTCGTGGGAAAGTTTAAGAAACTTCATTTTCTTTAGGCCCTGCCAGCGCAATTACTCCCTTGTACTCAGGAATGATCTTTTTCTTTACATAGAGGCTCCTTCAAATCCAACAGTAGGTGTTAACAGCGCTGTATTTATGTCACAAATCAAAGCTCATCACTAAACCACATTTCCTAACCAGCTTTTGCTAGTCTGTTGTACTTGACACACAGGGCTTCGGTTCACAGACTCACTCTTTTGCATTCGGAAGAGGGATTCTCTTTACTACTTCATACTACAAATCTCTGTGAATGACAAAGAAAAATACTAATAAATGGGATGCACAGGAAATATTATTTTCTTATTTTCTGACCACAGAAACTATTCTAATGCCATTGTAAAAGTTAAAGGCTTTAAAACTAAATTGGAGTATTAGCTGACTATTCACCAAAGGAATCTGTTACTTTTTATTCAAATAAATCTACAGAATTATGCAAAGATCAATGTTTTAGGAATATTGCTTTATTAAGTGCTCTTTTTCAGTTACATTCTTATTATATAAGCAAATGGAGTTAAAACTGACTGCTTTGTACCTCCCATAGCAGTACTCTCATAGTAGTAATACTACTTTGTATATCATTTTTACAAGACAAAAAATGCATGCTAAGTTGCTAAGCATCTTTAAATAGCTTTTTGAAAGATTGTTGTCCATATTTTGCTTCCATGTATTAAATGCAATTTTGATTTTTCAATTTTCTGCTCATCTAGTTTAAAGAAGAACAACCCACACTCCCCCCCCGCCCAGTTCAAAAAAGTAATCTGGAAAGTAATAAAAGGCAAATGGAGAAACAAACAAAAGCCCAAGAGAATACAAAATAGTGAATGAAATAAAAGCTTATCTTAATTTAACATGTGATAATGAAGTGAATGAAGTGAACTTCACCTTGTCAAATTTTAAAATTCATCTTTTAGAGCACTTGAAAAATATCTTTCCAACTGTGTAACGCCTCTTGGGGGTACAGGTTAGCTTCAGAGTAATGGTGTTGGACTGTCATGGATATTGGGAAAACCTGGATAAAATGAGAGTTGAGTTTAGAGGGTCTGGAGCCGGCATGGCTGGTGAGGCCCTAGGCTGTTTGGGACCCAGGGTAACTCCGCAGTGCTCCCGGTAACAGAAGCGGGGCATTGTGGCACCGCAGCTGCTGCATGGAGAGCCAGCCTGTGCCCACATCGGCCAGGCTGCAACTTACCCCTCTGCCTTCCCCAGGCCCGAGCGGGCCATGGCAGCAGCAGGGCCAGGCTGCTGCAGTCCGGCCGGGCCTGAAGCAGCGCCTCCGCCTGCTTCCCCGTGCACACAGGACACGGGGCGCTCCCGAGTGATCTTCACCATTTGCAGGTATGTTACAACCCGCTTTCTCCCTGCTCCTGGTGTCTTCCCGGTGGGGACCTGTAGCAGACCCTGCTGGCAGTCAGGTAACACCTGATCCTGCCAACCCACGTCCTCCGGGGCTGCGACTTTTATCCCTGTATTTGATAGGGCCTGAGACAGCGACCGCCACCAACGGGGCTCCCGAGGCCACCGAAAGTTTCTAACGCCCGCAGCCCTGACAGAGCCCAGCAGCGGCCGCGGCTTTTAAACCGGACCGGGGCGGGGCAGGGTAAGGCAGGGCAGCTCCCCTCCCCTCCCCTCCCCTCCCCTCCTGGGCACACAGGAGTGCAGCTGGAAAGAGGTGCCGGGGTTTGCAGTGCCCGCTGCTCACACGCTCTCCGAGGACTGTGTTGGCTGTGAAGCAGAGTGGAGGCTTGGTGCAGATCCATCCCCGTGGCATGTTAAGGCTCTGTTGGATTGGCTATTCAGCAATGTTTCCTCAGCCAGCATTTTGGGTTTGGTTGGTTAGATTATTTCTTAATACCGCNGCCGCCCCCCCCCCCCCAGCCACCGCCCCCCGGCTCCACGCGAGACACCCGCTCCCTCACACGGTCCCTGGGCGCGGCGCCCGTGGGGGGAACGGGAGCGCGGGCGGGGAGGGGCCTCACGCGTGTCCACGTCTCCCTCTCCCCTCGGCTCCCGCCGCTGGGCTGCCCCAGCGCGGTGCCGAAGGGCGCCGGGGAACTCCCCGGGCGTTGAGGCGCTCGGGAGCGGCCGTTTTCCCTCGCGAGGACTTCTGGAAGCTTCCCCGGCCTCGGTCCGCCGGTGTCCCTCGGCAGCCGCCCGTCTCCGGCGACGTGGATGACCCCCGCCGCGGCGCTGGGGAAGGTGCTGTTCCCGCCGCCGTGGTGAGGGGAAGAGCCGGGGGACGCCTGGCGTCTGCCCATCCCGTGTCTGGACGCCTTCGGTGCGGCGCCGCTCCGGTCTCCTGCCGGGCGGAGAGGGGGGGAAGGTGGGACGGGGTCCGTGTGGCAGCGTGAGTCCGCCCGTGTGGGAGGGGAAGGCTCTTGGGGGGGGCAAGTGTAGGTGCTTTCCTTCGGGAGGGAAAAGATGAAAGAGCTGTACTGTTTTTCCCCCTCTTTATGCTGAGCTGTGGCTTTGATGTTGTAAGCATTAGCAGTAATTTCCTAGTGATAACATAAATGTATGTTAAAGGATGAGGTGAGACTTTTTGGAGATGAAATATAGACCACAAATGCACTTGTGACAGCATTTTCTTTGGCTTTATCATCTTCTTCAAGCCCCTTCAACGTTGGAAGCCCCCTCATCCTTACATGGGTCATGCTGTCACCCCTGTTGAGGTTTGAAGCTCCTGTTCATCTGCGGGTGTAGGCTCTGTGCAAACTGTGTGCTGTACACCTGGTACGTCAGTAGAGAGCAAGGACACTTGGCATGTGTTTATTTAATTTGTCATCTTTTATCCCACAAGTCACCCGTGCAAATTTGTAGCAGCTTAAGGATGCTGCTCTCCAGCGTGAATTGAGGAGGTGGATGAATGTTTCCCCTCCTGCCATTCTGACTGCCAGGACCTCTTTTCTTGGGTCTTGATGATGCAAGCAAAGAATAAGTCAGTAGTGGGATGGAACCAGCCTTGTACCTTGTCTAATTAGTGGATGTCAAAGAGTCTCTCCTGCTGGTGCATGCGCTGCAGCCGGCCGGTGCACTTCAGTTTCCTGTGCAAAATTAGTTGCATTAAGCTGGTGCGTTTCCTACTGTGAAAAGCAGATTTCCACTTTCACTCTGCTCTTAGTGTCTTAGGGGTTATGAAACAAATTCAGATCTGAATAGTTATACACCTTTTGTGTTTATTTCAGTTGTATTTGTACAAGAAGTGTAGAGCTGGAGCCTCTGCAGTTTTTCATTCACGTTACCTCTTTCATGCTACAGACAAAAGTAGAATTAACTTGCTGTCTTTCTTTTAGGCATAACATATTTCTTTCCCTTCCTGTTACTGTATTTTGGAGCCATCTTGCTGTTGCAAGAGAGCTGATTAATAGATACCCCTTGCCAGTATTCCATTACTGAGGAGTCAGTACTGGGTCAGCTTAGCGGTGGGTTTCCTGTTTGTAATTTTTTTGTTTTAAAATCTCCCAGCTCTCTATAAACTTCTCTGCAAAGCATAACAAGCTTCATGCTAAAATGCCCATAAAATAAGGAGCTTTTCTTTTAAGTTATAAAGGAGTGAGATACAGAGACACCAGTTCTAGGAAAGGTTTAAAGTTTTCAAACCAGTAAGGATGAATAAACCGAGATAAATTCCTGCAGGCACCTCAGGCAGGGCTGTCTGAGGGAGAATTCCTGTGTTTGAGGCTGATATCATCAGTTGACCATGAATCTGTAAGCTCCTGCAGGCAGGTGAATCTGCTGTACTTCTGAGACCAGACTGCCAATCTATTTTTTTGTTAGAAAACTTAGCCTACAAAAACAAACAAACAAAACCAACCCCCCCAAAACAACCAACCCCCCCCCCAAACAGGTGGTGTGAAAAGTCTCCTCCTTCAATTTCTTGCATAAGTGGACATGGAACAGTCTCCTTTGATAGGAAACCAAATATGGCAGCCACTTTGGTAATGAATACTAAGTGGAAATGGAAACGCATTACGAACTGTCAGCTTACTCTTTACAACACTAAAACACTAACATGGATGACCAAAAGGCACATACATATTTGTAATATTACCTGTAGGAAAAGTGCTTTTGACATGCAAACCCTGGTGGCTACGTTGTTTGCTCTTGGTTCCATAGCCCTTAGATCATTAGTACATTTATTGCCATGCATTACAATACAGTGAGACTGCAGTAGTAGAGGGGTATGAGTTTTAACTTGACAACATTGTTGGTATATCTTCCAGTCTCTTTGGGATGAGATGTTAGACAATGGGTAACTTACACTTCCGTCAGATTATCCAGCAGTTTCATAAGTTGTTTGGAATGTGCAGCCCTGCAAATACTGTGTCAACTAATTGTTGCTGGCTTAAGCCCCGATCTTGAAAGTACTTGCAGATGTAAGTAACCCTGTTATTTGTAAAACTGTTAGTTTGTATTACTGTAGGATCAGGATCTTGGCTTATTTGTTCTATCAGACCTTGCAGGAAAGTTCATGCAAGCTCAGACTCAGCAGAATTGATGGATAGCTCTGTAAACAATGGTGAGGACTCATAACAATTACCAGGGGACTTCCAGAGTAAGCTGTTTTTGTTTAGATTTGAAAGTACTGGTCGATACAATTGATTATTCCACAATGCCTTGGGTCTTCTGATGGGGATTTCTGAGGGAGGAGAGAAAATAACCTCCTAGGTGGATATTCCTCTCTTGTGTAGCTAAGCATTCTTCTGGCCTTTTCTTAAGGTAAACATTCCATGAAGCCATTTCCTGATGACATTGCTTCACATTTGCTTTTGAACCTGTACTGTAGTGGGACAAACAGTGTCTGGAAAGGAGCTGGGAGTCTGGAAATCGGAGACTCTTAAGGTAGCCTCAGAGGTAAACTGAGATTACCGAAACAATACGTTTCTGTAAATATGATACTAAATGGAATGTGCATTTTGTACACTGTTATCACATGTACATATGTCACTGTCTATTCTTCTACTATTTACGGACGATTGCTCACTCTCCTGTTAATCAATTCCTCTTCTACTCATCCTGTGCTAGAATGTCTAGACGAGTTATCCCTTTTGCCATGTGTTGAGGAAAGAATTGAAAGGACTGAAGTTTTGATCACTGTAACTACACTGAGTATTATTGTAAACTTTGAGGAATTATTTATCATGCTACGTTACAAGCATATGTATCATTAGGTTGTTTGCTTAGGATAGATGACTAGACTAGAGCACGTAACAGAGTTCTCATTACATCAAACTTTTTAATATGCTGTCCCCACAGTATTTCTCCAAGACCTGTTTGAAGTTTTTTTTTCAATCTTGCTGCTTCTCCCTAAAATCCTATGTTGAATTTCTTATTTCTTTGTTAAAAAGAAAGGGGGTTGAAAAGCCCACATTTAATTTAACAGTTGCAGGAATCTGAAAACTGTTTTTCCTGAGGTAAGGGATGAATCTTAAACAGGGCAATAGTTAGGGGAGAATGCGGAGGCATGACTTCCTGTGGAAACAGACCTGAATGTTGTTCACCCCCTATCCCAGCATACCAGCATAATTGAAATAATCTATTTATTTTATTCGCATACCAGCTCACTTCCAGTAATGACCAAGTTCTTATCTTTTCCAAGGTGTTGTTATTGCAGCGGTTACACGTATCTGAGTATCTTTTGGCAGAACAATATTTAAAGATGAAATACAGTGCAGAGGAGGAATTACAGTAATTTGGAAATCAGATCTTGGCAATACTTATGTCTTCTGGAGCAGAGAAGAGAACAGCTTGCATGCCTGTTGTAAGGATTCCTGTTGTATCTTCCTGCTGCAGTCACAGGCTGTTTTAACCAGACTAATTCAGGGACACCTAATCTGTAGCTGGGGCTTTCTCTAAAGTAGTTCTGGCAAAACTTAGCTTCATGGAAAGTGGACATTCTGGATCCATCTCCTAAAACAGTTGTAAAATGCTGAGCTAGATAGCTGGTGTGAATTAAGCGAATCTTTGGCTAAGTTTAGCAATGGCTGCTTGCTGAATTTTGTTGCTGGGTTAATCTTCATATATGTAGTTGCCGAGAGGTAGGGAAAGCAGACCTTTACTTCCTTACAATCTTACCTTTCTGGAAGGGCCATAGGTAAAACTCCAAGAAGGCTAGGGAGCTCCTGTTTTCATCCTCTTTATGTTTGAAAATTTCACTGTTCAACTGGTTATGGTTAAAGCTTTCTGGATTTTTTTTTTTTTTTTTTGCTCTAAGTTATAACATCGACTAACTGTACGTCATTAATCACATATGATGAGGATCACAAAGGATCACACTTCTGTCTGAATGAAACAGTAGGTAACATTCGATTCACTAGGTCTGATCTGTCTTTCAGGGAATGCATGTGTCTTCCCCCTGTCCCCCCCCATGCTCTTCTTTGACAAATTAACACTTTAAGAAACTTCCCAATTCAAGCTAGCTTTGTATCCTTACATTTTTAAAAGGTAAACACTTTTTCCATAATTAAATGCAACCACTCTACTGTGACTTATAAAAACATGAGATTGTTTTTGTCATTGTAGACCATTTTCTTGGATATGTTAGAGCAGGAAGACAGGAGTTTTGGGTTCTGTTCTTTGTAGTACGACTGACCCTAATTTATGTAGGCGGTGAAAGTGTATTTTGTAGTGTGTGGGCACTTAGGGATGACTGGTAATTCCTGATAATTCCAAACGGATTTAAGTGGCTAAGGAGACTTTTACAATATGGAAATGGCTTTCGCTCTCTCACAGAACATTTAGAAAACTTAATACCTGCACATAGATTTGAGATCACTTTACAAAAACTTGAGTGGTCCGTGTAAACAGATTGATTGCTGTTGCTTGATGTAGTAGACATTGCAACTAAACTTTATTTATGTGTACAACATCATCTTCTCTTGACACATGGATGCACAAAGGACATGCATATATCACTGTAACACACTTCACTGATATTCTTGATTGTTTCAGTGCAGAGAGTATATTACAACCCCCAAATAGGAAAGTTACCGAACCTATTTAACCAAGGCTTTTATTTCATTATCCCTTCAGCTTTGCCGTAAATGAGAGTACTAGGAGAAACTCAGATTTATGCTTTTAATCATGAACTCACCTGTAAGGGCTCTTCAAACAGGAAGTCTTTCATTCCAGATGGTTTCCTCAAAATATGAAAATGGATTTTCTATCGGAAGTCATATTTAAGCAACAACTGAGCGAAGTATCAGCCTTAATAATTTTTTATTTTAAATCTGGTGGCCATGCTGAGTAATATTTAACTCTTGTGAGCACCAAATGCCTGAAATCTTAGAATTCTATTCTTTTTGGTAGGAACACCAAACAAATATGCAAAGGTCACAAATGAAGCCCCTAAGAAGAGGGAGTTGTATATATTTTAAGCAAGCATTTACTATTCACTTTCTTTCAGGGTGCCTGTACTGTGTGTTTTAAGCCTTTCCTCTAATTGGAAGGATAACGTGCTATTTAAAAAACCCAGAAACTAAAATCCCTCAGCATAGTAGCTGAAACCTTAAAAGAAGCAAAACTCAAACGTAGTAGGTGACAACATTCAGTACTTCTCAAATATGATAACTAAGGATGCCTTTCCAAGGCTCTGGACACTTTTGCAGAGTTGACAGTTCATCAAACTGTTTCAGTTCTCAGCGTTTGAATTCAGTTATGAATTTCTGTATAGACAGAGCATCATTTTTGCACAGTAAAGGAGATAACAGACTGGAGCAGCTGCCTTTTGTCATGTGGATTGAGACTCACTATGTCAGGGTGTAGTCCTCCTTTCTTTAGTGTGTTCACCTTTCTTTTGTTTGTTCACCTTCCCTGCCCCCATTCCCCCTATCCAATAAGTGTACTGCTGTATTTTTACCCTTTTCAGCATAAATATGAGAGTGGGTAACAGTCTGTGGCCTGAGTCTTCAGACAGAGATGGGAGGTTTTGGGGTTTTTTTTTCCTCTTTTCTTTGTCAAAATTGATGGCATGACAGAAAGTCTGGGGTGGATCAACTATTTATCTTACCAATTATTTATAACTGTGCTGTGCAGCAATACCACAATATGCTTTTCGCATATATGGAGCAGTACTGCAGTGATGCTAGAATTCAGGCACTGTATCAGCTTCAGTATAGTTTCAGTGAGTTTAAACCCCTCACTGTCTGGCTGGTGCTTTTAGGCAGTGGCTGCTCACACCTAGAGCAGAGGAGGAGACCAGAAATACCTAGACCAGAAACTTACTAAAGGACCTATTTTTTATCTTTGGTTATTAGTATTTTATGTTACAGTTTATCTCCTGCCTTAGAGCTAATTTGTAAATTTCCAGCACCCTGACTTAACACTGTTTACCAAGTTCCAGGTAAGTGATTAGTCTCAACTTGCTGTAGAAAAAAATAACTTGCAATTTGGGGTTTGAATTATTTTCCTCATTCTTGCTTCTGGCAGTACCTGGAAAGAAAAGGCTGGGAGAGTCCAGTGGCACCAGTGTGCGTGTCTGGAACTGTTGCTACCTCAGAGATCTTTCTTTGTCTGAGTGTTGACTAGAAGGAGAGATGATGGGAAGTGTGCTGCAAGACTCATCATGAAAGGTGATTTACGCATAACAGAGACATGACTAAAAGCAAAAGATTTCTCAGGAGTTTGAAGCATATCCAAATGAACAAGAGGAGAGAGAATAGTAGAAGGAAGTAGGAAGACTTAGGATTCCTAGGTTAGTACTTGTATGATTGAAAAAAAAATAAAATAAAACATACTCGGTGGTGGAAATGTAGTCTGCGTGCATGAGTGTTCTTTCTGTTAGGACAAGAATGTGAATTTAGATTGGGCTTCAGTGACCTGAACTCCATTGTTACTTGAGTGTAAATGCACTTTTTCATTGTTTAGGTTAGCCAGCCTGGAATTGCCAGCTGAACTGCATCTTTTGGTGTTACTCTGCTTTGACAGATAGAAATAAGGTCAGGTCTAGTTTAGCTGGCAGTCTTCCTATTTAGATGAACCATGAACCTGTGTTGTACAATTTAATTATTAATCCTTAAACAAAAGCAAGACTTAATTCTAAATGTTCTTAAATGGAGGTAACTTCAAATAACTCCCGTTTTCTCTTGTACTAGCATTGAGTTTTTCATTTAGAGATATGCTAAACAAGAACCAAGGACCCTTGGAGGAGGCAAATCTTACTTAACATGTCAGTTTCCACTTTCATATTCAGTTCTTCTCCAGACAAATAAGCTTCTTACTCTCTAGGAGAGCTTTACTCTGCTGAAATCAGTCACTGAGATGTCTTTGTCTTTATTTATGCAGCACTTCAGGGCAGCATCTCAGATCCTGAAACAGATTCTAGTAAGTGTAAAAGCGTGTGTTACTTGTTTTTATTTTTTCATGTAATAGCTGCTTAGTAACAAAAAAGGAAGAAGAGAGGCGGAAGCAGATGATGTTGTGAATGCCTCGGTCTCATCTGGTGAAATATGGTTTGTAAGACACACCAAAAAAACCCGTGGTTTGGTAGGAAGCTTTGTTTCCCTGTTCTATTTTTAACTTCAGCTACTGTAGTGGTAGACATTAATCATCATTCTGGAAATGGTCATTTTTATAAATATTTGCATATTTTCCTGTTAAATAAATGGTTGTCTATTGAGGAGGGGAAAAAACAAAACTCATTTTGAGTTTGTGTCTCGTGAACTATGATTTTTGAGGTTATACCATGTTGAACCTATAGAAGTAGAAACTAGGTTTGATCTGCAATTTCCTTTCAATGTCTGTGTGTAAATCTTATACCAAATTAAAATCTCTTTGACATGGTCCTTCATCTTGTGTTTTATTAGTTCTCTTAAATTATTTTACAAGACTTACCGTACTTAATATTCTGACATGAGTGAGGGAAAATCTCTCTATTGTTGCATTTGCTATAAAGAAAAAAGTTTTGGTTTAAGTGCCACATCCTTACAAATTTCACCTCAAAGTCTACCTAATTCCCCTTAATTTCAGCAGAAGTTGCTTGCATGCATCTAAGTGGTGAGGTTAGCATTCAAACCAGAATGTAGTTAACCTTGAGAGCTAGTCCCTTCAACCAAATTAGAGGCTTAAATTATTAGTCCCTAATCTTGTGACAACCCTACTAAAAAGAGTAAATCATTACCTTGATGTTGCTTAACAGTAATTCTATTACAACATGTCACATAATTGTTTGTTTCTCCTAGACCGAGCTGGAGCTTGTTATATGCTCTGAAGAGACTAAGTTCAATGTATTACAATTACAAAACAGTTATTTCCTCAAGTGAGAGCATCTCTTATCTCGGAGCGCTGTGGTATGATCTTATTGCAGAGGCTGCTACTGAACATTTTTCTCTCATTACATGCACTCCTAAACCTTTTATGCAAATCTAAGCAGTTGCACTGTTTTGACCAAGGCTATGTGCTGAAGTCAGCCTCTGGTATTCCTTATATTACTAAAGCTGTACACTGTAGATACATAGGCTTGTGTAAGAGCTAGTCTTCTTCCTTTTTGTAGTTTTCTGTACCTTCCTGTAAGGTTTGGCATTTTTTTCTACTTTACATCCTGATAATGATGTAGAGAGGAATTTAGCACAAAGAAACCTAGACTACAAGCCTACAGGTCCTATTGACAGATAAAAGGCTTATGATTAGTTAATTCAAGACTGACCTGATCTGTAAAGTTGACTAATCAAAATGAGGCACTTTGAGCTATGTTCAAGCAAAAGAGTGACCTGACTTGCACAGCTGCAGAGCTTCTGCAGCTGTTAATTGCCTTTAATCTGTCAGGCTTAAACATTCAAGCTTTCCACTGTAATTTTTCAGTCAATTAATCAGACTCCCACTGTCATGCCAAGTGGGTATGTTTGCAAAGCACTGCACAGTTTTAAGTGAGAGGAGTGGGGTTTGTATATACAGACTTTTCTACATGTTGCATAGAAAAATAGGCTTTCTACTGTCAAAGTGGGCATACCACCTGTAGGACCATGGGACAATCAATCCTGTGCAGTCTCCATGGTTTGCTATCTAGGAGAGAGTACTTACCTTTGATTTCTTACTGCAGACTTGCATTAGGACTGTGAATAGGTGAATATTCAACAGAACACTAATCACAAAGTGTTTTCTGAGAAGACAAAATACCCATTGCAGCAGTGGCAAATGAGTCTTGATGTAAGATCAGTAGTTCTCTTCCCCCTAAAGAGCTGGAGGAAGAAAACTACCTTGAAGAATACTAGTGGGATTATATGTAACAGAATTGTGACCCTAGATTTAGAACTCAAATAATAAGATGATGCATAGTATGGCCCAAATTTATTCCACTCCCACCATCAGTAAGCTTGTGTGGGTACTCAGGAGTAAATTAAGCATGGCAGACTGCTGGAATTATGCTAGGTAAATACTTGATGCGTGACCATGCATTGGGGGAGGGAGGGATATTTGGAAGGGAAAGAGGAATATTTTTAAATGTACTTTTCATGTTTAAACTAGGAGAACAGAGTTAGATAGTCTAACTGTTCTCTAGCTACTTGGAAGAAATTATTGTATTTGTGGGAAGCTGTTACGGGAAGAACTCGCAGTGAAATTCTTTTTTCCCTCTGAACTTAAAGCCTCAGTGAGTCATTTGCACACACACTCCCCCCTCCCCCTGCCGCCCTTATTTCCCTGGGCAAATATCACAGCTGTTGTGAAGATGGTTGTAGTTCACAAAGCTTCAGATCTGAGTGTCTGAAGAGGCAAATTGAAGTGTTATCAGAGGAATGTGTGAATTTGCTGAATCTCACATCTTTAGCTTTGAGGTACAAATAACCTTTCTAATAATGATGGAAACAATGCTGATAAGATGGAATACTGTATTACCAAATGTACACAGTACTAAGTGATATCAAAGTGATTATGTCCCACTGTGCCTTTGCTGCCAGACTGTTTCTCCACAGCTGCATGGCATCCCTACTCCCATGGTGGAGAGCAGTTGTATTTCTCCTCCTCCTCGTTGGCTGGCAGCTCTTCTGCTTAGCAGAGCTGGCTGATGCTGTGGCTCATTGGTCCTAGAGGAATGAGAGGACTGCCGGGGGTAGAAGGTTATCTTAGTGGAAGAGAAGGGTGTCACCTGTGTGCTTGCTCTGTGGGATTCAGCTCCCCAGCAAAATTGGGTTGGCAGGTGGCAAGGGATTAGTGACAAATCTGTTAATTACTAAGGATGTACTAACCTCTAATTTAATGGGCTGCAACAATATTGTACAACTTAATAATTACTTGGTAGTAGGAAGCTCACTGCTAGGCTGTTGAACTGGGCACTAGGTCTCTTCTTCCAGTGTTGGAGATCTTGTTCTAAGGAACGTGGCACTTGATTGATGGGCTTTGTTTATTGAGAGAGTGCCAAGCAGAAGGGATTTGCAGCAGTGTCTTTGCTACGGAATGTGGCAAATGGAAGTCTTTTTGCTTGAAACTGCAACTTTATTCAATTCCCTTCTGTCCTGGGGTGTTCTTTGCCGTTTTAGACAGCAAGGAGCAAATTAATGAGATAAGCAGATCTAGGCCTATGCCATTTCTACCATTCTGGTCAACATGCTAAGTCATTTGACTGCCACATGTTACTTATTCCCTGTCATTTTTCATTTCTGTAGCCCTAAGGAGATGATGAAAAGTGCATGGTCTAGTGGTCTGGTAGGATTTTGCTCTAAGTGCATTCGCTGGTCTGTGTTAATTGAGAAGGTATGTGGAATAAATGCACCTCACACATGAATCCGTTGTTGTGAAATGTCATTCTTACCTTCTTATGGAAACAAAAGTTGTGAGAAAGCTCTGTCTTCCATGCAGTCTTTACCAGTTGTAGAGTGGTGTTGGCCAGTCTTTTTTTTTTTTTTTTTTTTTTTTAGTTTCCTATTGTTGGGTTATTAGGTTTTTGAGCAGCTTACAAGTAAAGATCAAATATGAACTTGGCCTTATACTCTGGCATGGGTCCACATAAAAAGCAAATACAAGCCTCATGTGTTCCTAATAATTCTGTGCTAAGAAGAAAATAAACTATATCACTATTTAAGCCTAGTGTCCTAAGGTCTGATGGTTTTATATTGCATATTTCAGCAACAACACCTAGAACAAGAAGAAGGAGCTTGTACTAGAATGGAAACAATTAAGGATGGTGTTCTGTAGAACTGCCAAAATGTCAAAAGGGATGGTGAGTCTTGGAGAATAGATTCCTTGTGATTTCTAACTGAACAGTTGCATCTCCAACAAAATGGAATGAAAAATGATAGAGAAAAATCTATATAGCATTCCAAACCAGCAAAAAAATTCAAGCTTTAAGATTGATCAAGGCATACGGTACATAGCAAGAACTCTTTCAAGATCAATTGTGTATACTTTAGTCTTAATACCTTCTGGTATTCTCTCTATCCTTTCTGACTTGAGGCTTACTTTTTCCCATTCAGTTAAACTACAAATATTGCAGTCCTTCCTCTCGTCCATGCCAGCTGCTGGTTCTCTGGTAGACTGCACAGGAGAGAAAGCAGCACTGGAGCAATGGGAGTGAAGCACAGTGATTTTTGTTGTTACTTTCCTGTTGCTCGTTGAAAAACAAATAAAAAACCCCAAACCCAACAAACCACCAAAAACCCAAAGAAAGAAAGTGTTTACTAACTATTATTACGATTGTAAATGTCTTATGTGGACTTAAAAGGTAGAGAAGTCTTATGTTTTTGCTACTTGTCTTTTTTCTTGGGGAGATAATCCACACGAGATCTTTGGAAGAGGAGCAACTACTGCTCTGATATCTTAATACTTGTTCTTCCTCAGATGCAAATAAAAATGGATGCACAGTTAGAAAAATTTGGCACCATGTTATAGCTGGAGTAATCTAGCCACCCATCTGTTCTTCCAAGAAAAACAAAATAGCCATAAATGCAAAGCTAGCACTGTTAATCAAAGCTGTAGCATTATGCTTTTTGTGAAAGGTGGTAGATTTCAAAGAATGGATTTTATTCATAAATACCCACATGTTAATGCTACACATATATAATGTGTATATATATCTAAACATGCAGAGATATAAATGGAATATAACCTGGATAACAGGAAGTGGAAAGAGTCTGCAGTTTTACCTAAAACCAGCTGTTTTTCAGGATGTGTCTTTGATAACCATAAGGATGCTTTTACTTCTCTGGTATGAGAAGGCAAGGTCAATAACCAAATTGCTGCTTCTGATTTTCTTTTTTTTAAAAGTGATTCTTTGGAGCAAATACCATGCGTAGTCTATCAATGGTGTATCTCCATTGGTTTATCATGTAAACTCTGTGTTTTTGTGATTTTACCAAAGTCTTCGCTAAGCTGTGATGATCCTAAATTTAAAAATAAGTATGTAACAGGGGAATTTTAGTTAGAAGCATTGGGACTGTTAGGTTTTGATCTGCTGGAGATGTACACGACAGAAATTTAAAAATAACTCCATCATAACCCAGGAAATATCTTTCATTAAAATAGTGACTTACTAGTTAACATTAAATGACTAGAATGCTCTGAAAGATTGCCTGAAGGATATTTTCTGGAGGCTTTTTGGTCAGTCTAGTGCGCTTCTAACACTTTCTAGCATGCCTCTAAAGCTGAGACTTCTTTTCGTGCCTGTAGATAGTAACTATCTCAACATGTAGATGTGTATTACAAACACGTTTGTAAGTGCAGTTTTTTAGAGGATGTTAAGTATATCAGTCTGTATGGTTTCAAATCCTATTAAAAAGTCACAAATGCCATTATATTTTTAAAAGTATGCAGAAATAGCACTTTCTTCTTTTAAGCTCAGCATATGTAGGCCTTCTTATTTTTTGTTGCCAGTAACACACACAGCTGAATCAATGCAGCAGCGATATGTATGATCTGACATTCGTCTTGGGTCTGGGTTAACTGTTGTTGTATTTACTATACAAAGATGTCAGGTTTGATTACTTAGGTTGAAATAGGACTAATCCCATTGACCCAAATTCCTGAATTTCCTATGTGCAAGTGAAATCCAGCTTCAGCTCTTCATTGTGTACAACAAGTGACTTGTATTTAGAATGCCTTAAGACTATCTAGCATGTGTATAGCAGGAAGATAATCTGTAAATATTGTAAAAGCTTCTGCTGGAAACATTATATGCTCCATATGTAAGAGTAAACTTGAATTTTATAGAGTACCAAAACTTGGAAATGAAAGAATGCTGTATGGGCTTCTTGGGGATAATAGCTATTAGTTTTAGGCAGTGCACAAAGCATGAGCTTTTAGAGGTCATAAAGAAGAGTGCCCTTATATCACAACCAGTTCATGTCTGTAAGGAATCTGGCTGCACTGTTTTGAAAGAGCATGTCACAAAAACTTTTTGTTTTGAAAGAGTGGTACACAAAGGCAATGTATTCCTTGTAGCTCATCTTGCTAAGATTAGTAGGGTTGCTGGAGTTTATACCATATACCGTTTCTTTAGGAACTGTATAGATATGAATTTTATATATACATATATTTATTTATAGTGTGTGTAATAAATAAAAATAAGTTTTGGAGGTGAAAAGTCAGCGGGGCCAGGAGTCAGCCAAATGTTCTTTGGACCAGCTTTGATGTTACCATAAGAATGGAAAAAATAGATAATACTATTAGATGTTTAAGAAAGGATTTGGAAAGAAGCAAGTTCTCCAGGGCAGGTTAATGTGATGCCAAGAAGCATCTTCAAATTAAAAGAGGGGGGATGGAATAATCAAACTGGACTGTAGAGTGTATGTAAAAGAATTCCAGGTTTCTGCTAGATTCAAGCTTTGGCTGGAATAGGTCATTATGTCTTAATTTAAAAAACAAGAGTCAGTGGGAAGGAAATGGAAATATCTTTTAAAGTGAACCTTCCCATTTATAGATTATTTTTTCTTATTATTATTATTATTTTTGGAGCACTTGATGGGACAATAGGAATGGCTGCATGGAGTCAGGTCTGAGGAGTGTTTACAGTGGGGTGTAAGAACTGGACAAAGATATAGAATATTCTTCTAGCCTAAGGACTTGCAGCTAAGAGGCTTGCTGGTGTCATTTGAAGTGCCAGAGACTGAGATCTTGGATTCTGAGATGCATTTCTGTATTCCCAGCTTCTCAATCACTGTGCACTAAACTAGATGGATTACAGCATTTTTCTTTTGTTGGTTTTTTTTTTCTTCTCCTCTGAAATATTAATGCTCACTAGGGCCTTTACTCCTTTACAAGGAGTAATGTCTTTAAACTGAAAGAGGGTAAATTTAGACTACATATAAGGAAGACATTTTTTATGATGAGGGTGATGAAACACTGGAACAGGTTGCCCAGAGAGGTCATGTATGCCCATCCCTGGAAGCATTCAAGGTCAGGCTGGACAGGGCCCTGAGCAACTTGATCTAGCTGAAGATGTCCCTGCTCATTGCAAGGGGGGATTTGACTAGATGGCCTTTAAAGGTTCCTTCCAACCCAAACTATTCTGTGATTCTATTCAATGACCATGCTGCAGTACCGATAAATCCATTCCCATCTTTAGTTTTCTGAAGTCTTTTTCCCAGTGTGAATGAGTTAACCCATATAAAGGCTTTCATCAGAGTATATGACTTGACTTTCAAATCGGGTTAGAAACTGAGATGATTTGAAGAGAAGAGTTAAGTGACGTCAAGATCAGATGGAAAACAAGGATCTAGAACTCGTATTTTAGCTCCTTGCCTCTGGCCTACCTTACTGTCAGGTGTTTGTTACTCTTGCGGTATGTTGTGGGTTTTTTGTACCTCTTGTGAAACCTTTCTACAAACTTTGTTGGTACTATACCAGTAATATATTTGATTAGGCAAACTGTGATCTGTGTTGTAAAATAAGAATGTTGTTCTTCATGCCTTGTGAAGTACTGCATATGAATGTCTTCTGTGCTTGAAAATAGACCTGCATGAACTCACTTTTGAATACAGCTCTACAGCTTTGGAGGCGTAGGCTAATGTTGGCCTAATCCTTGCTTTTGGAGTTCATCAAACAAGTTCTAAGGGGGAAATACTTCCCCCCCCCCCGTCATATTTCTGAAGCAAGTAGCGAATTCCATGAAAGAAATGATAATTTCAAATGGCATTGTCCAAATTGTCTTGTAGAAGCAGCCTGCTGTGTGTGATTACACCTTCTTGGGGTTAAGTGATATGAAATGACTGTTCCCTCTCATGTCCTCCAAATTAAAATAGTTTTACTGCGGTCTTTCTGGTGTAGCCTTGCAGTGTACATTTGTTTTAAAAATTAAAATCTTGACATAAAATACCAACTGTGCGTGATCTGGTGGTTACAATTAAATTCAGCTTTTGTAGAAAGTAAGCATGAGCTTGCACAGATTCTTCTTTCCAGTGTATGCGTTCTTTTTTTTTTTTTTTTACCTAAGTGATGAAATACTGCAGCCTTAGATCCTGGTTATTATGATCCATGCTCCTACCTGTTTCATTCCTTTGATTTTAGTGTTTTGGGTGGTTGGAGGTGGGAGTGGCAAAATACTTATGCCTTTACAACATCCTCTAGAGAACTCCCTATCGTGATTTAAAAGGGAATAGTCACTGGAATCAGAATAAAGAAACCGTGTTTCTGGTATACTTACTTGCTTGCATGAGGTTTTAAGCACAAGGAGATTCAAAGCTGTTGGAGGTGGGGGCTATCCATTAGCAATACAATTAAAAGTTGGGCCTTCTAATTCTATAAATTACACTTGCATGGTTATTAGCTTATTTTGAGATTCTGGTTCATAGTCAGAGTTTCCAAGTATGAGAAGAGCAAACTCTGACATGCTTTACTGCATCACTATTAGGAAACCAGCACCATCTCTTGTGTTGTACACCAGTGAAGTAGAGAGCGAGTCTTTGCGGTTACGCTTTGTCTTTAAATTGTATCACTAGTCTCTTTACAAGCAAAATAAAAATAGGAAATATTTGTCTCATTTTGTTTTCCCAGGGTCTGACAGAAGCTGAGCTTTCTCTTTGGTGCTGGCTGCAGCCATTTGCCTGCAGAGGTATATTTCTTTAAATATAAGGTTACTGCAGTCTACCAGAAGAGGGACACGCAAGCTTGAAGGGCTCGCGGATGACATGACCAAATGCTTCCTCTAAACCAGGGCTTGCTGAATTTCTTTAGTATTCAATTAGTAGCTTTTTATTTGGGTTAGTGATAGAGTTTAAGAATTTACTTATTGCAGTCTTTTGCTGATAGACGTTCAAAAGGACTTTCTTTATAAGCTTTATGCATTTTTGTTGTTTTTAATATCCTGGTGCAAGAACGTTTTAAAATTGCTTATATTCAGTAATCTTTCTGTTAACTTAGATATACAGTCACATGAAATACTCTCTTTAACTGGCAATAGTAGTCTTGGACCTAAATTTTGTTAGTCTTGTACAGGCACAGTATATACAATGAACCAATGGATCTTGTATGTCTTGCAAAAATGCTTTGGTATCAGAAATGATAGAAAATTATGAACAGAAATGTAGGCTTCTAAGGTGTTTTTTTCACCTTTCTTCTTTTTTTCACTTGTACTCTTGATGTTCTTTAAATTGATTTTAAGTAAAATTCTAAGAAAACAAAAAAATATTTCCTAACAACAGACTTAACTTTATATGGCAAGACATCTGCTGTTAAATGTACCTATCAGATATGCTTTATAATCAGTAATGGGTATTTGACTCCTTTTTGTAAATTTGTAAAAGCCTTTATTTAGGTGTTGCTTTTATTAAATGCCAGTGGTCTGCCAGCTTAAATACTTAAAGGTGTTTTGACATGTAATTAGAAATTATTTTGTGGTCCAGCAGTGCTTCCTAAATTAACAATTATGAGTACATTAGTGATAAAGTTGTGTGCAGTTCATCACAAACCAGTCTAGCAGTAAAATAGTTTCAACTCTCACATTTTGGAATCGAAAACTTCTGCCAAGGAAATAAATAGCTTGTGGAAACTCCCACTCTAAGTGTCTACGTGTGTTTGGGGGAAGTCACTTTGCAGCTGTCTGCAGCACAGCTGTCTGCAGGAATAGGACTTTGGCAATCATATTTGTACTTCTGCTCAGTTACATGATTATTTTTTTTTAAAACTATGATCTAGTTTAAATTGTTCTACAAGCACAAATGAGAGACATCAGTTAATCATAACCATAGCTGCATTTACAGTCTTC
Source organism: Ibidorhyncha struthersii (assembly GCA_013398815.1). NCBI lineage: Eukaryota > Metazoa > Chordata > Aves > Charadriiformes > Charadriidae > Ibidorhyncha > Ibidorhyncha struthersii. The sequence goes on from VZSZ01010017.1 coordinate 46,585, forward strand.
TTTACAAGACCTTGTATATAGGTGACAGTTGCAAGGAACAAAGAACCTGTCCATCTGGTTTGAATAGAATGGAAGTCTTGCCTTGGTAATGTGTCTTTGAATTTATTTTAAAGAAACATGATAAGCAACAAAAATGTTTAAGAACTTGCCTTCTATTTTAAGTGTTACTTATACCAAGTGTTACTGTTATGGTCTGACTGGGATAGACTTGACACATACTTAACTTGCTGGGTGAATGCTCCTATACAGTTTTGAAGGGCCTTTTGATTTGCTAGAAATCCCTTAAACTTAACTTGAAAAGCTACTCATAATAAAATTGCCAACATAGAAAATTGTGCTAGGATAGCTGTACTGATTTTAGGTCGATCCTTATTTACATCCGTATTAAGTCTTAGGTTATTTTTCAAGGCTAGCTGATGTAAGAGAATCTGTTAAATGATAATGGAGAGTTTGCAGAAGGTTCTTCTCGTCCAGCTGCACAGTGTGACTTGATTTTTACAAGCTATGTGTATACTGCAAATACTTTGTGGATGTATTTTGGTCTATAGATGTTTGAGCAATATATGACAATAACCATATCCCAAAATCATAGTCAGTATATGATCTTCTGGGACTTGTGCCAAGGTGTTTGGTAAAACAACCAGAAAAAGTTACAACTTTGTTTTAAAATTGATACGCTCTTTCTCTGAAGCATGGCTTGCTTATTGCAGACCACTGCTGGCTGGCTTTTTTGCAGATCCAAGCCAACAATATGTCCATAGATGTTCAGACCTTAAGAGCAGGGGGGTATAAATAGAAACTCAGAAGTTTTTTGACCTGAAGTGTTTCTCAGTTTTAAATTGAATGTGTATTATCAAGGCTTTGACTACTTTTTAAAATATATATAACTAAATAAGTAAATTCATTATTAAGGCTTCTTCACATCTTCCTAAGTAAACTGAATGAGGGAATGAAGTTTAAAGAATTGGAACTCTTTTTGGCATGGAAAGAGAATTTTTGGAAGTTCTGGCTCATTTCTCCCTCTTGTTGCTGTTGTTTTTTGTTTGTTTTTTTTTTTGTTGTTGTTGTTTTGGTTTTTTGGGTTTTTTTTTGTTTTTTTTTGTTTGTTTTTTGGTTTTTTTTTTGTTTTTTTTTAATTATTATTCTCCAGGTCACCCAGCAGAAGTAATTCTGATGCATGATTATTTGCATTTTCACAAGACTGCCTTATCTAGCAGATGAAGGATTCAGGCGAGTAATTTACACTTGCTCTTTTACAGTCTGAGTTGTGGAGTATATGGTTGACAGACATATCATCCCTCAATATATTGGGTGTGTTTCCACTGTGATCTAGAAACTTGGGACTAAACTAGTTTGGTAGAATTAGTAAAATAACAAGACTCATAATAATCTGCTCCCAATTAAAGTCTGTGGCCTTCTTTAATGCCTTACTATACTGTAGGCTTTTATGGAAACATAATGTACGAACTCTTAGTTATTCTGAGTGGAACTTGACTACTGAGGTGACTACTTGCTGCAGCTGAAGGAAAGTATCTTTTACGCTATTTTAACTTTTTTGGTTTTGCTTTGTTAATTTTCCTGCCTGGCCTGTTGCTGTGCTCTTCTCTTCTCTTCTCGTGCTGCTTTTATTTACAGTCCATTCTTGCAGTTTCCTGTAAATTGGTCAGCAAGAGGAAGCTGTCTTGCTGCAGACACAGCCCAACCCGTCAGCTAGACTGGTGAACTTTTACTGGCAAGGACAGCATAGTGATAGATGTATATTTTATTGCTCTTGCTTTCCATTAAGTAAAGATAAGTAGGACTGCTTTTGACTGGGAGCAAGAGCTGTTCCTAACAATGGGAGAGAGGATTGGCTGACTTCCTCAGACAGTGACCCTGCTGGAATGAAATCCAAATGTTGGTTTCTGGTGCTTTGGTTATTCCTATTAAGGCTATCTGAGTGAAATAACACAATGTTAAAGAAATGAAGTAACTACTTTTGACTGAAATCCTCCCAAGGCTAGCTTGGTGCAAGGCTGCTTCTCACCACTGATTTTGTGGGGACAAATGAAGGTTAGTGGTCTGAAAACCATATAGCAGAGTTCTTCACCAAACTGAATTTTGCATTGTGAAGGAGGATAAATTTAATACTTTTTCACTTTCTTGATAGACATGTTAATCAAATCCATAAAGATTTCCAGTTTCTTCAGACTCTTTATTTGCAATTTTGAAACACAACGAGTCCGATTAATGTTTGGTCTAGAAAGTTAGGCTGAATTTTTGTTCTTCCAAAACTGTGAAACATCAGATTTTTTTTGTTGTCGTTCCTCGGTGGAATACCAGCTTGCGTGTGTGCATGTGTGAAGTGCTCACAGAGTTAGAACAGAAGCTATCTTGACAGTGTTGGAAATCACCAGAAAAATCAAAAGGGGATCTTGGAACTTGAAATGAAACATTCTGTATGTCTGAGTGCTTAAGTGAAGAACGGGAGAGGACAGCATCAGAAAGGTTAGAGTGGAAAAGCTGTACTTCAGGAACATGTGTTGGATAAATGAGACATAATTAAAATGAGACTGTTGAGGCCAAAGAGCATGGTACTATAGTTGCAGAATTTGGGGCGGGAAACCAAGACTTAGGTGTGTCACACCAGAAAAGGCAAAGAGGAACTGATATCCCCCCCCCCAGTGTTACATATACTCAAATGCTGTCATTTTGATTGTAGCTTTTTTGCTGAGGTAGAGATAAAGGTTGCAAAGATGGTAATGTAAACTTAGAGTATGCTTAGATAGCAGGCAACTGGGGAAGGAAAGATTGCTTTGAAGCATTGTGTGTTAATGCTTAAAGTCTAAATTGCTAACTCATATTGTAGCAGATAAAGCAAGTGAATTTAATTCACAAGGTGCTGAGACGTAGTCCTCTTTACATAATTTCTGTGTTAAAAAAAATCTGTTAATTAAGCCACTGAGACAAGTGGGTATTGATTCTTACTAAATAGCATCAGGATTTTGTGTTGATATGCTGATCGTTTTAGCTAACAACATGTGTGTGATACTTATGGTTTGCTTCCCTTTCCTACATAACCTGGCTATGGAGGGAGTGCAAATGAGTGCCCTATGGTGAAGGCGAAGAATTGAATTTCTAGCTGAAACAGCCATGGCCAGTATCTGAAATGTTATTTTCTTCTGTGCTTTGGCTGTTGGGGTAGTTTACAAAAAGAAAAGATATTACATAGAAACTTCTTCCTTCTATTTTGGAGTACAGATTCGTGTCCATGTCCCCCAAAATATGTGAAGTATTTACTTGGTATGTTCACGTATGTAAGTTTTGTCCATCATTCTGAAACTTGCTGGGTGTTTTTGTCATTTTTGAACTTTCTAGCCCGAGGTGTTGGTTAATCCCACACAAAGTCAGTGAAACACTTGACTAATTTAAAGAGCTCCAGATGAAAATAAGTGTAAAACAATGGCATTTATTCATCATCAGTTGGTGATACTTGTCCTGTAGAATTGTTGCCCTCACGTTGTGAGCCTCTTGGATTTGAATTTTATTGTCTTTCGTCATTTGCGTAACATCAAATGTACAGGCAAGACTTGCTCTAAAGCATGTATGTGCTGCATAATCTTTGGAAATGGCTATTTTTAATTTCTTGGGTTGAAGAGGGAAGGACAAGCTCCAGCTACAGGATAGAAAGGAGATGAAATATTTCGAATAGTTCTGCAGTGCAGTTTCAGTACCTGAAGTGCAGGCTCTTCGGAAGCACAGGCAAGCATTTCTGAGCTGTGCCTCTGTTGGTGTGAGAGCCTGAGTGCGCTGTAGGAAAAAAAAAAAAGGACTACTTTCTTTTTCTCCCAAGGGAAAGTAGTTGATTGAAAGGTGAGTAGGAAGCAAGTGAGCACTGGAAAATCCCCTCTGCTTTCTGGCTTGCTATCTCACAGAGGTTTGAGGTATGCAGGGTTTGATTTATAATCTCTCTGGGAAGTTGGGAAATCTGACAAAGATACTGCTGCCCACTAACAGTGGGGGAAACAGGAAGTAACAAAGGAAACAAGTCATTGCCTAGGCGTCCCTGTTGGCCGCAGTGCAGTGCAGATGTACAAGCAGTTGGGGCAGGGTTTCTTTTCCTTTTGTGTGTTGATCGTACAGCAGCTACTGCAGTCCCTTTCAACCTTACAATACACAAAACAGGGAGAAGTGCAGAGATGTTCCTGTCATGCCTGAGAGGGGTCGTAAATTATTAATGGCTTGGTCATCACAAAGGAAACAATCATTCAGTGAAACTGTCATCAGAAAAACTATGTGTCGATCAGGCACTGTCACCAGGTTAGTGCATCTTTGTGGCTTATATTTCTGTCATCTTTTCTTGTTTAGGTAGAGAGCAGACTAAAACCTAGAGTAGAATATTGTATCTGGGGTAAGATGCTTTTAACTCATGCAGAAAATTCAAAGGTAAAGAAGTGAAGGGGGAAGAGATGAGGTGAGTGTTGGTTGAAAATGTTTGCCAGAAAAGAAAAGCAAGTTGAAGCAAGTTAAACTGAGTAAGCTTATTTAAAACAGCGTGTCTCAGTTGGGCTTAGTTCTCTGTTCCCTTTGACCTGTAAGATTTATTTGACTTCACAGTGTTTGTACTGTGCTATTAATCCTCTTGAGAGACTATGGTGAAAGGGGCTGCTAGAAGTATTAAGAAATGGAATGTGTAACCAAAGAAGTAGCAGAGATATAGAAGATTACTTCAGAAATACTAGAGAATGTTTAATAAATGGAAAAGAGACCCGAAAATTTTGCAGAAAGCAGTTTTAAGAACAGATGGTAAATGTTTAGATTGTTGTACTGGAGAACTAGTTTTTGTCTGGAACTATTGAGAGCACATTGGGGAAGCTTTTATTTTGCAGTTTTGCTGTATGTAATGCTGCCTCATTTTTGGTTAAGCCTTTCATAGAGTCTGAAACTTAAGTCTCCCTCTGCATTATATGAGGAACGCATTCATTTCTGTAAGTTGTGTTACATATGTACTGTTATATGTAAGTTATATATTCAGAAGGAAACTAGTGTCTTGCTTTGCTAGGTTTTACTTTCAAAATAGAATTTGAAGACTAGAAGTTATGAGATATTATGGGGTTTAAAAAGTTCTCAGACTTAATTGGCATAGAGATACTTGTTACAAATTCAGATCAGGTTTAATTTCTGTACTGCAGCTTTGGAGGCTGTTTTTCATTTGTTTTCAGCGTGACCAAACTGGGCTGCAGGACACACCATAAATATTATTATAACAAGTGAGAATTTTGAAACTACAGCTGCCAAAAGCTGTATTAAAAGATGAGGGTAATGTGTTTTTACGCCTATATACTGCAAGATGTGGGGATGATCACATCTGCCATATGTTCTGCTGAAGTTAAGCAAGAGCTAAGGACTCATGGCTCTTCCAGGATGCAATCCTTAGTTGAATCAGCTTGTATTTGCTTTAATTGGGCTGAATGCCATTAGCTCTTAAGGCCAAAAGGGGTAAGTTTTCTTCTATAATGTAATCCAGATTTTTTAATGTGGGAGAATTTTTTATTTTTACTTGCGGACGGCCTTTAAGCCTGTAAAGTTACACTGTAGCCTCCAACCTAGCTAGCCTATAAACACACACTGAGGGAGTAGGTTAAAATTACTACAGAGCTATACATTTGCATACTACACCATAACAGAAGTCTACTGTCCATTTGGAGTTTGAGCTTGGTAACAGTATTGTTACGATTCGGAAGGAACTTCTGCATCAGAATGGCATTATCTAGGTTACACAATGAAGTGTGTAATTTCACATTTTTTCATACTGTTGTGGCTTTCATGGTACTTTAAAATAAAAAACAGCTCATTGTGTTTGAGAAAAATATACTCGTGATAGACTTGGACTGACTTTATTGATACATTACAAATGCATTGCAAATTGGTTTGGTTTTTAGTCTGGCAGACTGGTTTGTATGTATGAAGTAATTACAGTAGTAATTGTATAAGCTCTGTATCATACTCGAGAGTGCTAACTACACTGTTCTGTCTTTCCAAAAGTACTGTTAAATGATGAAGCAAATCCTATAAACTGCTGTTCCACCATTTCTCCTACTACACTCTGAGGCCTATCATTTCCCGCACGGGCAGAGAATTATCATGAGGAATCATCTGAGAAACAAAGTGATGCAAGGCCTTCCATTGTCTGCTGCAATCCTCTTCTGGTTCAGAGGGTTCAGTTCAGTGCTGTTTCGGGGCGGGGCGGGGAGGTTGATTCAAGAGCCACTTATAATGGGTTTTGGGGCTTGATGGGAAACTTAAAAATAGGCATCTAGTCCGTTGGTGAGTGGGAAGAAGAATAAAGTGTGTAGCTATTACTGGGAGCTTGCACAAAACAATGCCACCTTCTCTTTGTAACAAAGGACTGGGGTTGAAAAAAGAGCATTGCTTGGCTCTGATTGCACTTGGTGGGCCTTAACTTCATCGTCAGCTCCATGGGAGAGACTCTGCTTATGCACCTGGGGTGAAAATGTGTAGTGAGGTCTTTGACTTGTGGTGCAAGAATGTAACTGTATAAGGAACAACTTTGAGGTACCTTTCTGTTCTTAATGATCACAAAGCTAACAGGCTCTACAGTGACTTCAGTGCTTGCTATTGATCTGTTCTTCATGTAATGGATAAAAAAAAAATATAAAAGGAATATCAAAAGTGGGAGGAACCATTTCAGTGAGCTAAAGGCAACCATATTGTAGATGCTAAGACCAGAAAAATCTTTTAAGAACATCCATTTTTCCTTCCTCCCACCCCTACAATAAAGATCCTGTGATTACATTGTTTTGACAGCTTTCTGCCAGCAGCTTGATGTAAAGTAGCATGTAGTATCATTCCGGGATTGTTTTGTACTGTTAAGTAAAGGAGAAAAATCTGCTTGCGACTAGATTAGAAGTACTTAAATGGATTTTGGAAGCTTAACTCAAACATCTCAGTTCAGAATAGCAAAGTCCTCCCTATGTGTCTGCAAATGATAGTGCTTGAGGACCCTACAGATGTGATGGTGAGTGCTATAAGCCACAATGAGATCCAGAAAGTAGGCACCGCAGCCTCTAAATCTGTTGAAAAGTTTGGTATATTAGGGGTGCTCTTAAGCTCATGTAACATGTACTGGGTTGCATGGAGTTCAGCCATGTGTCCTTTTATTCACTTAGCTGGGATGGGGAAATTCTGAGGTTTGATCTCTATTCTCAGGACTGTTTTATAGTGAGTAGTCAAAAGTAAGAAATGATCATGAATAGAGGAAGCAGAACCTGATACTCTGTCCTTCCCCCTCAGTTAAATCCTGTAGTCGTCACACTGTAAAAGTGGATTTTTTTTTTTTTTACACCCCCCCACCCCCCGCTTGCTGCTCTGCTTCCCTGATTTACTTAAATATTTTTCTGTCTGCCTGATACTCTGGCTTTTCAGGATGAGGAGAAAGTGCCCCATCCAGACACACTTCAGTGAGTAGTCTTAACTAGTTGATTCCCATACAGAAGGCCAACATGACCTAGTCAAATATTTCTGTTTTCTGTATTGAACTGAGGCGGGATACCCTTGTCCCCAGTGTTTGCCTTTGGCTTCCTAGAAATCTCAGCTTACTGATTGTTTTGGATAACCTTTCTGAGACTTTTAACTCTGCCTCTTCTGATATGTTTTCAACTTAAGTACAGTACTGAAACAGTTTCACACCAAAGGCTAGGTGCTTAAGTCCTTTCTTGTTCTGTTTGGGGTTTTTTTGTTTTTGGTTTTTTTTTTTTTTTGTAGTAAAAGCACACAGGATTTGAAGACCCATGATGAACTTTGAATTGTTGGATGGCATTGAGACTAGTGTTAGAGACAGATCAAGAAAACTGAAATCAAAGTATATTTGTCTTAATAAAAATATTCCATTTTTACTTAACCTTTTTCCTGAATTTAACTAGAAACAGACTCGATTAATTTCTGATGTTAAAATGTTGGTGTGCCTGTCTTTTAAAGAAAAAAATAGTTCAGGACTTGGCCTTTGCGTTCCTCATTTCAAGGAAATCACTCGTAGCAGTACTGCGGTGTGGTTTGGTGTCAGCAGCCAGCTGGTTGACGCTCTCCATTTCCCTCACTTTGACGTATCTGCAAGGTGTGAAGATGTGGAGAAGTAATTTGATGGATTCTTTTTTTTGTTTCCCTCTCTTTTTTTTTTGGGGGGGGAAGGGTAACTTTTGTTACTTTTTTTTTTTTTAATTCTTAAAGGTTTAAAATATCTGTGCTTAGCCACTTCTTGGACCTGTTAAGATGTTGCTGTTGCTAGAAATCTCATTGTTGGGGAGGAGGAGGAAGGAACAACTCGGCTTGGAAAGATCTCAGTCATATAATAGGAAAGAGAGGAAATAGCAGAAGGAAGGATATAGCTGAATATACCAAAAGTAACTTACCTTTTTGTGGGCAGGAAGGTTCTGGAGGAAAACTGGGAAACCGTGGTGCATTTCAGTGTCTGGTGTGAGAACCTTTCTAGGGCCTTGGATCCTATCTTCTCTGCTTGTGCCTGTTTTATAACACTGGGGACTAAAACCTAATATTTGTGATTAAGTTTTCTATGTTGCCTAGGGACTTTAATTGAATTTAAAGTCTCCTGGTAGAAATGGTTAACAATTCCTACCCCTCCCCAAACATGCATCATCAGCAAAGGGCAAGCAGTTAGATCTAAATCCTTAGCTGATCCACTGAAAGATCAACTGACTTGCATTTCTGTTTTTCCTAATACATATGCAATGAATATGTACTCTACTGTTGCAATTAATCCCTCAACAAAACTGCATCACTTGCTTATTCTTTCCAGTATGGGCACTTCAAGTTGCCATTTTAGGCTGGAGAGACTAGTGCTCGGGTAGGTGGATTGTGCTGTAGGTTCTTGGATTCCTGTACTGAGCTACACTACTGACTTCCCTTTTGGGGAAAGGAGAATCAAACAGGATCCATTAGATTTCAGTCCTCCACTAAAAACTTTTCAGTTCCAAACCATCATTCATTTATCAGAAACTAATTAACTGGAGTGTCATTAGTTTGCTTCTTACCAGCAAAGGTCTCTAGCCCTGCGCTTGAGGATAACAGACCATTTTATTTCTAGGTCAAACTTCCCATTCAGTTCATGCATGATTTCTCTCCTGTATTATACAGGATTTTTAGCCTAATTCTGTTAGCAGTTAAAGAAAGGTCTCATAGTGATATATCAGACAGAAAAAAACTACTACTAAGAAACTAATTTTCTTGGTAACCTGTGTAAGATGATAGCAGAAAGAGTGGTAACTGCGAAGGTGCTTAGTGGAGCATGGCATTAATAATTGATATATAAATTAAGTCTGCAGCAATCGGAGAATAAACTTCATTTGCATAGGATGCTGTCACATACAACATCCAGTATGAGATTATATACGAATGCTTTCATTCATAATGAAACATGTAAATAAAGGGAGTAAGTAGTATTGGCTACTGCAGCTACTAAAATATGACTGTTGATTCCCTTATTATACAGAAAATTATATTGTATATATATGTGTGGCATAGAACTTTGGAGAAGAAACTGATTGTCTTTCTAGTCACCTGCCTTATTAAGTCTCACAGTGTTATCTGAGGCATTTTTAAAATATAAATACTTAAATAACATTTACTAAGCACTCTTCCATTGTTTCAACAACTGTCAATCACTTTTGAGAGCTGTATAAAAATAAATCTGGACTTTTTGCATCGTGTTTTTTTGTACATTACAAACTTCCTGGAATCTATGAACACCCTGTCTGTGCTACATACTTGACTGCTGAACCATGTTAGTTGTTTGGAAAACTTGTGTAAGGAAACGAGCTTTGTTTCTTGGTACTCCTTTCTTAAAGTAAAATCTAAGTTTTAAACTTTTAAAAATTATTCTATATTGTAGAATGATGGCCTCACAGGAGCAGGTCTGGCCAGTCCCAATGAAGGCAATTGGAGCACAAAACCTTTTGACAATGCCTGGAGGAGTGACCAAATCAGGCTATCTTCATAAAAAAGGAGGCACCCAGCTGCAGATCTTGAAGTGTAAGTTGAATAAGGTATTAACTAAAATAAATGTTTTAAATGCTAGCATGAAATGTGTTAATGGCCCCAAATGCAAGCAGACTATTTAATGAAGCTCTTCTTCCACTTACGTTGTCTGTAATGGATTACAATTTTATTGGAATATATGTATGAAACACCCATATTGAAAGAATTCCCTTTAATTGTTTTGGAACTGTAAATCTTAGATGATAAATGTTGTGGTTGACTTTCTTTTACTTGGTTAAATCTCTTGTCTAGGCCTTCACAAGTAAGGTCTTAAAGACAGAAATAGATTCCCATGTATCAATTTCAAATATTCTTTTTTGAAATAAATTAGTTCTCAGCTTTTTTCCAATTGGTTATTCTGTACTGGAAAAATATCCCCGTCTCCTACTGCTGTGGTGAAATGGAAATTTTCTCACTGCCAACATTAGGCTGTACTTGCAACCAGTAATTGCTTCTAGAATCAGAATCTATTTACATGAAGAAAAATTAAGACTTTGGTTTTGATTATATGCTGTTCATTTGCTTTCCCTGTTTATAACTAAACTATACTTACATGGTTAAGGACAAAGATTACTGCCTTTGATAAAGGAAGGAATGTTGGCCCCTTTTAAAAAAAGAAATCATTTTATTGGCAGCTTTGTGTACTTGAGATAAAAAAAAGAGTAAGATACCTTCATGGTTTTGGGATGGACATAAATATGTATTTGTAGTCTGTATTTGTAGTCTGCCATTTTGTTTTAGGTTGCATTCTTACATTAGTTTATTCCTCTAGTAAAGGAGCACAGGTGGAGGTCAGACCTGCAGTCTCTTTGGCTTCCCTTGAAGTCATCAGACCAGCTGCCTCGCAAATGAGGGAAGCAAATACTACTCTTGGTCCTGAAACTCCACGAATGGACAGCTTTCCCACGTGGCCGGTCATCAATAAGCTGTCACTTAACTAGTTTGTGCTCTTTTATAACAATTAATAAGATTACTAAAACCTTAAACAATAATTCTACCCATGTTAAGAGGTTCTAGTTAATGTACTGTCTTTGGATTTATATTTTGCTCACTTTTTGTCTCTATCTTTTCAGGGCCATTGAGATTTGTGATTATCCATGAGGGATGTATTTACTATTTTAAGAGCAGCACATCTGCATCTCCACAGGGTGCATTTTCTTTGAATGGTTACAACAGGTGAGTGTCAAAAAACTTATTTAATGCCCAAGCTCCTTTTACTTAATTCAAGGGTCTATGGTTTTCATTTCCAACTAAGTTAAACTCGACTACATCTGTTGTTTGGGTTAAACACTGATCTCATATTCAAAGAGATGTATTCCTTTCAAATTGTATATATATGATGTTTCCTGTGCTTTGCAAGTGTATAGCCTTCATCTATTGTAATTTAACCAGAAAAACTGATAAAATTGCAATGGCCTTAGTCTTGTTACTAATTTAATGCAGACTTTGCACATGCAGAGATATGTGTGGATTCTTTCAGACAAATGATCTTTATTCTCTAGTGATTTCAATGATTGTCACAAAAATAGAAACAAATATTTATGGAGTTACTGGTCCAGTAACACTAGTGTCAAAATTGAATCAACTACAGGAGTGATAAATGAGAGAATGCATGTGCAAAATGTCTGACGTTTTGCTACACGTTATAAATCTTAATGTTTGCTTTTTAAGTTGAAGACAAAAATAATGGCTTTCAAGTTAACCAGTGCTATCAGAATCTGACTGAGTGCAGCATACGTACAAGGCTGCTAATAGAAGTTCAACCGAACTTAAGGAAGTTGCTGTTGTAATTGATGCTAAGGAAGGACTAATGAGAGAGAGAATGTACAAAAATACCGTGTTATTGGTCTGCACTGCAATTTTATTGTATTTGTAAATGTTATTCTGGTACTGCATAATGTTCTCGGACTTTTGGAATAAGGAAATACCTGTTATTAGAATGTGAGAGCTTTCTAACTGATCACAACAATGGCATATTTTATAGGAATGCAGTTGTAAACATTGTAGCTAATTAAAGATTCAAGATTAATTTGTATAAGCAACCTATACTGAAACTTGGCTATAACACAATGACACTACACACTAATGTAAAAAAATATCATGGAACTTGTAAATGCTGGGGACTGTCTCATTGCTTTTTTTTATATCTCTGCATTCTAGCAGCCTTGTAGAGACCTTGATTGGAATTGGGACCAGGTCTTGGTTAGTATTATGCACAGACATAAGCATAAGAATTTGAAATGAAAGAATTTGTTAGACTTGGTAGTTGCATATGGTTGTGTGAAAACAAGTCACTCTAAGGCTTCCCTGGACTCTTATTTTGCACTTTTCATTCAATAGCCTTTATGTGTTGAGACTGGACAGGAGATGAAAGTGTTGTGTTCACTAGTGACTCAAAATGTATAGTGATGCCTATTGCTAGTATCCCTCCCAGCTGTACCATGGGTATTTCCAACATTAACATCCTTATTAGCCTTACATTAGTGAGATAACTTACAGTTCATTTTGTGGCTTTGTTTTGGACTGGGCAGATGCAGAAAACTACAACTTCCAGCTTAAAAGTAGGATTGGGGTTCTAAAAAAATATGCAATCTCTAACTCTGAAATATTTTTGCAGTTGACATTGTTCTTAATGGCAGCTTCAGGGTGTTGATTGGGTTTTTTTTTGTGTTTTTTTTCATAGAATAGTTTGGGTTGGAAGGAATCTTTGAAAGCCATCTAGTCCAACACCCCTGCAATGAGCAGGGACATCTTCAACTAGATCAGGTTGCTCAAAGCCCTGTCCAGCCTGACATTGAATGTTTCCAGGGTTGGGCATCTACCACCTCTCTGAGCATCCTGTTTCAGTGTTTCAGCACCCTCACTGTAAAAAACAAACAAACAAACAAAAAAAAACCCAACCCAAAAAGAGTCTTCCTTATATCCAGTCTAGATCTACCTTATTTTTAGTTTAAAGCCATTACCCCTTGTCCTATCTCTACAGGCCCTGCTAAAAAGTCTGTCCCCATCTTTCTTACAAGCCCCCTTTAAGTACTGAAAGGCCAAAACAATGTTATTTTGATTAGGTACCTAACCAAATGTCAAATGTCTCTTATAATCTTTTTTTCTACTTTTACAAACCACCTTCCCTAAATATTAAGGACTTATGGAAATACTGTTTTGTATGAGGAAACTGGTGAGTTCAAAAGTTTAGGAACAAGAAAGAAAGCCCCAGGAATGATTGTAAAAACTTCAATCAGATTTCTCTATGGCTTATGCTGAATAAATCTTAGAAATGTTACTTTTAGATTATTCACAGTCTTAGGATTTTAGTCTCCTTGTTTGTTCCAAAGCCTTATAGCAAGCATTTACAACCAAATTTTTGTGGGTGTAAGAAATTTCCTTATTTGAGACTCCTCTAGGGGGAAGCAATAAAAAGAAACGTATCTAGTGCAGTTTGTGAAAGAGGTTGAGTTATGCTTGTTTTAAAATAAAGCGCAAAAAGTTTTTATAAGGGAAAAGTGGAAAAATAAGTTAACTTTTCATTTTAGTTCCCATTTATTTTCATGGACAACCTGTGTTTTGATTTCTCCTCTGTGCCATTCTGAAATAAGGATCACAGGCACCCTAAATACTTCTTGCCATGGTGTGAAGCTTGCAAATTAATGCAATTCATTAAAGCTATTGAACAGGTGAAAACATCCTTTTATAAGTCTGGCTGGTGGTTTAACTAGAGCTTTTTCTACTGTCAGCGCTCTTGCATTGTCCTTTCTACCACTTTAATGGAGAAGTACAACAAACACACATCTGAGGATTTTGGTGGTGTTTTCCTGGGCTTGGGTTTTTTTTTTGTTAAGGCAAAACTGGCAGGTAAAACTGCTTTCCATCAGAGCTTTATGACTTGCAGAGCAAAATTAACTTTTTAGATTAAGGTTTTTATGTATTGGTTGTTCTGTTTCTCAGGGTTATGCGGGCAGCTGAGGAGACAACATCAAGCAATGTGTTTCCTTTCAAGTTAGTTCACATTAGCAAGAAGCACAGGACGTGGTTTTTTTCAGCTTCTTCTGAAGATGAAAGAAAGGTAACTTTCTTCTTCTGTTGCAATACAATTTTTCTTGAACAAGAAAGCAAATCTTGGACTTCCCTAAAATCTAAATGAACTGGACGTGTAGCTGTCTGAAATTTGCATACCTGGTTCTTTGGGCTCCTCTGAAAATCATGTCTGAATTTTTAACTATTAAGTCAGTGTTAGTTCAAGTTGTAATTTAGGGAATAGCTGTAAGTGACATACTAGATGGCATGGTTTTCTCCATATTACTAGTTTTATTTTTAGCCAAGAAACAAATATTTGTGTGTTAAAACTTTCATAAAGCATGAAAACTGTTCAGTAAAATCCCTCACCCATAAACATACTATGAACAAGTACCTGGCTTTAGAACTAAGTTCGAAATTCACGAACTGAAAGCTTAATATTTTAACAGTTCTTGTAGCATCTTAGACAGTCAAAACGTTTTGACTGAAAAGTCCTCTCAATGCATATATGTCCTGGATAAATACTGTTTCAGTATAGGTTTCTTGCACGGTTACTCTGTTCTTAGAGAGGATAGATACTGTACATCTTTGTTTAATGATTTAAAGATGGATGTTTTGGATGTCTTGAATGTCGTATTTTTATTCTTAGAATTGGATGCTATCCCTGAGGAGGGAAATTGATCACTACCATGAGAAGAAAGAAACTATAACAGAATACAGGTATCAACCCATAGTCTTTATTGGGTTTTTATCCCTTTTGCACTAGCTCTTGACAATGGTGTTTTAGGCTCTTTGCACCTACAAGTAATTTACTGTTAAATAAAAACAGGTGCAGTAAGGTACAAGAATGAAAGGCCTTCCTAACACGTAGTTTAAATAATACCAAGACAAAAATAAATCCTTTTACTAAGAGAACTTTAAATGTCAGCTTTGTGTAAAACCAATAAACACTTTAAAATGACAGCAGCAACATATCTGGCTGTTAATTGGGAAATAAGAATAGATTGCTTTTGCTTTTCCAGCCTTGCTTTCCAGTGCTGCACTCCTACTAACAGACATGTTTACTGTCCCAAGATACATAGCACAGTGATGCAGAAGGTACTCTGTCTCTTCTTTTGCAGTGACTCTGGTTCTGATGCAGACAGTTTCTATGGCTCAGTAGAACGTCCCATTGATATCAAGTATTCTCATCATTCAGCAGATAATGAAGGTGACAAATTTAGACACTGCTAAATAAGATTTATTTCTTTTCTTATTTATTTCTTCTGGATTCTGCAGGAACTATTGCCATAGCTTAAGCAAACTGATCCAATTTGCACTATAAATGCTTGTTTTTACAAGGTGTGTAGTTGCAATTTTAAATCAGAACCAGATATTCTGTGCCATAAACCACTTATAAAAATAAATGGTAACTAAAGAAATTCAGATCTTTAAAGGAGGTATGTGACATACTAATACACTATTTAAATCTCTATGAAGACTGCATGTTGGAAATGTTATAGATCTAGCAAAAAGAGAAAACTTTTGAGTATGTCTATAGGTCATAGTGTGGAAATACAAAGTGGTCTTTATTATGATAATTTAATATTATTGACAGTAATTGAATATAATTATAATAATAGAATATTAATCACTTCAAAGTATGCTCTGAAAACACGCGGGGACAATGCAGTAAAACATTGTGGAGCTAGTTACCTCCTATCTAGACTGTGAAATTAATTCAGTTGTCCTGCAAAACAAGCAGTCACCCACACTGGGATGTTGTTGCATTTGTGTTGTAGTCTGATGAGTATGAAACAGAACTGATCATCCGTCCGGTTCAGGAAGGTCTTGCATTAGGCATAGGATAGGCCTATGTGAAATGCATAGGATAACATTCTCCAATGACTTTCAAACTGAGTAACTTTTTAAAGTAAGGCTCTGAAAATCTCATTCTTAGCATAGCCTTTTTAAATCAGAGTTTGATACCTGTTCATTGCTCTAGTTGTTTCACAGTAAACAGTTTGGGCTGAGTTTGTTTATTTTTTAATTAGAAGTGAGGACATTACAGAAAGCCTGTCAGATAGGTGTTCACAGCGTATTTCAGCAACTGACTTCTTAGTCGAGAAATGTGTTAGTAAAATCCAACATGAGAGACCTTGCCTCATGGTTCAACATAGTTCTTTTGCTCGGCCTTTTCCCATCTGCCCTTTCAGATTTCTAACAGCGGGGTTGATTGAAGCAAGTACTCTCATTTCCTGAAAGGAAATTCCTGACTATTTTTCCTGACTAGGACAGAAAGGCAGGAGTGAGTCTTTTTAGGAAATCCGGTTAAAATGCTGCAAAGCAGAGGAAAACAGACTCATCAGTATTTCATGTAGGATTGTAGTTTAGTACTTCTGCGTTTATGGGAGGGAAGGGTTGTATGCAATACGAATTATGTTAAGAGGCCTAGCAGGAGTTTAAATTAGGAGAGCCAACTGATTTTTATCAGGTATTCTTACCTTTTTTTTTGTTTTTTTAATGCATTTCTCTGGGGAAATACTGCATATTGTCGTTGAGGCTCCTATCATAGTCAATGATGAGAAATTACTGCCTAGAAGTAGCATGTTTTTCATGTCTTGATTATTCTGACTTAGAGTTAAAGGCAACACTGAAACCATTGAATCCATTTGTTGTGGTGCGGTTTTTCTGTTGCCAGAGCAAGGCAAGAGAATTAATTGTGTTTTAGCTCACTAGGCTTGCTTAAGCTTCGGTATTGCAAAATCATCAATGTTTCTGTGTTAGGGTTAGGTTTTGGGGATTATTTTTTTCCAACTGGTTTCGCTGGTGCATCCATATAGTCGTGTCTCTGCGACTGATTTGAATTTTTCTCAGGAAGGCTATAGCACTAAAGTGTCACCAGAAAATAAAATTTAACTTGAAAGATGGAAAAAACTTCGTGTGCAGTGTAGTTCATCTCCCACTGTTGTAAGTGATGGCTTTCTTAATTGACATCAAAGTTGAAGGAAAAAACAATTCTAAATAGCAGAGAGGTGGACCAGTATTTTTAATTTTTTTCACCTCCAAAAAAACCAACCAAACAAAAACCAACCAAAAACTGAAAAATATTTCTTTATTAAAAAGCAATAAGTACTCAGTACTCTTTTTTTTTGTTCCAGGAGTACTTATCAGTGTCTGACACATTGATTTTTATCTGCAGATTATGACCAGGAGGAAGAGGATGAATCTTACTTGCAGCCAGATACTTCTGACATAGTGAAAGATGGTACGTGATTTCTTTCATTCCCTTTGCAAAAGGCCCCATCCCCATGAAAGGCCACCAATGAAGGCAATATTCATGTGGCATGCTGAATTATTATTTTGTCTTGGTCATATCTTAAGCATTGCAGGTAGTAAAATAAATTAAGTAATGCACAGTTATCTAATCTTGAGATATATTTAGGGTCAAAAGATCCTAGTAACAGCAGGAACAATTTACAGAAAGTGTTACAGGCCTTTAAGGGCATGTTTTCTTGCAGGCCTCCTTCCCTGGGAGGACCTCTATCTGGTCATCAATCTGTAGGAGGGGTAATGCTTTTAATATAGCCTCTTTTTCTTTATTTTTAGCAAAGGGAAAACTGTTTGCGAAGTTATAAGCCATGACTGAATAAAATTTGCAGGAGTTTACTACACATAATGTTCAGAACTGTGCTGAAAGTTGAATGCTTATCTATGTTTTGGGTACTATCAGACCAGATGCCAATGAAACATCTTAAATCACATAAAAATAAATTTGGCAAGTCTTGTTGCTTGACATACTGTATTTCCCCTCAGAGCGTCATCTTTTTGGGATGTTTTCTTTCTGTAGATATGGTCCTGCCCCCAGCCTACCCGCCTCCGCCAGTTCCTCATGTCAGAAAAGCTGCCTACTCAGAATCCAGGGCAAATTCCTTTCCTGGCAAATCTACTGTGCCAGTACCACCACCGCCTCCTAAAAGAAGCTTACCTGATATCAAACTAGAGGATCACTTAAATGTGAGAGAACCCCAGTTACAGTGCCGAGCTGAACCTAATCTAAAGATTCAATCTTCAAGCCGGAGACTAAGTGAACAGCTGCCTCCTGTACCCCCACTACCTCTTTTCAAAAAGCCTATGTGTGTCAAAGAATCTTGCTCATTGCCTCCAGAGCCTCTGCCTCTAGCTCAAGTTCTTGCTACTCCAGAAGGATGCGAGAAGCTAAAAACCTTAAACCTTTCACCACGAACTCCTCCTCCACTGCCAAGCAGTAAACCCAAGCTGTCACATTTTACTGAAAAACCAGTAGAGCCCAGAGTGCCAAGAGAACATGGTAAACCTGGGCTGTTTGTACCACCAGTGCTCCCAAAGCCACCTGTGCCAAGCCACCAGCCCCCTGGAATCAAGCCTAGACCAGAGAAATCTTCATGTCCCCAGTTACAGTAAGTGCGAAAATACAATGTGCTGTTAAATTTTTCCATTGCATATTAGTTAACTTGTTGACAGACATATGTCGACATGAATCAGAGAAATCTGTTTCTCTTCCCTGCACCATTCGTCTCTTCCTCAGTGTTGTGCTTTTTTGCCTCTGTATATGTTACTTAAAAATTTTGCAATCAGTTTAGCTTCTGAAATAGTTCAGAAAGAAATAGTAGATAAACTAAACTTTTTAAAAAAAATGACACCAAAATTTTGTAGTTCATTTGTTTTCAGGTCTGTCTTAAAGACTTAAGCCTTTGATCTCAGTGAATAAGAAGCCTTTATGTCAGAACCTTAATGAACTGCAAAAACAATTTTAGGCTTCTGTTGAGATAGGAAATGTGTTTCATTTTATATTAAGATCAGGTTTAGTAAGGGATGTGGAACCTAGTTATGGTGGTGAGTCAGAAATATTTTTGTCCATTGGATCATTTAGCAGCTCTGAAGTAATAAACTCTTTAAAGGCTGTACAAGAAAGACACTGATATACTGGAGTGAGTCCAGTGGAAGGCCACCAAGATGGTTAGGCTGTAGCACAAGTATGTGAGAAGAAACTGAGAACTGGATTCATTCAACCTTTAGGAAGGCTAATGGGAGATCACTGCTGTCTACAACTACTTAATGGGTAGGTGTGGAGAAGGCAAAGTAACACCTCAGAGGTCTGCAGTGATAAGAGGCAACAGGCAGAAGTCACAACCTGGGAGATTACAGCTAGGTAGTAGGAAAAACTTTTCACCATGTGGATGGTGAAATACCAGAACAGGTTGCTGCAGGGAGTTTGTGGAATCTCCATCCTGGGAGACACTCAAAACTTGACTGGACACGGCTGCCTGATCTAGTTGGACCTGCTTTGAGCAGGAGCTTGGGCTAAATGATCTCTACAGGTCCCCTTCCAACCTAAATTAATCTGTCATTTGGGGGCTAAACTGAAACTTGTTCTCAAGTTCTAGTTTTATTATCCCTTTAGTGTTTTGTGTATATTTCTTCTGTTTTCCTGAGGAGATGTCCTTCAGTTTTTGTTCTGTTTCTGCCAGGAGATCACCACCAGATGGACAGAGTTTTAGAAGCTTCTCATTTGAAAAACCAGCACTACCCTCCAAGCCAAACCAACCTGATGATGATTCTGATGATGACTATGAAAAAGTAAGGTCAAGCAGATGATACATTCTCAAAGAGCATTTTTTCCTTGCTTATGTATAGTTTTGGGAATGCTTTAAATGCATATTTCAAGACAAAAATAACTGTCTGAAAACACATTGCTGTGTGACTTGTTTTTAATTTTTTTTTGAGCTTTAAGGAATGCCTTGATAAATTCTGGATTTTAATATTAGATGTAAAGGAGGAAAAAGCATAAAATAAACATTAAATCACCACTAATAATTTCAGATACTGGTGGCTGTAGCTTATTTGCATGAAAAGTTGCTAGCATTTTAAGTTGCCATTGACTTACACGATGATTTGTTTTCTTTATTTTTTTTCTTACAGGTTGGGCTGCCCGCTTCAGTATTTCTTAATACCTCGGAATCCTTCGAAGTTGAAAGGTAGAATGTGACTTTAAAACAGTTGCTTAGAAGTCCTGCAAAAACCTGCACTGAATAGTAGTCCAAGAATCATTTTGATGTGTTCAGAAACATAATAAAAGTATTTAAATTCCTTTAATATGGGAATCACTTTTTAGGGGAGTTAGTTCAGTGCTCATGTATCAATTGAAAATGCATACTACTTGCAAAGTGATTTTGCTCCATCTGGAGAAGGTTGTTCTGCCAGGATGCTAGATGGGACAGAAAGCCAGATATTCTTTGCTGTGTTGCTGGTTCAGATGCTAGAAAAGCAAAATTCTTTCAGCTATGGTGTGCTACGAATCATTAAAACTGAAATAGAGACTTATAATAATAATTTTAAGAATCTAGTCATTTTACTTGTCTGATTTAGAATATGCTAACACATGCAATTGCTGTATTATTTTTAGGATGTTTAAAGCTAGTAGCCCACGGGGACAACCACAAAATGGATTGTACTGTATTAGGAACTCGTCTACTAAACCTGGAAAGGTAACTGGCAATTGCTGAATCTACTCCTAAAAAATCTTTTTGATTCAGAGATACTGTATCTTATATATGATAAAGTACTTAATGACTTAGATGTGCTCTTTCCTTAAAGTGAGAAAATCACTATCATAACTTCAGTGATTATTTTTTTGGTTTGAGGCTGGATTGTAACTAATTCCTTAATACATTGACTTAGAAGAGCTTATTAGCATAGACTGAATATGTTGCATTTTTCTTCTTCAAGGTATTGGTTGTGTGGGATGAATCTGCAGAAAAAGTGAGAAACTACAGAATCTTTGAAAAGGTTAGTAGCTGCACTATGTTTGTATGTGTATATATATGTGTATGTAGACATGTATGAATTTCATGTGTGTATATATATGTGTATAAAGTGTGCACGTGTATAGGTGTATATCAGAACTAGTAAGTCAAAGTCTTCGCTTCTTCCCATTCCTAAAAGTAAAAATAAGCCGATTTTAAAATATCTGGTCTAGGATGAGAGTCTGAGTACTCAGATCTGGGCTTTCTAGTTGCTGTATTGTGCAAAAGACAAACTAGCTGTAAATGTTCAAATCTAAATTTCAGCTCCAGTCAAATCATAAAGGAAGGAATAATAAATTCCTGAGTTTAATTTGGACTTTCTTGTGTGACTAGTTTGTAAAGCAGTAGCTTGTTTGAAAGAGCTTCTTAGTTCTGATGATGATGTTTTGGAGTGTTTTTTTTTAAACATTTGAGTTGGAAAAAAAAAATACTGTCAATTATTACATATGCTTTTGTTCTGCAACAGGATTGCAAGTTTTACTTGGATTCAGACATCATGTTTTTGAACATGGGAAGTTTGGTGGAATACTATAGCACTCATGTCTTACCTAGTCACGACAGCCTGATTCTTCGGTGTCCTTATGGTTACTCTAAACCAAGGTGACACGACTGGCATAATTCACTGACACTTAGGACGAATGGGTTCCCTACTGCCCTTGAATTAAATGTGGACTCGACTCTCTTGGACATCCCAGTGTTTGCACACAGAAACTGAGTTTGTTTCAACCATTTATTCTCACATGAATTGTGTATAGGCTCCATTTAATGAACTCTTGGTAAAATCTTACAATCCAGATCAGTGGATTTTATGGTCTTTTATTTTAAAAAGATCTGAACTGATGATGCTGTGAAAGCTGTCCACAGTACCCACACCTTTTATAAAACTGCTGCTATTACTAATCTCCTTGGAACGTGGAAGATGGATGTGAACAAAGAAGTGGTCTGAATACAACTAATACAGAAAAGGGAAACTTCTGAAATTATATCAGAGTTTACTTGTGACAGGGAATACTAATACTCTGACTTGAGGGTATTACTCCTTAAGTCAGTACTGGTGCTTAACTGAGAGTTTTTGTATTACTTGTATAGTTGACATGTAAATAATGAAGACTTCTGTGCAAATAACTTGGTTTACTATAGGTAAAGATGATCAGGAAATGTGGCTTTTTTTTAAGCCACCTCATACATAAATGTAACTTCTGATTACAATGTCTGCAGTAATCAATATCAGGGTACTATCCAACCGATAGGGTTGTGCAATCCCACATATCACTTAATGATATGCACTTCAGATAGGCATGGAATAATATTGCCTTGGCTTTCATGGGAGCCCCATTGCTTAGTTCTGACCTGGAATGGGAGATGCCACTAGTATTTTTAATGGGTATGAGAAAAGAGAAAGGACTACTTAATCTTAAGGGGGACGGGAGGGAATCTTCTGAATACCCCAAATTCTGACTAGCAGTTTTCTCTTACATTGTAATCATCAAAGGTTCTTTAAAACAAAACACAAAAAAAAAACCCACTGAAACCATGATTGTGATGCTACTATTGCTCCATAAATCTTTGTGGTCAGTCTCTCAGGATCAGGTTGTCAGCCCATTGCGTTCTGTGCTGTTCTAGGGCAAAACATACTGTCCTAGTCTAGTCTTTGTAGTTCAACAGGAATTTTTCCATTATTAAAATTGCTACACAGTTGCAAAATAAAATCCGTTTTTAGCATACTATCAGTGATAGGCATTAGCAGGGTGCTTGTGATATTTGTTCCCTAATATTTTGGGGACAGGTATCCTAAAACCAAGGGCATGATATTTATGCCAAAATTACCCTCTTCCTAAATCTTAATAAAGAAGGGAAATTTATTTTAATGACCTGGTAAGTAACTTTGTTGATTCAAAAGTATTATAATGGTCTCATATATCTAATAATGTTTACAAGACTTGTGAAAATAATAATAAAAAAAAAAATCCTGTCACTCCTGAAACAGGAGAAGGTATCTAGTTTTTATAAGTCTCAATCTGTATCTGTAAATTTCTTTTTTTTTTGGTTACTTTTTCAAAGTTTATGCATGTCAGTTTTAATCTTGTTACAGTTAGATGGTCACAACTTTAAAAACATAAACAAAACCATTACAGAATAAGAATTTTCTGTATATGAAAACAGTAAACCAGGATTTAATCCCTAAGGGATTTTCCTTAATAAAGAGGTGTAATATTAGGACCATACATAGAAATAGTGGCAAGAACTCTGCCTCTGTCTTTTGCAAGAGATACAGACATGCACAGTATCAGTCTTCTGATCTCTGTTCCCGCTGTAATAGGGTTTATGTGCATAAAGTAAAGAATATGCAGTACTTAAATGTCAGATTCTGTTGAACATTGGATATTTTAAGTTACTCATTTAAAATAAAAGGAATTAGAAATCTGTGGTTCACTACCCTGATACGATCCACTCTAAAGAAGGCTCAGCCAACAAAGCATTTAAAAAATATTTTTGGCATATAGATATATCAGAGCAAGTTCTAGTTTCTTGCAGTATTTACACATACTGTTTACAGACTAAATATTTCTCTGTCTGGGAATAATTGACCTCATTGTGTCATGACAGTCATACTTACAGTATGCTCTCTTTGGGGCCCTATTCAGATAGTTAATTTTTTTGCAACCATATACTCTTAAGATTTTTAAACTGTAAAAATACTTATGTAATCAATACATATAAAACATAACACTGTCTTTACCTGTGTAATACAAGATTTGCAAATATGTAAATTTTTTGTGTTAATTTCCGTTTTTATATAAAAGTATGTATTTCTGAATCGGATAAACTTTCAATGCCAGTTCACCTAATTTTGTGCAGTTGTCTTTAACCTCATGGGTGTGTGTTTTAATGCTTTTGTTTGTAGTTGTGTTAACTAATGCTTGATTCTTCTAACTGTGAAATTAGAAGAACTAGTTTTCATGCACCTTAAGAAGCAAATCTTCATGTAAGCTGCACTATCAGAAATTTGGCATTCTGGTCATCAGACAGTGTGGCTGAGGGTGGAGATTACCCATTTTCCATTTACTTCAAAGTTTCCTGAGTGCAGGATTGAGGACTGAAACATTCATTTTATCTATGGACACAAAAATGCAAGTACGACCATAATAAAAAAAAAAAAAGCATCTCAGAGGAACAGGAATGTTTGAGCAAGAAAGCCAGTCTCCAAAGGTGTTCTTCAGGAGCGTGCTTGAGAAAAGAGGACCTCCCCATTTCCTAGCACCTAATAGCCCTTCTGCTCAGAAACGTCAGTGTAACCTGGTGGGTTTACATGTGTAAGTTAGTACAAGTACGGTAGGCTTACAGCCTCTTAGGTTTACATCTCCGACATCTCCAGAATTCAAGGTAAGAGGTATAAAGAAAAATGCAAAAGCAGTATTTGGTATGCCAAAAAAAAAAAGGGGGGNCTAAACTTCCAAGAAAAAGTGTTACAGGTGGTATTTGTGTGGGGATTGCCCTTCTAGGGAAAAAAACTAGAATGCTTTTGAAAACAAAAATTTCAACAAGGGACTGTCAACCAATAGACAGCATATCATAAAAAGTGTCATAGAAAATTTGTCTGGATATCGGTTCAAAAAAGGTGCTTCGTGTCAGCAGTCAGTTATTCCCCAGTTCAGAACTTCAGTTTTTACAAGAAGTATAAATAAGCAGCCAGAGTATTCATGGCCTCTGGTGCTTCATGCTTTTACAAAGTTCAAAAGGGTTGTAAAGATTTCTGAAGTTTTAACTGTGATGATTTTGAATTTGGGGACATCTGCTGGTCAGCCTGTTCTACGCAGGGTTCCAGGCAACAGGAATACAGCTGCTAAGCGTATGCATAGAAGTCATTTGTGTAGAAATCAATCCTAAGTGACTTTGGATAGAGGCTAGAGATTAAAGCTTAACTTCAGGTGGAAACTTGATGGGCCAGGTCTCTGAAACTTAAGACATCTTTTGGCTCGTCTTTCTCATGTAAGTAGCAATGTTATTTAGCAAAATTACTCATCTGAATGTCTTTTAACCTAGATTACAATGAAATTAATTGAATTTTATATTTCTGTTTTTAAATTATTCTTAAAATATACTTTGAGGTAGAATTTACATAATGGACATCTGAACACCGCCTAAATTATCTACGTCATGAAGCATTAAAGCATTGTTCTGAACATTAAATACTTCACCTAGCAGCAAGCAAATGGTATGATGTCGCAATAGTTTCTTGCTTAATAGTCAATTCCTTGAAGTCAAGGAGGTGGTTTTTTTCTAGCAATGGGAGTGCTTCAGATGACCATGATTACAACCCTTTAAATAGGAGAGCTCATAGTTCTTTTACTATAAATACTCCAAGTACCAAAATACCAAATAACACATGCTACTAAAACTATTTAGGTAGGATTTGAGCTTACTTTAAAACTGGATGAACTGAGGTGATTAAGTTCAGTGGGCTTAGGGTACATAATAAGTTTTGTAGCCTAGCCAGCCCCAAAATCTATTCCTTCGGGACTTCTGTTCCTGTATCTTAATTACAGGATGGTCATTACTATCCCTTACCTGTACCTCCTTCCTTAGTGCATCTAGTTACCAGGGGAGTGGGTAATCCAACCTCTCAGGTTCGTGACGTAGCCCTAGTGGGCATGTAATCTTAGAAATATCAAACAATCATTTTTGATGTAATTTTACTTGCACATAACTCTATGGAGTTTGTTCGCACAGAAATGACAGTAGTAATAACTGTTTGCAGGATTAGATCTTTGGGTATATCAAAGCAGGGCAAAGTTACCACTTGTTCTGCCTTTTGACAACCCCTTCATACTAAATCCCTCTGTGTACAATCTTGGCACGGTTGGCTCTTGTGTGGGGAGGCTGATGTGCACTTAAATTCTGGCCTTGAAAGATTTTGCACCTGTACTGAAGGGCAGGGATGTGAAAGGTATGCCATGGGAGCACAGAGGAAAGGGGGGTCTATTCCATGTAAACTTATTAAAGGGTTTTATGACAGCATGAATAAGGAATGGTGTACCAGGTGTGGCCTCGCAAGCTGTTTTAGGCTTCAGTGATTCCATTGTGCTTTAATTTACACTGTGCTAATATTCATGCTTATTTATTTTTCCAAGTAAATGCCAGCCACACCCTAATCATGGGAATATCGCTGAAAATGTGCCTTTTTAAATGTGATTTAAAGGAATTCAGAATTTGATATTCTAACACTGTAAAGTGTCTCCCAAGATTAATTAATTTTCTCCCGTATATACTAATATTAAATACTTTAAAATTTTTATTATGCTTCTCAGCCCTCCTCATTACTTTGAACTTGCCCTGGTATATTTTTCCTTTCTTTATTTTACTCTCCTGGGTCTGTTTTCTAAGTCCTAGCTCTTCAAAGCTTCTAACTTCTGCTAGTGGCACTTTTCCTTCTACTACTACTGAGGATGAAGGTGTCATCAGAGAGCAGCTAAAAACAATCTCAGCAGCTCTAGTGACACTGGAATTAGTATAGAAGCAACTTGCAGAGAATGTACATCTAGAGGGCACGTGGTGCTTAGGAAGTCATAAATGTTGCAATTAAAAGAATCGGCTTTACTTGGAAAAACAAACCCAAACCTCCACAGTGTGTTGTAACATTAAAAGAGAAAGTTGATTGCTTGAGTTCCTTTTGGCTAAATCAATCATTGCACCTGTGGTTCTGTTCAATTAAAACTGTTATTAACCAGCTTGAAACATGAAGCGAGGACATTCAATATCAATAGTGTATAAAAATTTCCCAATGCCCCCCCCTCCCCGAGTATAAAGTCAGTATTTTTCAAATTTAAAGCCAAAATGGCCTCTCAGTTTAATAGATTATGTATACAATCTGGCAACATTTTGTATCAGCCTGTTCCAGCTGCTCTGCCCTTTCCCCACCTGTTGCTTCAATTCTCTTTATTTGAGCTGAAAAAATTAAAAATTAACCTCAAATGTGTTTTTTGTCTGGTTGTGGAGGAAGATGAAAGTAGACCAGAATACATATTTATTTTTTTTCCCCTCCATGTAGCTGTTCCATCAAATGTTTCTCAGATATACATATAAAAAAAGATTGTTTCTACATGTTTTGAAACCATTGGGAAAGTTCTTCTTCCTTACATAAATCAGTAAAATTCAAAAAAGCAACTCCCTCCTGTGATGAATATTATATTTGTCCCAGCTACAATCGAGCTTCTAATGGTAATTTTAGTACTTTACTTACACTGACCAACTTTAGTAATACTATACATAAACTATGAGATTATTATTAATGCTGTTATCCATAGCTGAAATTAAGATAACCCATTACATAATTTTAAAAAAGGCATTTAAGTTCAGTAATTTCAAAGAAAAGTCCCTCACAAACTTATCAGTAGTAATGCTACATGTGTGTAAGGTCACCTTTACCAGCATCAGCAGTGTCCCTGGTGCCAGTGAGACGTGCAGCACTTCTAGGGCTGCTCTTGGGGTATTTTGTACAGATGATTTGTGTTTGTCTACGCACACCCTCCTGCCGCTCCAAGTCTGGTATGACCCGTCAGGGACTGGCTTTTACTTTGCTGGCACCTGACAAGGAAGTTTCAATGCTATGACTCCACTTTTGAAGGCCCATGGCAAAACTAGCAAAGAATTCACATCCTGGCACTGTTTTATTTAGAGGAACCAGAACTTTGTCCGAGAAGTGGAGTAAAAGGTCTGCGTGAGATCAAAACAAATGATGACAGTAGGGGAGCGAATCCTGCCCAGTCAACAGGCTGTCAGGATAGAATGATTCTGGCAGGCCAAGAGGGAAAGATCTGTTTTGATACTGTCATTCCCAGTTTATAAGTTAAGAAAACTGACCTGGAACTGCTTACGTGGGATGAGTACACCCCATATGAATGAAAAGATAAGTGTCCCAATGGCAGATTTGTGACACCAGCCTAGTACCGTGCTTCTCACAGGCAGCTGTAAACGGTTTGATCAACAAGGAATGCTAATGCCAGGTAAAGACATCAGTTGTGTAAAAATAATTGTACAGTATTATTTTTCTGATACCTAGTAAAGCCAAACTAAATTAATTTGTAAATGAATACATTCGCATTGACTCTTTTATTTGGGACTGTAAGGGGAGTCCAGTGCTGCTGCTGCTTGAGCCTCCTAAGGAATACAACTTATGGTGCACGAGGCAGCAACTGGAGCATCTATACCCCCTGAACAGTACCACATTCTTACACCTCTCGTGGGAATGTGGTGCTGTCTGCAAATACATGGTAGTATTTTTCTCTTTTTTTTGAAGGGGCAGTAACCATTCTCTAGTACATGTGCAGATGTACACACAGCAAGTGCAAGCCTACTGACAACAAGCTTCTCTAGGTCGTTTTCCCAGCCCCCTCAGCAGCAGTGCAAAGATCTTGAAGAGGTCAGATACCACAGGCTGAAAAATTCTGTGGTTCGTATTGTACCTTATGTTGTAGCTGTAATGCTGTAAACCCAGCTGGTAAGAGTTACCACAGACAGACAAGTTCTTTATGTCTTAAATAATGCAGAGGTGCTTTTTCAGATTGTCTTTGATGCTGCATTTCTGCAGCACTGTGTACTGCTTTAGTACATGTCGGTACGTATGTGCCTTCCCTTATGTTTCTACTCATGTAATCCTGCCTTTGCCTTTGCCACCAGCACTGCCATTCCTGCAGCTGGGTCGAGGCAGTTCAGGAACCTGGTCAGGCCAAAAACTGAACGGGCAAGATTAACACTGTCATGCATCAGCTGAAGCAGTCTCAGGCTGCAAAGTGAGTTGGTTGAGTCAGCTGATTCAGCAGAAAGCTGGCCTTGCCCCCTCCCGCACCCCCCAGTTTTTCCATCAGATTAGCCATGTAGAACGAACAATATCTTCTCTGGCCTTGTGGTTATGGGTTATGATGCAAGGGGTGGACAGAAGGCTGGAAGGGGACAGCAGGAACCTGTGACTTTGGGTGGGTCACAGGGTAGGACAGCAGAAGAGAGGGATAAAGGAACAGCACTATTCTGCAGCATTTCACCCTTAGAGCGAACAGGTGTGATGATAAAATGCATCCTTTGATCAGTCTAAGCTGCTTGTGACACTGCACCTGGTAGTTATACAAACACCTTAAGCCAGCACTGCTAGTGGAAGAAATGACCCTACCCTCTCCCCGTCCCTGAGCACTGCTGCTGTCCTCAACACCCCCCTCTTTCTTGGTGCTGCTGGTCTTACAGGCATGGACTGAGCTGGAGGGGAAAAGTATTCCTTTTAAAACAAAACAGTTTTAACTTGGATCCATTCTCCTGTTTACCAGACAAGAAGAAAGAGAGCTTTATGTGTTGAATGTTATGGAGAGGAAAGGAAAGACAGGTAAGGGAGTTGCCAAGACAAAGGAGAGTTTTGACAGAGAGTCGTCTACATGCCAAGGGGGAGACAATGTGTGAGGCAGGTGGCAGAGCACCTGCAGATCTCCTTGATTAGACTTTGAACAAGGACAAAAGTATGCTATCTGGTATGTAAACACATCCACTGTGTTTAACGGGGTTCAGCGCTAGACAGGCGAAGCAACTTCAGTGTTTTAGGCTTACAGCAACAGTTCTTACAAAAAAAGTTCAAATGTGATTTGCTAATTATTAGTAATTACACTAACACACGTCCTATTGTAGGATGTTTTTGATTAGGCAGATCTATGTCCAGCAGTGTTTTCTTTTCAGACGTGCCATAACCATTCTGTGTCATCACTTGACAACTAAACCACCATTTTTGGTGGCTGAATTCACATACAAGTTTACATGTATCTATATGGCCTGGTTTTCCGTTCTGGAGAGTGAACAAATGAAGATTAATTGCCAGAAAGCATGAACTAGGTAAATGGAGTGTGTTTCCTCAGTGGAGGTGGCTGGAGAAGACTAGATTCCTCCCATATTCCAAGGGAGAGATGTTTATGACTCCTGAAGGCACTCATCAGGTTCTGCTAGCAGGAGCCTATTTTTCTTCTGATGGTGTGGATAACTTGGGGGTGGGGGGTACAGGTAACAGAGAAGAGCCTAGTGTTCCTGAAACCATGTTCCCAGGCCCACAAATCTTCATTTGACCCAAGGCAGGCACTATTCTACATAACAGTTTCCAAAGAGAAGTGTAAAGCAGCAGTCTTAAAATTATACAGAAATGATAGTAAAAATGTACAGAAAATAAAGATAGCTAACAGAACAAGTTAACTTTACAGTTGGTGCTTTATTTTCAGTGACTAATAAACTGTGGGGTTATACTAGATATAGAAGATCTAAAGGGATGATTTATAACGATCTAATCAGGCCTCCTATATACAAGCAATACACTATATCTGCATGCTTCCTCAATCGGGTATACAACTTCTCATTAGGCTGGAACTTAACATCCAGAGGATATTCGATTGACTTAATTACCTTCAGTTTTGACAGCTGCCTCTAACTCTCACCACCGCAGTTCTCAAGTTTGGTGCTCTCTCGGTGGATATCTGCGCTTCTGGATCTATCTCGACCTGCCTTGAGCTTCCAGCTATTAGATATAGTCGCTGCTGCGTGTTAAAGAACCCTTTATCGCAACGCTTCCTTGGCCATTACTTGATTTCTGCCCCTATCTCTCAGCCTGCTGGAAGATAAGCTTCCCAGACGACGCGCTGCTCCTTGCCGAAGGGATCCAGCTCCGCAAGAAACCTCTTCCCCGCGTCGGGGGGGCCCTTCTCAGCCTCTGCCCGATCCTTCGGGAATCGCCCAGCGCTGCCCGGAGCCTCACGACCGGCCCGGCCCGGCCCCAGCTGAGATAACCCGCCGGCAGCGCTCGCCGCCATCCCCCGCCCGCGCCTCCCGCCGGCCAATGGGAGAGCCGCTTAGTCGTCGAGCGTGCGCCCTCCAATGGGCGGCGCGGTTATTGGCCTGCGGCCTGGGGAAGCCGCACCCTGTCAGGTGGGGGCTGGGGCCGCTCGGTGGCTGTGGGGGAGGCGGGAGCGGAGCCGAGCCGAGCCGTCGGAGGCGGAGCGCGGCGCTCGGGCCAGCGGCGGCGACGACAGAGACGGAGACAGCGACAGCCTCGGCAGGGGGACCGTCTGCAGCGGCCCCTTCTTTTCCGCTCCCTCCAGCCGTCCTTTCTCATCTGTTCTCGGGTGAGCACTGCCGCGGAGGGCTACGGGGGTGGCGGTGGGAGGCGCAGGATTGGGGGCCACCGGTAACGGCTCCGGGGTGGGGTGGGAGCAGAGGAATGTGGGGGGG
>VZSZ01010017.1:77903-115403 GCA_013398815.1 Ibidorhyncha struthersii
ATGGGGGGCAGAGCGAGGTGGTCTCCAGCCGCTGACGGGGATGGGGCGGTGGGGGCTGAGCCGCGGGAGCGGCTCAGAGCCGGAGGGGCAGGTTCCTGCCAGCTCTCTCTCAGGAGGGGCGGTCCCCCTGCCCGTACCCACCGCGGTGAGCGGGGTGGGATGCTCCCGCCGCCGCAGGAGGCGGCCGCTCGGCGTTTAAATCTCCTTTGCGCCCAAGCGATGCGTCTGCAGGCTCTTCCCCCGCCGCCCTTCTGCTTCACCTGCCCCTTCTTCTAGACTGCGAGGTGACCTGCTGATTATGCTTGGCAAAATGCGGGCATTAGAGTGTCCAAATAATCGTCCGCAGAGGACGTAGGAATGAAGGAGGCGAGTGATGCGTTTGTGCGGTGTTACTGATTGGCGGGGTACCAGCAGCAGCAGCAGACGGGCAGTTGTTTTGTTTCCTCTGCTGGAAGGGGTATCTATATTTTAGCATTTCCAGTGTCTGCTTTTGACACAAAATGTCATATGTCTTTCTGCATGTAATTACTGCACAGTCTGTGTGCTGATTTTAAGGTTGATTCTTAATCTGTGTTGGCTTTAGTTTAAACTAGCAATTAGGGAGGGGGAAAATCCAGTCAAGCTGGAAAAATATCCATGGCTGTACTGAGACTGGGGGCTAGGAGTAGCACTGGGTTTAAATCTTTCATGAGATACTGCTGTAGCTTGATGGTGTAAGCTTATTGTAGGTTTTGTTTTATTCTCTGCTTTTTGGAAAGTTGCTGTAGATCATAATATTGTATACGGAAAGTGTTCTGTTTTCTTGCATGGTGGCTTATGTCTTTATATGGATGGAGCTTTACAAAACGTGTCTGTCTTTAGCTTATAAATTCTCAAACTGTAACTACTGCTGGATAATTTCTGTATGCTTTGCTGAAAGCTACAGGTAGCTCCATGCACACAGGATATTTACGGCTCTGCGTTCTTGTAACGTGACTGAAAGTGCTAACAATACCCAGTGGTTCTTAACTGCTGCAAATTCATTCTTTTTTTTTATAGAACAAAAGACTTTATTTTAAAAATAAAGAAATACAAACTATTTCTAAAACGGGCTTCTATTTTTCTTGAAATTGATCGATGTAACAATTCTGTACCTCAGTAAGGAAATTTTCTCTTTAGAGCTGTTGTACGATAAGTGAGAAAAAATGCAACTGGACTTCTGGAGCAGGTGGCTTTGGTATTTATTTATATTCAGTGGGCAGATTTGCTGTGATCGTGTAAAAATAGTCTTAAGTGAACATAACGTTCTATGTAGTTCATCTCAATTACAAAATTTAAACTTGGTGTTTTTCTTAGGAGAGTTTTGAGGAAGAGGCAATTGCAAGTTTTTACATCTTCACTGTAGCAAGATAATAATACGTGCATTACTTTGTATAAGTATCTTGTAGTTTTACTGGTGTTCTGTTTTCTTTATGAGGTTCCACACTGAGGATCATGCTTTTCAGCCAAAATCTGTTGTGTTGCATTGCCCAAATGTTTTCTTTTTATGGTTGACTATTATAAAATGGTGTGAGAAATCTGAACGTTTGTGCTTCATCTGAAAGGAGCGCTTTTGCTAAGCATTCTGTGCCAGTAAGTTCATTAGAGTATGGTTCACTAATGCTGTAGAGTGAAGAAGGTCATTTACTGAATCAGTATTTTTCTGTGACGGTTCTTTTTAGACGTCTCCAACAGAAAATTACTCAACTCTGTTCTCGTTCTTTGAGATTCACCGTCAATATTACGTGTTATTTTGCATGTACGGAATTGGATCATTTGATGACATTGTGTGGCGAAACCCATTTGAGTACTGAGGGGCTTTCACAGGAGTAAGGATAAAGCTACTTCTGCCCCATTCAAGTCTCGCTTTTTGAAGGGTAGCTTCGCAGCATGAAGTGCTTTTAACCAATCTCTTTACCCAACATTCTGTGACTTGCTATAGGAGGAAGAAGATGAATTTTGAAGTAACCAATTTTGTTAATAAATAGAATAAAATACTGCAACTGGAGGTTTTGAACTAGAATGATGCTTAGCATGTTGATTGCTAGTAAGCATACAACTTCTGTGTGACGAGTCCTTTCTACCTCTGAGGAGGCTAGACAGTAAATCTTGTACCCACTGCTTTTCCAAGTTTTAGAAATAGTTTTCTTAAATAATTAAGAACTGTAGCAGTGAGTAATTTCTAATTCCCAAACTGTTGCTGTGCAAATGAGTCAGTCCTGCTTTGAAGGAAAAATTCATAGTAACAAAACTTGCCCACTACTTTTATGAAGGAGAGCATATCAGAGAAGTGTCACTTCTGTTGTGCAGTGAGGACAGCTGAAGCATGAGGACATGAAGTAAAAAATAATGCCAAATTTCTGATTTTGATGGCTTTTAAATTATAATTTACTCTTGGACCATGCTGCACGGCAGAAATCACTCTCTGAAATAGCACTGTATTAGTAATTCATACTGTAACTAAATATTTCGTAGATGCGTCTAGAGTGATAGGTGCTTTATATTTAAAAAATGATTGTGTGCAGATAAGAATGTAAGTTTAAAGTGCTGATTCTGTTGTGCAGGTCATTTGACATTTGCTGAGGAACGTGCCTAAAACTCTTCTGTTAAATTAGAGGTCTTCAATATTAAGAGTCAAAAGCATTTTTTTTTTTTTAAATAGTAGAAGTTCCTAGATTACGTGAGTGTTGCAATTTTCATTCATATGATTTAATTAGCCTTCTCAGGGGAACAGGAAAACGTTACCTAGTCTTGCCGTGTATTTGGCATTTCTTTTAAAAAATGTTCCTTTTTGGTAGCACTGAGAACAATAGCTGTACAAATCTGTTGGCAAAGAAAGGTGTAAAGTGTGAATCATGTAAACCAATTTTTTTCCTGAGGAAAACTTCTTTTCATTAGAGGTAGTAATGTTTTAGAAGTACTGGTTATACAGATATTTTGATCTGTGGTAGTTTTTACTTTAAAATTACCCTTTTCTATGGTTACTTTTCCTATCATTTTAAAGTATTGTGTGTACAATAACAGGGTTCTGTAGTAATTTAATGGAATGTTCAACATAACTTTATGATAATATCTGGTATCATCTCAGTAAGCATTTGTTGTTTATTGAGAATAATATTGATAATCTTTAGTCAAATTGAAGCATATAATTGGTTTCTTTCCTCACCAGTCAGAGGATGTTGTTTACTGTGGTCTTGTCAGTTCAGAAATTTTAGTGGTTAGTACCAGGAAAACCACCTTTTTTAGAACTACTGCTTTTCAAATCAGGTATAAGCTGAGATGATGTCATTTGTCATGAGAGCTCCGTTTTAACATTCTAACCAGCAGTGTTGGTCCTGAATAAAGTTTAAGTACTACTGCTACTTTAGGGAATTTTAAAGTCTAACTGTTCTTCATTTCAGGGCAAACTAAGTTTTAGTGTAGAGATGGATTTGAGTAACTGCTACCAGTCAAGCTGGCTGACCGGCACGTATGCTTGCTGGCTTTGCTGGATTGACTCTGACTGTTAAGAAGAAACTGAAAGTGTCATCCTTGAAGGCGTAGCCAAACAGGAGTAACAACTTCTTCAGCACCTTCCTAACTTCCTCCTTTTGACCTTGCTTATTAAGTTGCATTTTGAGAAATGATCTCTGGCTGCTCTGTTGGATACAGTTATTTTTCAGTGAAAGATCAACCTGTCAACCTCGGATCAGTTGGATTAGCAAGTGGGGCATCAAAAGAGTTTTTCAGTATCCCTTATTTGAGTGGTTTTCCCTGCAGATTAATTAAAAATCAACATACCTGAAACCGCATTTCAATTTGGTTTTAAAACTGGGATATTAAGAGCTACTCATTGAAACTGAGGTTTGGAGTTTCTATGCTCTTCAGACTAATCAAATATCCTTTGCATTTTTAATGGACTAATGTATTGGGTTTTGTCTTTTAAAATTACTGATTTTTTTACACCATATGTTATGTGGTTTTTAGATCTTGACTCATGAAATCTGAAAGGAGTAAAATATTTCAGAGTTCTGAGATTTTATTTTTCTTTCATATACCTAACTGAATTGTTGAAAAAGGGTCATGGAAACTGAGCAGTAAA
This sequence comes from Ibidorhyncha struthersii, assembly GCA_013398815.1. NCBI lineage: Eukaryota > Metazoa > Chordata > Aves > Charadriiformes > Charadriidae > Ibidorhyncha > Ibidorhyncha struthersii. Next base: position 82,003 of record VZSZ01010017.1, read on the forward strand.
TGCAGTTAATCAGTAACACTTTATGGTATCTTTGATACTTGCACATAAAATGAGTAGATAAATGTTAAGTTGTGGTACATTCATGCACTGAAGATTAGGGGAAAAACAAATTACTATACCCCAGATCATCTAGGTTTTTGGTTGGAATCAGTAAATGTGTAAAAGCAATTTTGGACTAAAACCTGTATTTTGACTTATGGCCATAGAAACTTATTTTAGTTTATTTGGGGTTTGTTATTGTTTTGTATGTACAAATTTCAAGTTCTTATTGTGGTGCTTGTTATGCTTTTTATCTCTGTCTTGTTTCAGATCTTGAATATTGAGAGGTCTGATACACTATTTCAGCTGTAATATAGCTAATGCCAAATTAAACCAACAAGTGTCTGGGAAAATCTCAACCCATGAAGATTGTCTTCTGTGGATTTTTTTGTGTTTTTTTTTGGTGGTTGTTGTTTTTTGTTTTGTTTTGGGCTTTGATTGTTTGTGTGGTTTTGTTTTTTCTTGTTATGTACTACTGAGCATGAAGTTACTCTTCCTGCGTTATGACACTGGAGTTGAAGAATAAGGTATACTTTGAATTTAGTTTTCTTTTAGCAGATGAAACAATTTCTTCAGATGTTGTCACTACAAAATATTGCTGAAAATGTGAAACATCCATTCCATCTAAAATTCAGCAAAGTAAGACATTGCTGCCAGTGAGCACTAACAGAGAGATACAGTATACTTGGATTTTTTTTCTCCAAAACCTCTTGTCTACCATAGCTTTGCATAGTAATCTTGAATCAACACAGCTTAAAGTATTCCAAAGTTAAAGGGACTTATTTTATTTTCTCTTAAACTTCTGAACCTATTAGCTACATTCAGTTGAATTTAACAGGAAAATGGTGACTTCAAACACACACAGATTCTCCCAGTACTGTGGTCATCTAAGCCCCAAACTTGTGCATGTGCTAAGAGAGGGGCATGGCTTCTGATTTGTTTTGAGCAGTGGGAGCATTTGGCTGTGTAGCCATTACACCCTTGCCTACCAGTCAGGATATGGGTACCTCCGAAGCAGCTGTAGTGTATTTTGCCACTTGCATGGCCAACCTGGGTGGACCAGTGCTCAGGTGAAGGGAGGAGCAAGGATGGACTCATGCAGGATATAGATGGGAACATGAAGACGTGGAATAAAAAAGGATCAATAGGGAAGCACAGGAGACTTCAATTTATCGGAAATCATGTTTCGTTATATCTGTCATCTTTCTCTAGGTGCTTTCAGTTACTGTACAGTTTTTCACAATTGTCAGGTAAAATTCTACACAACTAAAGTGTTGCTTCACTTTTAAATGTCACTTCAAGTTTCCATATCGTTTGAATAACAGATTCAGTGTAAAGCACAAGATTCTATTTTGATTCCAAAGTAAATTTTCTTTCCTTCCTGTGGATATAATTCTTAAGCCTACTAGAATATATAGCAAGGCATGGGGTTTTGGAGGTGTTTTTTTCCCCTTCCTCGTGGACTTAAAGTAAAATCTATTAGATGGTGAGTTTTCAAAGATATTCTGGTAATTTTGGTTAACTGCTTACTTGGAAGCGTTTTAGAACAATTTGGTATCTTTATGAATGAATTAAGGATGAAGATGACAAGAAAATGATGTTCATTTTTGTAATTTTTCATAAAGTGTTGGTGGCCAGAAGTATATGCTAAAAATTTATTTCGTTATGTAGAACATTTGTGGTACGGTATTAAATTATTTTTGAGTCTATTAATAGGCAGGAAAAATAAATTAGTAATAATCTCTAGATGTTTGCTTAGATCTCAACTGTAAATAGGAAATGAATCTTTTTTTTTCCCCCCTGTCTGCTTATATAGTGATTTAGGTAAAAAGTTAGTAGATTTTTTAGATCTTTCCCAAAGCAAGTGAATCACAGATGGTTTGAATGGAGAGGGAGATAAAACATACATACTTAAAAGACATAATAGCTTTCCCCTAGATTATGTGTTGAGGAAAGGTGGTGGACTTCTGTGCCTTGGTCTCAAGAGGGGACCATCCTGTTTTTCTCTTTGATTGCTGCTACTTGTAACTGAATGTCTGTGTGTATGTTTTCCCCACTTTACTTCAATCTACTTAAGAATCTGCTCTGATCTTGATGCTGCTGAGTTGTGTAGATCATCTTATACAGAGCTTCTTGCCTCTCTCCTGGAAAGAGAGGATGTTTGTGATTGCAGCATAGGGTAAGGGTTTTGACAGGTGAGATATCCGCTTCTGGATCTGCCTATTGTTGATCTAGGAAACTTTCTTTGACTCAATTCCAGTCTATTAATGGAGTGTTGATTTAAGGACAAGGAAACCCCAGTTAAGATTCCTATACCCTTGCTTCACAGTTGTGGAATGACAGTCCTTCCAGTATCCTCCAGTTTTCCCTCACTGCAGCAACTTGAGGAGGAGCCAAGAGCAGAGAATAAAGTGAACAGGTTGCTGCACAAATTGGAGGAAGGTAGTCTCTCAAACTGTCCTCTGGCCTGCCCAGCCACCAGAAAATAAAGAGCATTTTGGCAGCTAGTCAACAAAAGCCAGGAGTGGTGAACAGAAGGCTGGGAAGCATGGTTAAAATCTGAATGTCAGCCAGAAAAGCTGGACTTAGGCAGTCTTGCAAATTATGAGGGCAGCCTTATTAATTGAACATTCTGGCTGGTGGAAAAGTTGCCTGAGGCTTAGAGTCTTTATGGGTCGATACTTACCACTAAAGTGGGGAGACACCCCTTCATGCCTCAAGCAAAGCTCACAATGTCAAAAATAAACATTTGCTACTTCAGCTGCACGTTTAATGGGTTTGGGATCCTATTTAATGTGAGTGGGCTAAAGTATTGAAGTAGCTGGTCTCTGAAAAAGACTGAGACTACTATTTTTCTTGCTCTTTTTTCAGTCATTAACATAAGTATGGTATTTATTGATACTTGAAATAGTATCCATTATGCTAATTATTTTTAAGCATTTATTAAAACAACCCCAGAAATACGAAGAATGTTAAAGATTGCATAATGAAAAGAGATGTAGTTAGTTACTTATGGTATCCTGGATTTGTTTTTCATAATGTCACCTTTTTAAAGAGCTTAAGCTTATTTCTGCATTCCCTGGTTTTCAGGGCATTGGGTCATTACTGTGTTTATGTATGTTGCTGACATATATTAGTTCTATAATAACTGAACTATATTTTTGGAAAATCATTGCACCCCCAAGTCAAACAGGGGCACGTTATTGCACATTTTCAGTAGTGTAGTTACTGGAGTCGCTTGATTAAGAATGAGGCAAATTCCGAATCCCTTTTTCTTGAAAGACCTTTAATCAGGACTACACACTTTCCTAAATAATACTCTATGTGTTGTCAGTTGTTGGTTTGAAGACCTGTTATTGTACCAAATATTTAATGGTAGAAGAAAAAGGTGAGGTTGTTCAGTTTGAAATGTTTTGTTTACTACTTTACTTGTACTACAGTTTTTGCTTGTTTAATTTAATCCTTAATTTGATGTGCTAATCATTAATGAATAGGATAAATTCAGTTCATTTGACTGAAAAATCAAATCTAAATTTATTCTTTCAAGGATCTGATGATCTGAGAGAGTAATCTGGTAATTTTCCCCTCCCTCCTCTTTGTTGCTATAGTAATCCTAAATTTAAACCTTGTTTCTGCAGCCTTTTTTTTTTCTTCTTCTTCAAGTAAGTTTTGTAATAGCTGTGCAGTGTGTTTGCAAACAAAATATTAATAATATAGGTTTTGTTGTTGCTTTTTTTTTTTTTCATTTGGATGCAACATCTGAGGTAAAGCTGAAATTAAGCAGCCTTAACTTGCCTTCTCTTTCTCTAGCTCTGGGGAGACCTTGTGGCATTAATCTTTTTATTCATGTTTTAGGCATACATCATCTAGGGGGAAAAACAAGCAAACAAAGGCCCAACTAAAGCAAAAAAAAAGACCCAAACATATCTCTGAGTGTCGTGAAAAGCTGTTAGTGATTGTAATTACAGAAGTGAACATTCAAATTGCAAAGGCTATAACTTAGTTCAGCATCCAAGTGTTCTTGCAATTCCAGTTTTACAGCAATATTCAGGGCTTATTTGATGAGGTGCTTTCAGCTACTTCTGGCATGGCTGGCCTTTTGATACAGCAATAAATGCAGATAATTCTAGAAACTGTATAAAATAGTTGTGCTCTTACCAAACTTTTATATTTTTCAATAAACAAAAAAAGTGGAGATGCAAGATCTAACAAGGTAAATAGCAAATTGAAGAGGAGCATCAGGAGTAAGCAGAAAACCTGAAAAAGACTGATCACCTGTCTTCTCAGAGGAAGCATGGGGATAATGAAATAAGACCAAAAGTAGTTCAGATATGGGTGAAAGATTACATGAAAAATTTGCCTTAATTTCCACTGAAGACAGTTTTGAACACATGCACACTGGCAAATAGGTCTTACTGAAGTGAGGTTATAAAAATTGTTTCCATGAAGATACAGTCAAACTTACAGGGTGCAGATCAGTGGGACTACATAGTGTTTACTCTGAAATTTTGATGGTCTGTGCAATTAGAGGCTCAGTTGCAAGAATTGTTATTAATTGTCAAGGCAGAAGAGTATTAGGTGGCTGGTGAGCAGCAAAAGTAGTCACTATGTTTAGAGGAAAAGATGGTTTGGGATAGTTATTGCATCGTTAGTGTGACCTTAATATTTAGGAATTTGTTTAAATTCAGAAAGCAAAGCTATTATACATGGAGGAAAATGAGGTATGAAGGGATACAGCTCTTAACAGAGGAAGACTTTGTCAGAGAAATGTAACACCTGTTTTTCTAAGATACCTGACTTGGAGAAGATACATGGTTAGAGCTGACCTCTTTTAACTTAGGAGTCATGTAATGTGTAATATGATTCCACGTGAAAACTAAAGTGATGTTTCTGTGAAAATTGATTTTAAATGGTGACAGGGTGTGTTGAGTATGGGTAGAACTGGATGACCAGAAGGTGATGTATTGGAAGTATGTTGGTAGTGGAATTTGTCAAGGGTCAGTTTCAAGATTTCATCAAGTATTTTCGTTTAAAAACATGGATACGTTCCTACTTTTGTGACAATCTTGTGTTTTCTCATCAGATGTCAAGTATCATCAATACAAAAGAAGGTTTTGCACAGAATGAAGTCGAGACCTTAGGACATGACCAGTAGGGAAAGGAGTCATATTTAATAACATTAAAGAAATGGAGGATGATCTTACAACACTTCAGGATGACTAACCTATCAAAGTTAGCAACTGTGAAAAGAATTAGGATAACAAGTATAGTGTTGTTGCCCTACTAATATTTTCCTTTAAAGGAGTAAAGTGGTATTGCCTTTTTCTGGTACTGGTGAAAGCTTATCTGGAATATTGTGTCTAATTCCTATCACCCACCATCAAGTAAAAAGGGCATTCGGACTGGAAGAGGTACAGGACTGATTCTTAGAATGACTAAGGGAACGGAGAATTTGTTCCATGAGGGGGACTCAGAGTGTCTTGTTTGATCTGGGAAAACGAAGCGTGAAAGAGGTTGCTCTTCGTAAAAATATGAGTGAAACAACACAGGTGGGTAAAAAAGAGCTTAAGCTTGAGGTATGAGCAGAAATGGGTATAAACTATCCAAGAATAAACCTAGTCTGGAAATTAGAAAAGGTGGTTCCTAAGCAACGCAGGCACAGAAGTCTGCAACAGCCTTCCCTTAGGAGTAGTGGAATAAGACTGTCTTTAAGATGGAGCTGGGTAGCTTATATAAGGGGGAGGAGGGGATATAACGTAGTTTCCCACAGTGCCTTGGGATTTTAACACCTTGACCCAGTATGTCTGTCTGTTCCCATGATTCCTGTCTTATTAGTCAAATATGATACAGTAACTTGACTAGATACTGTCCAGAGACCAGTAGGTACGTAGGTGGTCTGTTTCTTAGACAAATAGACCAGTTGCATTCTGAGGTATGTAAATACTTATATCAAGGGATAATAAATGTTAGACAAGTAGGATGCTTTAAATACTGTTTTATGTAATATGGTACATTGTATCTTTTGTAGTGGATATATGTTATCTCTTGCATTAAGAAACCCCAGATCAGCCCAGAGTAATTTAACAGATTGAATAATGAGCCCTGTATTGTTTTCTTCTTGTGCTGTCCTGTGTGATTGAAGGAAGCTGCTCACAACACATGTACAGCTACGTCAGTGTCTTCATATTCCTCTGAGAATTCTCCTTTGAGCTGTTAAAAAAAAAAAAAAATGGTGCAAGCTGAAGGGTTGAAGGGTTGATGTGATAAAAACCCTGTATACTGTGTTGCTGTGTATTGCCCTGCTGTTCCTGTATATTGCCTTAAGACTGTCCGTCTTAGAAGCCTGGAGTGTAATTTTTTTAGAGGAAGCATTGTGCTTGTGTTTGCACTAATGAGAGACACTTCCATATCTCTGCATAATAGAAGGTTGGTGGTTTTGAAGGAGACTTAACAAAGAAAAGGGTTCTACTGCCTTCTCCCTGACAGAAGGACACTAATTGGCAAATTGGGGAATTAATGTTGCCTGAGGTTACAATATTTTTCTAATTTATTCAATTGTTATGACATGTTAAATCATGCTTTAATTCCTGCTAAGGTATTTCAGACCCAGGAGGAAACTTGTAAACACTCATTTGTGCAATTGTTTCATCTGTATCAGTAGCATAAGTTACTGGATATGTGTTTTATATGAACAGAAACACAGGCAGAAATACAGTATCTGCTTTATATTTTTCTATTCTTTAACTCTGCCTTACTCTTTTTTGTAAATGTTCATCTAGAAAGCTTCAGTTTTGGAAGGAAGTTCAAGCATGGAAAGTAGTTTGGTTAGGATGGGATAGAAATTTAATGATGTTTGAAAGGTTCCTTCCTGACTGTGCTTAATGCGTATTATTGACTTCCCTTCAGCTGTTAGTTGAATTTCCTGTTGATTTTAGGTATAAAAAATTGCCAAAGCAGTGTCTAGCCCTATCTGTGTGCTTTAAATCGGATGTCTTTTCTTTATTCACAAGTTCAACAGTATTTTAATGTTTTCAGAACTAATGTAAAAGACTGAGAACTAGGTCTTATTCCATTAAATTGCTGTATTGACATATAATGATTAATATAAGTAGTAAATACATAGACATAACATCAGTGACTTAAATGGCACTTTGCACATGTTCAAATGTTAACGTTGGCTAAGTTACATCCCGAAGTGGAATTTTTGGGGAAAAGTGTTTCATGGTTATAATTTTGAAAGCTGATAAAGAATAGTTAATATTTTAGAGCTTGTGCTGAATTGTATTTAATTAGCTTGGTTATTTGGACATTCTATCCTGTCTTTTACTGTTAAATATGTGTGAACTAGAGACAGTCTCATGTAATAAAAGAAAAAAAAAAATCCAATTTAAGTCTCAGACTGTTTGGCAATGGTCTCCAAAGCGTGGATGACTTAGCAGATGTCATCTTAAAGCTCTTGCTGTGAGAATGTATTTAGGAATACTGGTATTTTGAAAGAATGTATGGGCAGTAAGAAAACTGTAAAAGTTTAATTATCTTGACCTTTTTGTTCTTAAAATATGTTTTTCAACTGGACTGTGTAGGATCTGTCATGGTAACTGAAAAAGCGTTAGATTAAAGTAAATCATGTTATTGCCTTGGAGTGATAGACATAAGAGAAATAATTACTGAAAAACAAAGCATTTTTGTTTTTTCTAATTTGCCTCATGAATATGACACCGGCAGCTTATCAGTTTCCCTCTTCTGGTGAACCAGGTAATTTGTTTGGTAACTGAAAATATGGTATTAAACACTGGAGAGAAGAAACAGCTTTCTGGCTTTATATGCATTTTTAGGTACATTATTTTAAATTAATTTATCTGTCAAAATTGAAGCTGAATATTGCTCAGTTGTCTTAAATTGAAATAATCTTTTATTACATTGTCTAAAATAGTATCCCCTGCGGCCTGTACTATAGCTAGTTTTGAAAGGGATGCAGTCAAAGTTGGAATAACTTATATTTTCAGCAGCATATTCAGATCTGGCGTTTTGGTTTCTTATTTCATATGACAGTCATGTCTGTTAAACTATATTTTTTTAAAAAATACTGCATGGTGTTAGCTGGTGACACTTTAGTAAGTGTTCTTAGAGGTGTATTTTTCATCTTGGCACTGTGCCTCATAAACTAAAATGTCTTATAAAGTGAAGGTGCATGTTGACATACAGTTTGATCTTTGGAGGATAAATCAGAAAGCTCTTACTTCCCCCTCTCCCCCTAAAGAAGAGTGAGCGTATATCCTTTCCAAGACTTGTTGGATTAGATTAGTTTCCCTGTGAAAAATGTTAAGGAATAGTTGGTGGGGACAGTAGCATCTGCATATAACAAATTTGCAACAAGGAGAAACAGTTAAATGACTAGATGATGGGCTGTTCATATTCTGTTACCGTTAATTTCTTCCTATATTATTAAAGATCTAGAAAACTGAAACTGAAAACAAACAAAAGAAATGTGACAGTCTTGCATAGGTTACTTGGGAGGAGAGCAAGGAACTTGAGGATAACATAGAGAAAGATCAGGGATATGGTTGATAACAGACTCATAAATAAGAATGATTTAAGACTGAGTTACGTTGCTTTTGTGTGTCATTGAACATCTTCATAAAACTATCTGGTTTTCAGTGATGTTCATAGAGGTGCAAGAGATTAAAGGGGGAAAAAATCATTTAAAGTATTTCCTGTTCATTGTTAGCTGATAGATCTCTGAAATTCTGTGGTAAGGTCTGCTACTAATAGGAAAGAAAGTAGTGGGGAAGTATGAGGCAGGAGGGAAAGTTGAGGTTGGTTTAGTTCAGAGAAGACAGATGAGAAAAATAAATTGAAGCAGAATAAAAAAATAAATTGATACTGTAAGGTCAGAAGCAGTTTTAGAAATCTGGATTACATTACACAGGATTTCTCTAGGATTTTTTTACACATAGTATCTTTAAAACACTGTTTTAAAAAAGTCACATTCTGTATTAGCCCATGGGACTTACTGCTATGAGGTATTGTTACAGTCAAGAGTTTAGCACAGTGCAAAGTAAGATTACACATTTCTATATCGGTTATAGAAGGAATGTTGAAGTGTATGTAATCTTTTCATGGTGTAAAGCATAAATCAGTAAGTCACTGCAAATGAGTATGTGTGTGTTATACTGTTCTTAAAACTGCACACTGGCCATGGTTAATCAGGATATTTGAAGAGTCAAACCACTAGTTTGACTGAGTTTGGCGATTTTTCCCTTTTATTCAAAGTTTTGGTATTTTCTTGTAAAAACACCAACTGATTTTTACTCTGGCAGCTACTCTTTGTATGCAAAAGAGAATACTACAGAATATTGTCCTTATGAAATCAGGGTAGTTGACTAAACAAGCATCCTGCTTAATATTTGAACATTAGAATTGTCAGACTTGTTTTAGTTTAAAAAACAAAAACAAAACAACAAACCAATCTGAAGCTATGAATTCCTGGCTCCAAGGGTAGCTGAAGTTAAATGGACTATATAGACTTGTATACATCTTGTGTGTGGACTTCTGGGAGAGACATGATAGAATATATTGATGTCTGGATGTGCATAGAAAGGTAACATTTTATTTTTAAAAATGAGACAGTAAATGTAATTTATCATGTGGCCCTATAGAATACATTTTTGTAGGATTTCTGTTGGATTTCATAAGGTTAATTATATACTTTGTTACTGAACAACTCCAACAAAGTGGGAATTGCTTATGGCCTAATGCACTTTTGGATGCGTTAGATCATACTGAAATCCCTTAAGGGTAGGACTTTCTGTTGAACAGATCTGATTGCAGGTTCGGATGGGGAGGCTTGTTTACAAATTACCTGTTAGCCAGCTCACAGCGTGACCAAACAATTGTGTAGACTCAGCAAGGTAGCAGGCACAATGTGGGAATAACTGTCAAGGAAGAGTTTGAAAATAATACTGTGCTCCTGAGAAAGCATCGTATACTTACAAAATTTGGAAACAAAGACTTAAAGAGTAGATATTTCTACATATGAAGTAACACTGTTGTAAAAACAAATACCGCAATACAGCTCTAATGCAAGCGATTATTGTTTTCGTTTCACACAGTTGTTTTGCCCATCTCCTTGGAGAGCTGCTTACCAACTTCTAAGGTTTTGTTGAGATCAGTTGGACTTCACATGAACAGAAACTGCTGGCGTGTATCCAACTGCATGCTGTTTGGGAAAACACTGTAAAAGCTGGGTTTAAAATTCTCGCTTTGAATACTGCATGCATATCACTGTGTTTTGCAATTTCTGATACCAGTAGCCTTTCAGTGAACTTGAAAGAACTGTACATACGTGTTCCAGCAAGAAAACAGTGGCAGTAGGTTTCTAGAAAGAGATCATTTTACAGCTTGAGTCAGGAATAAGAGTACTTTGACAGTGCTGTGTGCGTTATTCAAGATCCTGTCTGACTCAAGCTGATTTTACACAACTACATATCCTTGATGTTCATTATTTTAACGTAAATTTCTGTTTCTGGGATTATAAACCCAACGCTGGCTAGTTGTGATTTTTTTTTTTTTTTTTTTTTAGAACACAGTAGGGAAAGGTCTCTGGTTACTACTAGGCAAACATAAGCAGATGTACTGTGCTTTTACAAATTTTCTGGCTATTGGTAGTGGTAATGTTGAAAGATGGAGGACATTTTGCCTATGGATAGAAGAGGAGTCGCTTGAATAGAGATCCGAGTAAAAATCAATAGTAAAGACAATATGATAGTGGAGTTGCTTTTAGACAACCAATAATGACAGATGTGTAGAAACATTGGTTTTTTACTATTAATCTTCAAATGTTTGTCAACGAAAATAATCCTTGGCTAATGGATGGATAGTGTTCAATTTAATCTGAAAGCATGGGGATGTGTAGAACGGGAGCCTTTCACGTTTTACACTGGGACTTAATTCAGTAAGTGCAGAATGCCCAGAAGCATGATTTCAGTTTTGTTCTTTTGGTTTTAATAATGGCTTTAGTTTAGTTTTGTAAAACATTATACCCATGCAAAACTATTGGGACCTTTGGATACTCTGGCTGTTCAGGGCAGGTGTGCTCCTCTGTCTTTACCTAATATTTGGGACTGAAACTTGAGAGAGGACTTGTGTACTTGGGATTGGTACTTTCAAGGCTGGAAGTGTGGAAGAGCGGCAGGGAGAGCTGCTGTCTGTCCCCTAGGGTCTCAGACTGGATGGCTGGAACCAGACCCATAATGTAAATGCAGCTAGCTTGGCCCCTTCAGTGAAGGCAGCCTTTATGAATGGGCCTACTTTGTAACAGCAGAGCAGAGCGTGAGCTGTTGTGTCTGTTAACTACATTGTGGTGTGCCAGGCTCTACAGCCATTCTAGTAATTGAGCAAGTATCAGGCTAGTTAGTCCTTGTCCTCCTGCAATGCAAACAGAATCTGTATTCCATGGTTTGTGAATGTCCTTTTGTGTTTTGTGCATTCTCCTTTATTCTATTGAATTGGGGCTGGAAATAGATGATCTTTAAGGTCCCTTCCAACCTAAATCATTCTATAATTCTGTGAACCTTCAGTTGAATAATGTAACCGTCTGGAGACTAGAATGGTCCTAGTTAAGAAATTAAGAAATAGACCGAGTAGAAAGTGGGAGAGTGGCCACGATTCCTGAAATGTTGAAGCCTGGGCTGCTGTAGAGAATTGTGTTTGTGTTTCTGAAAGTAACTTCACTAAAATGGCCATTAAACACTGTTTGCATGATTTACAGTGACTGGAGCAACTGGACTACTGTATTTTCTCTGCAGATGTAATTCTGAAACCCTGTACAGCAAAGTAAATAACATCTTTTTGCCACTGTCAGGTGGAAACAATGGGAATCTCAGCTGAAAGATAAGTCCTGGGTTTGCATAAGGTTAATTTATACAGCCATATTCAATTGTGCAATACTTGCCTGACGAGGCAGACAGCACGATCAGGAAGATGGTTTTCTCATGGTCTTTCATCTGTTGCAGTGTGGGTGTGCTTGACCCTTGAGGTTTACCCAGAAGTAGGAAACAAGACTGCATAATTTTGGGGTGCGGAGTGCGTTCACGCTCCCCTGGGAAAAAGAAAAACAGAAATGGGTTGTTCCTAAAATAGAATTCATGGGGGTTTCTTGACATACTATTTCCTAATGTGGAACAAACAACAATCTAATACAGGAAAATGAGTTCCAGTAACACTTTTATCCACAGTTTATATGTCTTTTATCTGTAGACTAAAGTTATCAAGAGCATTCTGAGAGATGGAAAAGAGAATGCTCTTGGATTTTGGAACTGGGATGAACTTTGTCTTACTGTCACTTCTAAGACTTCTACGAAGATAGTGTTAATGTCCTTTATACAGGGCATGTATTTTAAACACTGTCCAGAAATTTTCAGTGTAGGGTGGACAAAGGATGATGTAAACCACTTTGTCTTTTTATCTACCTGAAGGACTTACAAATGCTTGATTAACCACCATGTAAAGGAGATTTTTGAATTTGAGTAAGCCTGGCTGTTAGCTGTGTAATTTGGAAACAGAATGATGATACATATGCAAGGCTCACATTTCAAAGCTGGTTTTATGTGCAAGTGCAGTATAAAATCTCATAGGAAGGTTTATGTCAAAATTAATACTTAGGCTTGCATTCTCCAAATATATTTGTTTCCTCCTGCATACAGGCTTTTTAAATTCTGTCCTATTTTACTGTGTCAAGAGACTAAATTGGTCTCATAACTTATCCGGATTTCTGTCCTTCCCTCCCTCCCCCATTAAAACTGGGAAGTGCTATAAAAGAACTGGGGGGTGCTACCGAGAAAAACCTCTGCTGAAAGTTAATGAGAAATTCATGTAAAATTCAACGTCTCTACTGCCTTCATCAGCCTGATTCAAGGCTACTTGAAATCTCCAGTCTTCATATTAGCCTTTACCTCATTTATGTACTTTGATTCACTCTCTTCTAGCTCAAAATGGTAACACACCCATCAACAATGTTTGTGCTGCTTACATATCAAACTTGCTGGTTCCGGCATAATGCCTGCACACTCTCTAATCACTGTAGCAATTTCTGAGTTACTTGGGTTCTCTGCTGGTAAATAATGGTTGAATTCATACATCTAGTCATGAATATTCAGGTAGTTCCATCTTAAAAATCTCAACCAATCTTGTAATAATGCAGGATTTTTTCTTGTGTGGCATTTGCTGTAGGTTCTCTGAAGTTAGATTAACCATGAATTCATCAAGAAACGGTAAGTTTTCCTTGTGACTTTGTTGCCCGGTGGTGACACACACTTACTTAGCCTCTTCATCTTTCTTTTTGTGATTTTGTAATCTTTTGGAGCAGCTACACTAATTGCTTATAACTTTCTTAACATTTCCTGAAAAGCATAAAGAAATTAATGTAATTCTTGATTTTTATTATTACATAATTTTGAGTAGCAACAAATGCTGCCAGAGCATGCTTATTTCTGAAAGCATACAGATTTCTAATGTCATTGCCTAACAAATCCATTAACAAAAATGCATATTGTAAAAAAAAACAAAAACAAACAGTTTTAATGTACGTCTGATTCAGATAAAAATTGCATAATAAAGTATAACCTCTTAAAAAAAAAAGGGTGTGTGTGTCAAATTCTCTGAAAACTAATTATCACTGTTGATGGATAGGCAAGTTAGATTTCTTTTTTTTTTTTTCCAAGGCTATGTACCTCAGAGCAGGAGCTCAGAACAACACAAGAAGAGTTAACAAATAGGATGTCTTAGCATAAGAAAAATAGATATCATTTAGTACAACCTAACATTAGTGACAGTGTTCCTTATTGTAATATGTAAGGAACATACGAGTACTTTATTTCAGCCTGGAAAGCAAAACTGATATGCTTATGCACTTTTAGTTTGCCCTTGCTTCAGTAAGAATTCCTGGTCTCCAAATCCGGATGTGTGAGAGCTTTTATTAAGGTTTAATAATTTCTGGCAAATGAAGAAGTTGAACTAGAGTATTTCAATTTTGTAGTCCTTTTTGCAGAACTCTATTCTAAATCCCTAAGCTCTGTTTACGCAATCGGAATAAACTGTAAAGCAGAATCTGATCACTCATGTGCTTGACTTCTATAATTTCAGTTTCTTAGTAGACTTTCTTGATTAAAAAAAACCCCAAACTTCTCTGTTCACTTATTTAACTCCAGTAAGTCTAGTCTCCACATTTAGGTGTCTTATGGTTAAAAACCCTACAGAATCTTTTCCTACTCCCCTCTTTAAACATTCCAGTTTCAGCCTCTTAATGAAGAGTAATAGTAAATGGAAAATTTTTCTTTAGGTATGGTCTTTTCCATACTAGAGGCAAAATTGAGAAGCAGTGCTTTGGTGTCTTTCTTCATATGTGTCCATAGGCAATAAAGAGGGATTGTGGGCCTGCCACCTTTACTGCTACTGATCTGTGGGGATTGTATAATCAGACTGTAAAGTGTGGAGTTGTCCTTTACAGTCTGTCGTAATTTCTGTGGCTGACTTGAATCTTTGGAATACAGCACATTTGAATTTACTCTAACATTGTCCATGCAATTATGTTTAAAACTGAAATTAACTGATCTTTGTTTTGTTGTATCTCATCAGTTTAAAGGTTTATTCCAGAAAGTCTTCTGCTCCAGAGGGTAGTACCCAAATGAGTAAGTCAATGGAGTCTTCATTCTAGGCTGAGAGATGTTTTCAGAGTTTAACTTGAATTAACTTTAAAAAAACAAACAAAAAAAAAAAACAACAAAAAAAACCAACAATAACCAAATCCATAAAATAGCTCTTCTGCTTGCATAAAGTGAAATCCTAGCTGTAACAAGTCTAGGGCAGTGTTTTTGCTATTTGTGTAATTGAGGGAAGAATCACAGAATCATAGAATTGTTGAGGTTGGAAGGGACCTTTAAGATCATCGAGTCCAACCATTAACCTAACCTGACAAAACCACTTCTAAACCATATCCCCAAGTACCACGTCTACCCTTTTTTTAAACACCTCCATATACTTGCACTGATCAAAGCCAAAATTCTAACTACTTTTTTCTCCCCCCTAAATAAATAAAGATACCATGTGTCAGCCAACTATTCTGGAATAAGTTATTCTTGCAGAATCGTTCAAAGGGTTAAGTGACATTGTTCTGTTCATTGCCATCGTGTTTCAGAAATCTCATCCCTTGCTGTTCAGTCTACATGAAAATAACTGGATCCTTGCCAAAATGGGGCCACTTTGCCTCTGCACTGCTGCATTTCAGTTGATCCTTTATGCATCATAATACTGATATTTTAGATGTGAATACTTCAAGTTACTGACATTTCTTGCATTTTTAAAATATCAGGGAAATATCTGTGTTCCTGTTCAAGAATGAGTTTTAATTTCTTCTGTCCTTTGTAGGAGCTTTTGTTATTCACAGTGCTTTTCAAAAGCATAGGTTCTGAGTGGCTTCAACAGTGGTGAACATTAAAGATACGTTAAATTTTAAATACAAGGTTTTCAGGTTTTTAGATCTGTGATAGCGCTGGGTATGTGAGTGGGGTCCTTTTGCTTCTTTGTTTGTTTCTTAACTCAGACACTGATTTGGTATAACCTTTTTGAAAACCCTAACAAATATTTTAATAAAGGTAGATTTTCATGTCCAATTTTAGAATGTCCACTCTCCTTTAGTTAAAAAAAAGAAAGGTAGCACTAGATAGGTAGTGCCATCAGAAAATATTACTTATAAAACCTTATAGGAAAAGTTTCACTTTTCCTATAAGGAAACTACCTGCACAGGTACACAGCTACTGTGGTCATATTGCATAGTGGAAGGGCCTTGTTCATTTTGCATATTTTGCTGAACCTTGAGGTCAAAAGAAAATCTTGAGGGAAGAAGAAAGCTTGTCTTTCCTCTTGCGCCTTCCTTTGCACATAGAGTGTGTGTGTGACTTTCCTTTAGACAACTTGCAATTCATACAGTGGCCTGCATTCAAATGAGCTCTGGAGTCTTCTGCCTTCTGGTAAAACTGCTTATGAACTCCACAATTCTCATGCAGCGCTAGAGCCTCTCCCTGCTGTGGGGAAGCGCCTGTGCTGTGAGCTCTTCCTCTTCACCTGATGTGTCAGCAGCATCCCTAAGTTTACGATGGACAGTGGTAAAACCTTGTCCTCGATCGCAGGTCCTGACCTAGTTCTTGTTCCTGTCTAAAGCCACTCGTGCTACCACCGTGCATCTCCATGAACTTGCTATTCTGTGGAGCAGCAATAGACTCTTCTCGAGTAAGTGCCACCTCTGTGTGTTTACACAGATAGATGGCTTTCCTTCCAGGGGACTGTGTGCCGTACTCCTAAGGAATTTGGGGACTTTCATAACTTTAAGTATGTTGTTTCATGGGAAAATCTGATATCAAATGCATGTATGTGAAAACTGTGGAAATTTTCTTACCTGGTTTATTACACGGGCAAATTAAACGTCTAATTTTGCTTCAGTCAGTTTTGGCTCTTTCTTTGAGAAACTGATGTGTGCATTTGTGTTTTCCACAAGTCTGATGTTGGAATTAAAAGTTGAGCAGCTTTTATAACTTCAGTTTAATGCCAGTGTTCATTTTGGGTCAGACATGCTGATCAGTTTGTCTCAAGCTTTCTAAATACTTGTTGGATAAAGCTGGGGCCCTGCCCTTGGAAAGCTGGTGATCTGATTTGACCTGCGTTCAAAAATCTGAGGGCACTGGCTTATTGGCATGTTTGGTGTGAGGCTTGGGAAGTGCATGTGGGTTCACAGAAACCTAAAAATAAGCAGTATTTGGGTTAAACCTCTTTATTTGTATGGACTCATGACCCTGATGGCAAAAATAAATGTACGTTTGTTTTCTGGTACTGCCGCCACCATCCATGAATATTAATACTGGAAAAATATTTGAATTTTACATTGTCTTGGCCTCAGATACTTTCTACACAATTAGAGGAAGAAAATGAAAATTAGTGACTTGACTCATTCTTGTGTAGTACTGAGTGGCATGTGTAGCTGAGTTAAATTCCTCAAGTAAGGTATACCTGAATGATTTGAATAGATTTGTACTTCATGCTGTAGAAGATCATTAAAAAATAGTAAGGGAGATCCTACCTGATCTGAGGGAAAACTTGTCCTAATTGCAAGTCTGATCAGTTTGACCTGAGTGCAGGAGAAGGATTAAGGAGAATTTTTGGTACTGACTCTGAGTACTTGTGCCTTCTGTCTGACATTCAGTCTCCAGCTGTCACCAACCTACCAGCAGAGGAAGGTGCTATTTTAAAAAAANAGTGCTTTGGAAGGTGCAGATAACATGAGCATATTGTGCATGTGGGAACTTTTTTTCCTAAAGCCTAAGAAGGAAGGGCAGGTTCATAGATTTCAGAAGCAGATGGGACTCTGATCTCAGTGCATACAGATAGTAGAAGGTATTCTGGAAGATGGATTAAAACTTGCGTTTTATAAAGATTTTTCCAAAGCAAAGTTACTGACTCAGTATTGTGTGTATATGGTTTGGAAACTTCCATCTCTGTTCAAACGCAAATGTGTTTGACACTCACTCCCAAGTGTCAAATCTCTCATACTTTTGTTAGCAAGAATGAAAGGCCCCTTCACCTCAGTGACCAGTTAACCTTTCTGGTTAAATGAATAGATCAAGCTACTAATCCCTACAAGTTAGTCTTCTACCCTCTGGATTGTTTGCGTAGCTCTTCCTTGAAATCTGGTATTTCATGTCTCTTTTTTGCAGTGTGTACATGAGGACCAGAAATAATATTGTAGTAGCAGTTCTTTCAAAGTTAGGGAAGATAGTTTTGCTACTTGGTATTCTCTGTTTTATTTTATGCTTACAGTAGACCACTTGGCCACAGCATAATCTTTGCAATTCCTACATAGTGATCTATGACAGCTCCTGAATTCAATTCTAATCTTGCCTTTCAGCACTGAGTAATTCTGACTTAATTTTTGTTTCCAGTTGTACTCCTTTGCATTAGCTGTGTTAAATTGAATTTTGTGTACTATTAGTTACATAATTTTCTGTGGTTTTTACTTGAGAAGCTTCTCTGAATTGGAATTAACATTTCTGTAATAAAACTGCAGACAAATCAACCTCTGTGGTATTTGGCAGATTTTTATTTGGCAGTGTAATTGCAAAGACTCATTTTGGAGGCTCTTTAAATCCAGGTTCAATGTGCAGCAAAATCAGTTTCAGTGTTGGAGCACCTTCATAAAATAAACTTATCTGAAAATCATGGTACTGCTATGAACCATAACACCGAAGCCCATGTTCTTCACTGAACTGTAAGGAGTTATTTTCAGGGCTAATAGCCACCAAAGTAGTGAAAAGGAAAACTGTCTCCACTGCCTAATTACCACCTGTGACCATTGGTGCTCCTCTGGTAAGAGGCAGTGGAAAAATGTGTGATAGGTTGCAGAATTCATACTTTCACATTGTGCCTGGAGAAATGCAAAAGTCACTGGTGAAATTCCTGTTTTCTCATTTGCATGCAAGTTTTCTGGTACGTTTATGAAGCTCTTAGAGTTTCAGAAGAAAAGCTTAAGGTGTCTGTGGTTTAAGATATGAAGAGATTGATTCTGTTATATGATCAGTGTGACATCTTATATTATGATTTCTGCTATCACTGTCCTTAATCTTCCATTAATTTATGCACTGAACATTTCCAGAAATGCTATATGAGAGGAGAAAGGAACAAGGAGATTAAGTTACTGAGTTGAAGTGAAAGCGAGGTAATCTTCATGTTGATAAGTGGGTTTGAAACTGTTAGTCTTTATCAAATTCTTGGAGGCTAGAAATGGCTGTTCTGTTGTTCGTTGTGTAAGCTGCTTAGCAGGAAAATCAGAGAAGGAAATCATCTGAAGAGGCAAAGGGAAGCTACAAGGCTAGGACTGGGAAGAAAATGGGGACCTGGTCAATAGGAGATACGAGGTGACTTGGTCTAATTTTTCTTTTTCATTTTCCTTGTTCCCTAACATGGTTTGTTTCTTGAACTACCGTCTTAGATACTAAGGCATGATATTACAGATATAAAATGTGATACTTTTGGTCAGATCAACTTTCTGTTTGATCTCTCTAAATTTTTGGAGTCCAGTTTTTAACTTGCAGCATCTCTGTTAATAAGCAAGATGATGGTGCCCGCATTCAGTGCAAGATAAATAACTGTTCTTGTTCGTCAAATAGTCTCTTCCTGTTTGAAAACAAAGAGCAGAGGAAATTTTGAAGATGCATGAGCTAGGAACATTTGCTAAAAAAGGATATAATTGTTCGTGATGTTAAGTATGTTGTGTAGTAAGTAGTACAGTCATGATTTATTTTCTTTGTTCTTAGACTTCCTGGGATAGCGCCAGCTTTTCCTTTTAAAAGTTCAGTAGGAAACATTTGAAATGGCAAGAACAAATCCAGTGTCATTGGTGCCAAAATGTTCTCACTGAAAATGATGGAAATGATAGTGCAAATCATAAATAGTTTCCCTATTACAAATTTATATTAATTATTTAAAGAGCAAATTTGGCAAATGTTGTTCTGAAGTAAAGGAAAATTGGAAAAAATACAGAAAGTACCAGAATATTGAGTGAAGTGGTAAGAGTGCAAATTTGTAAACCATTGTTGGTTGGGTTTGTTGTTGTGGTTTTTTTTTTTTTTTTTTCAGATACCAAGGGATAATGAAACCTTTTTTTCTGTAGATGGATGTTCTGCTTCCTTGCCATCTCCCCACCAGCTCAGTTTTCATGCAAACTCAGTCTGTTTGCAATGGCTTAGTTACCTCTTGGGTTTCTTGCTGCCTGCAGCGCTGCCCGGCCCTTTCCCTTCCTCTTCCTCCCTCCTCTCTTCTTATGACTTCCTCATGCAGTAATTTCAGGTCTGTAGCTTTGCATTGGTGTGAAGAGGTGTGCTCAGTCCTTTGGTGGCAGTGAGTGTTTAGATTAGGTCAAATCCCATCGACTGCAGCCTTAGTAAAAACAATTCCCTCTGAGTGTGGAGGGGCAAAAAGTAACCCATTACAAATTATTACAAAACAAAATGAAACCAACCTTTAAATGATTGCAAAAATTTGTTTCCTCTAAGAAATGCAGATAGCTGATCCCTGCTAGTGTACATGTGAGACATTTTACATCATCTCAAGGTTCCCATAACAGTACTGATGGTGATTCAGGTGAGAAACACTAAACCTATAAGCTACCAGAGGCATAAGTACTTAGATCTGTCCCAGCTTCCAGGCACTGAAATGAGTTTAATATTAAAGTTTTAAATGTGTTTATTAACTACAATGAGATCCCAGCCCAAATCCAATGTTGTTTGTTTTTAAATTATTTTATATAATTTTTTTAGATTTAAGGGTGTTTTTTTAATGTACCCTTTAGTTACTGTAGTTTCTTATTGGATATTATTCACTGTTTTACCTGTTTAAATTTATTTATGCATCATCTAACTCTCCAGATTGAGTACTAAGGAATGTAACCTGTTTAAAAATTGAGATTTTTTTTTTCTTTCTGGATGTTAACGTGAACAATTTTACAGCATTCCTGTTCTATAACTTCCTCCTTTTGTTTAAGCTAAACTCTGTAACACCACTTCCTCTTAGGTGAATCCTGTGATGAAACTCTTGGGTTAGAGGATGGGGAGGAAGGGGATTTTGAAAGATAAAAGTAACCTGAAATACTAATATTAATTTCAGATATTTTTTTTGTAAACAATGCTTAGTATCTGTAAATATGCTATAAATTTTATAAAGGTGTCTTCCTGACAAAAAGTGTATTTCATGAACAACCTGTTTATAGTATTTGCGTACACATACACGTGCCCTGTGATAAGTATGGTATGCTGTGAGTTGGCTTGGTGGCTGTCATTTGATGTGGTGGTCTATTGAAATTTCTAGTGTTTATACTAGAACTATACTATACATATTAGAAAAATGGATCTAATTGCTTCAGTTACAATAAGGTGTGATTTGGATTTTGTGCCATCTCCCCAACCCCTGTAATATATGCTGTTCCCTTGGACTGTCTCTTTATATTTGAAATAGCTGCTTCCGAGAGAAGGGCTTTTCATGCTCTTACATTTTCCAGCAGCTACTTTTTCAGTTAAGGGTGTGGCTTTTTCTGGCACAGTTGTGTTCGAACAGGCTCTTGCATAAAAACACTTATCATGGCAAAAAGTCCTTTGACATTACAGCTTATCTTGGGGGCTGTAGTACACTACATCGGAAAGGAACTATCTGTACTGAAGAGTTGTGGCTGTGAAGATGGTCTTAATTTTTTCTTTTTTTTACCTTCTGGGCAGCCTGTTGTGATTTTTGGTGTGGCTTCCCAGTTTATAGAACCATTTGCCATTCCCCAATGTGTGTTCAACTTAACAGTTCAGATTCCTTTTATTTATTTACTGTTATCCATATTACTGAAGCTCTCACTGGAGAGTTCATCATGCCTTACTCCCAAAGGGTCTTCTGAGGAAACTCATAAATAAATTTCAATGGCTTGTGCAAAATGTCAAACACATCTGCTTCTAATTTGAAAATCAATACCTTTATCATTGGTAGCTGACAGCCATTAAAATAAACAATTACTATTACAGTTACATTAAAACAGTTAATTACTAGACCTTCAGGGTGGAATGCTATGAATTTGGGGCATCTACAAAACTGAGCTATGAAACTGATATTTAACCTTAGATATAAAATAATCATTTAACGTTAAAACATTGAATTTCCTGTTAGATTATTGCCACTGCATAATAGTGAAGCAGTAAGAGCTTCCCAGGACCTTCTTGAATGCCATCTTGTACTGGGGTGGAGGACTAACACAACTTTGGCAAGACACTGTGATCCCATTGTAATGTTGCCTGTGCATCCTATTAGGGACCAGCTTCTTTCCTGTGCGAGTAAGAAACGGTGAAGAGAAATAATTATGGCTATAATCCACGTGGAAATAGCTTTTGGTACTCTGAAAGTAAGATGGAATTAGTGTAAATAATTTAAATGCAGAATTATGCTTGCAGGTGTGTGTGCACTCTCCTTTAAATAAGTCTGCATGTGCACATACACACAAGATGCAACATTACACTTAAAGGTATTCTGGAAGTTGAATGCTTCAGCAGGCAGGAGCGACACATTGTTCTCTGCTGATGGTAGTAAGAGTGACCTTGATAGTGTTCTCATGGTTTGCTTTGAAGTAAATACACATTTGGGGCTATACTCAACAGAATGCAGAATAAATTCTGAGCTACTTCAGCGGTTCAGTTTGTCTTTATTTGTGGGCTTGCCACTGAGCTGTTTCTAAACTCTCTGATTCCTTGTGATAAGCAGAGGGTAGTGAAGTTCAGACTTAGATTGAGCCAAGTAAGCTATTATTCTAAGAATAAGCCATATGTTTGGACCTGCAACCGAAACCTAGGTGTAGAAGCATCAGGATAGCTAATAGAGCTCAGAAGAGGGGTTGTGGAAGGTGGTAGTGGGCCTTCAAAAGTATTTTTGGGGTATGAAATGGCAGATAGTGCAGGCTGTGAAGAGGAAGAGAAATCAGAGGGTGTGTGTTAGGGATCTGAAGCAGCCAAAGGAGGGGTGGCTCCTTTGCTATAACTTCACTTGCTTAAAACCTTCTAAGTGTAATACCTTAAAAAGTTTTCCATGTGGATAAAAGCATTATTTATTCTTGCTACACCTGGTATTTCTCCCTGGGTGGAGGAAAGCTAGTAATTAAAAGAAGTGGTAATAATAAAGATGTATATAAGTGCTTACTTTAAAGAAAAGGGGGAGGGAAAAAAAAAAGAAAAAATCATGACTTTTAAAGCTTAAACTGATGGGTTTAAAATGAAATAATTTAAACCATGCAGAGGCGTCTCTGTGTGTTTATTTAGCAACTCAGTGGGTGGAAATCGCTGAGCATCAAAAACTCAAGTGTCCCAAGTACTAACATAGATTTTGATAGTAGTATCCTCTTCTTCAGAGACAAGGAAAATACTTTTGCTCCTTCTGTTCAGCTGTCTCAGTTCAGTGATTTGTTCATTCTGAAATAAAAGCCATTTGAGTTTTGAAACTTGTTTTCTAATGTAAGAGTCAAAGAGGATGAGATCTGCTAATTCTGAAGTCTTGAAGCAGATATTTTTCTTCACTGCAATGATTTTAACATAATCTGCATTTCAAAATAATTTATGTGAGCTTGCCTTTTCTGTGTGGATCTACATCTGAGATGGTTTTAGCTAATAAATATGCAAGTAAATTCCTAATCAAATTAAAATCCACAAGGAAGTACAGTTTAAGATGAATCACTAAGAAAAATCTAAAAATAAAAGAATAGAGACATATATCAAAATTTACTAGTTACAATGCATAGAAGATTAATCATTACTGAAAAGAAAATACATACAATCTTTCCTGCTACATAGCAAAAAGAATTGCAATGACTTGATAATATCACCAGATGTTAATGGTACTAATCCTTGCAAAACTGAAGATGCATAATGAAATTGACTGTTTAAATCAGGGTTCTCCTTACTGTGTGAACCCCGAATCTAAATCGGTATTATTGAAATTAGTCTGTTTCACCTTACTGGGACAGGAAGCTAGGTTCTGCTGCTTTATTCCCTTTATCTATTCTTCCACCTCCAGGACAGGACCTACTAGCTTTTCTTTGCATGTTTGCTTAGCAAAGTTGCTAAATGTCACGATAGCCAGGGATTTCAACCTTGTGTATTTTGTCTATAACATAAATAACTGCAATCCGCTGAACTATCGAGCCATTCAGAGTTGAATATTCTTACTGCAGTTCGGTGAAATGCAGTTTGTTAGTGACGTTTTGTTTAATCATGTACGATATGCAAAGAAAATAAATCTTTTCTGAAAAAAATTTTAACTTGGTATGTCAGCTGGTCAGGAATCAGAGGTTTGAGTCTCAAGGTGTTGCAAGGGTGGCTTTATTGAAGTGGTTGCTTGTCAGTGGAAGGCTTGAAAAAAATCTTTTGAAAAGGATTTTGGAATGAAGGTTATAATATTGTGCCCAGAAAACTGTGATAGTGTTACTCAGAGGGATTCTTGTGAGTGAAAGAAGGATGTGTGTATGAGAATACCAGCTGAGTTTTCAGCCTTTCTAGTAGATACATGCAGTTGCTGATTACAGCATATAAAACTGAAATGAACCCTGGCCAGTGGGTGGGGGTTCTGTTTGTGTGTGTGCTTTCCAGATTCTAAAACCCACATGCTAACGGAGTGATGTGCAAGTTGTTGAATGAACCTAAAATACATATATTTGTGAAAAGCATGCCTCAGGATGTAGAGTCAGTATTTCTGAGTTTGTCTCCAGAAATGCGTTTGCAATCTGAACATGTTTTGGTGGGGTTGATTCTTCATATTGATGAACATGTGTAATATCCTATTTTCTGTAATATTCTTTTCATTACGTTTGCTTTAACTTTTTAAGTATGTATTAAAAAACAAACAAATAAACAAAACTCCAATGATTTTAGACCTCACGTGTCTTGAGCTTCTCTGTCGTTGTCTGTGAGAAAGTTTGAAGGAGTTTCATGCTTCTGAAAATCAAGCTGTGTAGACAGCTTAAAGAATTGGAGGTAGTTTGAATGGGAACTCTTGTGTAGCATGTACGTGTGTAGCATATTTGAATTTGCATATATGTTATATGTTTGAACTGTTACTCTGAAACAAGAAACACGTCTGAAGTTCTTAATTATTTCCTTGCTTGATTTATTTATTTCTTTTCTCTGCCCCCTCTTCATAGGTTCCTTAAAACTGTGCTATGAATGGTGATTCTGGTGTGGGGGTGGTGACTTCACCACCTCCAACAACAGCCCCTCATAAAGAGAGGTATTTTGATCGAGTTGATGAAAATAACCCAGATTATTTGAGAGAGAGGAATATGGCACCTGACCTTCGCCAGGATTTTAATATGATGGAACAGAAGAAGAGAGTCTCCATGATTCTTCAAAGCCCAGTAAGAAATGAAAATGCTCCAGTTTTGAAGTTATATATGTAATATCACTATTTTTAATATCGCTATACAATTGGAGAAATTTGTGGTATCTTAGATCCAGTTGATCTTTTTTCTGGTTGGTCTTTCTTCTAAAGTATCCTAATTGTAGCGTAATTTTTCCTCACGTTATCTGGTTCAATTTTTATTGTCAACTCATGAAGCAGCTCCTCAGTCTTGCTTTCAGAATTCTCTCTGTAATTGTCAACATTTTTTCATTTTGTCCATCTAGTCCTGGTCAGACTTTTTTTGCTTGTTTCATATGTTTAGTATTCATTTAAAACACTTAATTTAAGAAACTCTTCCGAGAGTAGCTTATACAAGGCAGATCTGTCCTGTGCTCAGTTTTCATGCATGATTCTGACATGTGAAATATTTTTATATATCTCTTTCTGAAAGGGTGCACAGTAATGAATTATGAATGATTTGAAATTTAATATTAAAGATGTTTCCCTCAGGAAGAAAGTACACAAACCAAAATTTCTCTTGTAACATTTGTTCCTTTTGTAATAACTGATGGCTGACTTTGAATACGAAACATTTCATGATATAACTTCATTAAGAATAGGGATATAGTGGTATATTTACAGTTTTTCCACGTGAAATCAATCCATTTTATTTAGATTCACTTAATGATCAGTGTACTTCTCTTTCAATACAAATTCCAGTGTTCTTGTCAAAAGCAGAAGCTACCAGCAATAGTGAAAAATCTTGTTTTCTTCCTTTCAAAGTTAAAACCAAAACAAAGCAAGAAAAACCCCAAACCAACCAGGAAAAAAGTAAACAACCCCTTGTTTAAACATATTTTAAAAATTCAATGACTATTCCTTCCTGTGTTCCTGAATGCCTTCTTGTCTGTCAGTTCCCTGTGAGCCACACTGATAATTTTCATTCTGTTTTCTGGTTCTACTAGTTTTCCTTTCATGTTTGTGTTAAAGTTGATTGTACGTTCTGCTCCCTCTTCCAGAAATCCATATTAGTAGGTTCAATGAGTTTGGGTGTTATTTGAAGAGAGAATGCTGGAATTTCCATTCACAAAAAAATAAGTGACTCATATCACTGGAGCTCCAGAGAGCAATGTTTTCAAGTAACAGTGTGCGTGCAGTAATGCTGCCCTGATCTGTTTTTCAGAATAGGTTTAGGATGTTTCCATCTAAGTGCTAAAAGGAAGCTGTGTATGAAAGGTTGAAATTCATTTGAACATGGTTTAAAATGTGCAATGTCCTGTTGCTAGGCTTTTTGTGAAGAACTAGAATCTATGATCCAGGAGCAATTTAAGAAGGGGAAGAATCCAACAGGTTTACTGGCTTTACAGCAGATTGCAGATTTCATGACAACGAATGTACCAAATGTCTACCCTGCAGCACCACAAGGCGGAATGGCTGCATTAAACATGAGTGAGTGCACCTTAGTTTATAATAGTTGAATTCTTTTTTTTTTTTTTAAAGGCTTTCATTCACAGTGTGAATGAAATGAAAAGTGCTGTGAAGTTCAAATGCTATCCCATTCTGCTCACAGGAACATTGCAAACATAAAGTGAATTGATTAGTTTCTAAATGCCACAATGGTATGCAATGTGATTCATATATATGTTATATCAAAAGCTATTTCAAGTATGGTATCTTAATTGAAAAGCAAGCCTGAGAAATCAGCAGTAGTAAAAAAAAATTAGGGATTTAAGTATTGCTAATGTTTACTACATGGATTGTCTGCAGGAAAATTAAATGCTTATTAATAGTCTAGTAACAGGGAAGTTCTTTAGAAACTAATTATTTCTGCCATTGAAATACTGTTCGCAGCTTTCTTCTGTGCAGTGGAGCTATAGACAAGAAACCTCAGCAGGCAAAGCAAAGAATAAAAACAAAAGCCAAAATGTGCAAATGCATGTACACACAGATTTTGTGTTAAGATAATATAAATCCTTGCCTGTGCTCCAAAATAAATTTATAATTCAGACTGTAGCATGGCCTGGTTCTGCTTTATCACAGTTACTTTTAACCATATTTTTAATTGCACTGTAACTAGAACTACAGTTTTTATAATTATTTACCATAACCATTCTCTCGCTAGCTTGTACTTAATTTTTCTCAATTAAATAAACTTGTGTGCATCTTTTTAGATGTTCAGTTTTCCTTTTCAGGAATACCAAATCATATATCTCAAAAAGTGGAATATTTGGGGTTACATTTTTCTGTTAACAGTTAAGTTGTATTTTGCAGACAATCATGAGTTTGAGAGGGGAAAAAAAATAAATAAATTTGCTGAGGAACGCACTGTCACCTTATGCTGAGTCTACCAAAGATAGATCACCTTGTCTGAGACTGTCATTATATTTGTGTAATATAAATTATGACATCATAGTAATGAAAGTTTGTTACCAGTTTCTTAGGTTAATATGTTGGTATAAACTAGTAAGAATAGTGGTGCATGTTGTTAGGTTTTAACTGATGTTGAATGCAACCCCTCTTGTATTTTTTTTTTTTTTTTTACCCCTTCTTCTTTTCAGGTCTTGGCATGGTGACACCAGTGAATGATCTGAGAGGATCAGATTCCATCGCTTATGAAAAAGGGGAGAAGTTGTTACGGTGTAAATTGGCGGCTTTCTACAGATTAGCAGATCTCTTTGGCTGGTCTCAGCTTATTTACAATCATATAACAGTGAGTATTCAATCAACAGATAACTGAACCAATTGTTTTAACATACAAAAGAATTGCTTCCCTCCCCCATCTGTCATTTTCTCTTTGTGTGGAAGAGGAGCAAAGTGGTATTGAAAGGAGTATAATAGTGAAGAGATTTGTCATTGCATCTCAAGAATAAGAACTGGAACAGCTTGGATGTCAGCTACTATAGCCTGAATAGAGTCTTAAGAGAGTGTACATGAAAGTTCTTATGATGAAATTAAGTTTCCTCAAAGACTCAGTCTTTTAGTATCTTAAATGCTTTGAATAACTGTATGTATTATTCTGCAAGGTCATGTCTTAGCAAAAAACCTAAGTACTAAAATATCTTTTTATTAGTCATTCGGTTGAACTTTATAATTCAAGGTACTTCTGGAAAAGAAGCCATAGTGTTTCTGAATATGAGCAAACTACTTCGCTTAATGCAGCATGCCAGCAATGTTCCTTGCAACTGAGTAATTGCTGGCATCCATAAAAATAATGACAAGGAGGTCAAATCAAGGAGGTTTTATATGCCAGAAGAATGATCAACATGAGTCTTATGAGTAAAGTCACAGCTGTGGTGTGCAACCCAGTCAATTGTTTTCCTAACAGAGCCAAATTGTTTGTTTTTTTTTCTACATAGTAGATGTTGTCCTTTATGTATTTACAGTTCTTCTAGTTGCAGTCTGAATGAAATATGGTAATTTTGTTATTATTGCTTTTTGAGATTTCAAGGTATATTATTTGTGAACCAATGAAGACGATAAAAGATGTGGTTAAGCATAGAATCAAGGCAGTGCTGGTTAGATTGTTTGGTCCTTTTAGTAAGGGAAGTATCCAACATAATGGTTCTTGTAAACAACTCTGTGCTGCCCACTGATTTTGTCATACGTGACAGGAGAATTGATTTTGTAAAAGGGACATTAATGCAGTAAAAAGATTACTAGGCAGGCAGGTTTGGAGATGGCTTTCTAGTGTGAAGTTCAGCCCTGGGAACGTTTATGCATTTAGATAAAAAGGGAAATGTAATGAAGAGTGGCATGCCTGGGGAAGTGGTTAAGGCAAGGTTGTGTGACTGGGGTGGAATGCCTCAAGTTTGCTTTCTTTTGGTGGGGGGGAGCACAGGAAGATTAGATAATGGTGATACCGGTTGAGATGGAAGACAGTCAAAGCACTTGGAGTATGAGATTCTGAAAGTATTTTAGACGGTTTTGAAGGGCAAAGTGGTACTGGAAAGCTCTTGGTTAATGGTTTGTCACCGGCAATCACAAGTACTAGTACTTTTACAAACTCCTCCAGTAAATAGCATTCTGAAAGGTGACTAACAGATATAATTTAACCTTCAAATCTAGAACAAGGTTGTTATATTTACAAAATAGTACTGTCTTTGTTCTGTATACCCATACCTGAAGTAGTAGTGTGTTAGTAAGGCACTCCTTTGTAATGTGGTGAATGCCTACCACTTTGTGCAGGGCTGGAGTTTGATCTCAGGTCTTCATTTTTTTATGTGAGTGGATGCTCTAATTACTAGGTGATTGCCTTAACTTTAAAAGCTTCCAGTGCACTTCTTGCAGGAAGAGAAAAGATAAACCAGCCTTCTGTGAGGGGCGTAAGCCTGTGTGTTAGAGGAGAAAGGAACTGTGAGGATGTGACAGCGTATACCAAACTGGGCATATCGGGGAGCTGGGTGGAGTATCTTTGCTTTTCTGGATCCTTACTGATCACTGACACCTGCTGTGCATGGAGTTGTTCAGACTGGTGCAGTCCTGATACAGAAGCAGAATTACAGAACGTCAAGAGCTTTCATGTCAAGTACAATAATGTAGAGTAAACTTGGGTGCCTCCAGGGTTAGGCAGTATTTGAGATTACAGGTTTACAGAAGGTACACATCGTTCACCAAGTCTTGTTTTGCTTTGAGGGCATGAACTGTTTATTTGATGTAATCCTAAAGTAATGTGGTTTGTGAGTCTTGCTGCTTGTTTATCTTATGTTTGAGCTTTCTTGTGAGCTTTTGGGGTGTTTTGAATAATAATCTGGTTTTTGTCTTGCATAAATGTGTAAAAGATTTTCTAGATCATTTACACTTCTGTAATGGAGAATTATTTTGGTGGTTCATAATATTATGGGTTAACTTGAACTAACTGGTGCAGTTTAAGGCTTTTATGCCAGAGCATGTTAACAGCTGATTGTAAAAGAAGCTAGATTTGTCCTAGAAGCTTTTGGATGACTGATCAAGTACTCATTTTGGAACTTTTTTCCCTATAGTAGAACTGTATCAAAGTATATATGTATTTAGTGTTGCAAGTAGTAGAAGATATGAGGGACCATAAAGTAGCTGCATCTTGGGGAAATGGAAAACTCATAAATAAATAGCATTTTAAAAATACTAAAACAAACCAAACAATTCCCCCTCCCAAAACCCCACAAAACTGGGAGTTGTCTCATGTGTCCAGTAAAACATTTCAAGCCTTTTAATTCTCCATTGAGAGACACCTAAACTACCTAGCTGTCCTGTGCTTTTCATTGTACAGACTTCAAACAGACGCATGCCAAGATACGAATGGTTTGAAGTCAGAATTATTTTTGTGTTATAAACTCCTGATCGTGTGAATTAGACAAAAGAGCAAAAACATAAGTGGGGGTCGGGATACTTGGCAGAAAACCTACAAGTGTGCTGTACTGCTCATGGATGTTTCTCATGGCACCAGCATCAGTGATGAAACCCTTCTTGGCATCAAGATGTTTTAGATCTGTGGGCCAAATTCTTGCATTTCCTCGTACACTTTTTCCTACCTTCTGTTTTACTAGGGTAGAGATACAGTTGGAGTATAAACTCATTCTTCTTAAAAAAAACAAACAAACAAACAAAAACCAAAACCAAAAAAAAAACCACCCCCCCCCCAAAAAAAACCAAAACCCCCCAACGAACCAACAAAACCCAACCACCAAAAAAACCCAGCAAAACCAAAACAAACAAAAAAAACCCCTTAAAACAACAACAACAAAAAAACCCCAAACCAAACAGTAACTTTTTTTCCCCCACTTCTCTTGGTATCATTGCTTTTATCCACAGTAGTCTAGTTGTCATTACCACAGGATCTAAGGATTTACTAGCTTCCACCAATCTTGAAGGACTCTGGCATGTATCTACCATCTGGTTTTGTTCAGCATGAGTTAATTAACTGTGCTGTATGTTGATCATCTGTTGTAGCATACGTTACAGTCGTATTGCATATGTTATAGGCATACTTGCCCATTCCATACTCAGGAAGTGAAAGTAACTTTCATTGGTTTGGGCCTTCTTGTGTGCTTTAATAAAATATTCGTAATATTTTTTACTCTTGTTTTATCCTTAGGCCAGAGTAAATTCTGAGCAGGAGCACTTCCTCATTGTACCTTTTGGACTACTCTATAGTGAAGTTACTGCATCTAGTCTGGTAAGCTATTGCTGTTTTTCACAGCTGTAAGATATGAATAGCTGAATCTGCTCTGTCTTTATATCTGTCACCGTTTAAGTTCTGTCCTAGAGAATATTTTACTCTGTGTTACATACTTAGAATAATTTTATTGAACATGGTTGCTTTTGCTACAGTTGAGGTATCTCTGGGAGAGATTTCTTTGCACATGTTCACCACCAGGTGTCCTCCAGTTGATCTATCAGTAAAGAAAAGCCAGGTCGTTTGGATAAGCAGATCACATTGTGCTCTTGATAGCTGCTGCCTGTTGAATCAGGCTTGTCAAGGGCAACAGTATGCGTTTCAGTCAAAAATGATTCAAACCAATTATAATTTCAAGACGTTCTGTCAGATGCTTGATTTAGTTGCCATTGTTTAATGACGTTAAGTAGCTAAGGGTGTAGATAAATTGTGTTTTTGAGATCTAATGGTTGCACTTGAAGATACAATTTCCTTAACTGTTAGCTAGTGGGAAGCATTTTGTAAGCATTTCTCTTCAGTCTAGTCTACACTGCTGCTGAAAGCAACTTGAGTTAATGTGGTTGACTGTCTTGCGTTGAAACAAAATAGAAACTTTCACACTATTCTTTCCACCTGATTACTGTAGGGTAAGTAACCTCTAGCAGAGACATGAGGTAAGTATGTGCAGAGTAGTGCATTTCAAACTTGTGTCGCCCTTGACACCTTAAGGTCCCAATACTCCCCTCAGCTATCTGTAAAGTTGGCTCTTGCATAACTCCACCTTAACTGCATGTAGAATTTTATTGAAAAAGCTATAGGAAAAGGAATGGAGAAAACTGAGACCTGCCCTTTCTTGTTACTACAAGATTTTTAGAAGAGGGTGAGGACCACACTGAGGGGGTATTCCATGTGTTCTGGGTTGATTTTTTTTTTTTTTAAGGTGTCCTGCTTTTATCTCTATACCAGGAATATAAATACCTTGAGAATGAAGGTTGTGTGAAGGTAGCAAAATGCACACACACAGTGTAGAGTGCATGTTCATGCAGAAAATAGCTAGCAGCAGGATTTAATAAGAAGATAGACTACAATGATAAGGCACATAGCTTAGCCAGATGATCATGCTGACCAGCAGCCTGCTTACACAACTGTCCTTCTATTGCCCCTTTCTCTCCATTTCTCCCATGCTTGTTGTTCCCTTCTCCACTCTGAAACTCCGTTTTCTCTGATCTTGTTCTCTCCCAAATAAACAACCCATGCATAATTACTTTTTCTCTTTTATTCCAGTCTTTCTACGTCCATATCCAAATTTGGTATTTATAATATTAGTACCTGGGCAATCTCAGCCTTACATGGTATCAGTGGTATGATTACTTAGGTCCTGGCCTTTCAAGAATCCCTGAAAGGTCCTAGTACTCCTCTTCAGGTATCTGTGAAGTTTGCCGGTTTCTTATATAAGTCCACTGTAACCCTCTCTGAAATGCAGCCATTTGTCACAGTGCTGTCTGTAACTTTTGTCAGCTTCTTGCACTGTTACCTGTTACATACAGCAATTTCTTGTCTCATATCCAGTAGTTCCTGATATCCTCCTCAGTTAGCTTAATCTCAAGCTGGGGCCCTGGTCACCTACCTACAGCCGTATTGTGCACATTTTGACACTTGTTAAAACACTGAAAGAAACACAGTTTTAGAGCTTCAGTGGTAGATGCTGAATTAAATCAGATTTTTGGCAGTCTTGATTGATTTATGAAACTAATTCTTTTTGTTCCCAGGTTAAAATCAATATTCAGGGAGATGTAGTTGATCGTGGAAGCACTAACCTGGGAGTAAACCAAGCCGGTTTTACTTTGCACTCTGCAATTTACGCAGCTCGACCTGATGTTAAATGCATTGTTCATATTCATACGCCAGCAGGGGCAGCGGTAAGCACACATTTTAGAACTGTCCTGTTTCCCCCACCTCACCCAGCTGGAAAAATAGGTGGGTCCTCCTAAATGATAGTGTTTGCCTCCTTTTGGAAGGGGACAGAGCCTTTAAGTCTGCCTTCAAATGTGTGGTTCTGATTGAATCAATCAGATCCTCCTTATTTGGTTGTTACATGAGTGGTCAGACAGTAAACTGAGCTGTATAATTGGAAAATGCATATTTCATGTTTGTGCATCTTTTACTACAAAAGACCATATCTCTTGACAGTGAGTCATAAGACCTTTGGCATATTTTGTTGGTTTTGTAAAGCACAATTTATCAAGGTTTTCCTAAATACTTGAAACGTTTCTAATAC
>VZSZ01010017.1:120403-167165 GCA_013398815.1 Ibidorhyncha struthersii
CCTGAAAAAACATAGGATCTCTATCTCTATGGTATTTTTGTGGTGTTCTTTTTGGTTTAAGAAATCAATATATACGTATATTGTTTGTACTACCAACATTTTACTAAACTGAACTATAGTTTTGCCTTGATTGGAAGAAGCTTAAAGCTATGCATATATTTGTGCTTTTCAGCCTTAGCTCAAAGTAGGTAGTATTTTATATTTGAAATTTTTAGTGAAAGACTGAAGCAAAATTCCTGCTCAGAAACTAGTCTTGTTTAATGATCTACTGAAGCAATAGAAAATTTCGTACAGTATAACAGGTTTGTGTAATTACATTTTTTAATGCTTGTTATTAACCTAAAGAAAAAGTAGCTTGTTGTGTTGAGGTTGTTTTTTATATATGTTTTGACTAAAAACTATCTTTAATAAAAAGCTGGAGTAGTTTTTATCTGAGAAGATAATCATCAGTGAGTATTTCACAGCTCCATGTTCATTCCATTTTTTACTTTACAGTTGCAAAACATTTTAAAATTCTGTTGCTTTTTGAAGTTTGACGGTTTCTGGCTATCTTATTGTTTCTTGAAATTACTCAGGAAAAATCGCATAGCATTTGCTCTATAAACAGGTTTGCTTTACTGTTCGGTGCATTTTCTATGCAATAGTGATTGGAAATTAGGACACTGCATATAATAAATGTATCAAGATAAAGAGTTAGTTGTGCATCAGATTAAACAGAGCTCCATACTAAATGCACTGATCAAATAAAGTAACCTTCTATGAAGAACCCATGAAGCGCTTAAAGTTTGTGTTTGAGATATTTTTGTAACCTTTTGAGCTATGAGTTATAAAATATTCGACATCACCAAACTGTTCCTGTAGGTTGCTGTGCTGATACAGCTATTTATTTGTGCAGAAAATAATTCTGGAAACAGAACATTTTGCTGAAGTAGCTTGTTTTAATGCAAAACTTTGGTGATGCCCACTCTTGCTTCACAGTACAGAATCATTCACTAAACCTGGTTAGTGACATCACATTGCTTTTCATACTTCTGTCATCTTATGCTTTAAGTTCGCTTTGATGTTTGTTGAGTATCGGAGGATTGAATCAATGATCTCTCTGTCTCTCTCATGCTATTTTGTAAAAACATCCAGTGCAGAAAATGAAAATGGCAGTAACAGGGTTTTACAGCTCGTGTCTTAGATCTTGCTGTACTTCTGTTTGGGTAAGGAATAGTGTCCTTTTTAAACAAATATGAACTCACTGTGAAATTTCTGATGAAAACGTCCTTAAAAATAAGTAATTATATTGGAGTTTTCCTACTCGCGTATTAATATGTCTCTTCATAAAGTGAGGAGAAGACGGTTTTTAGAAACATGCAACACTGCAGTTGTCACTGTGATCAAGTGCACAGAAAAACAGCTTAAAAACCTTTCAGTCTCCGTAATCTCTGAATTGCACATAGCTGTAGTAATTGCATTGTTTAGGGTGGAAGTTATTTGTAAGTTAACTGTCTTTCTAGTTTTTGTTGTTACTGGCTTGACTTAGCAGAATGATTCTGATATTTATAAATGTATCTGAAGGTACAGTTTATATTACTGAAGTAGGAAGCAACTTAATTAGTCTTAGGAATGAATAGAAGAATACAATCATTGGTTCAGTTCTCTGCTATGTATAATGCATGATCAACTGTTCTGTAAATTTGCTGCTCTGAGTGTCCATAGCCATTACAGCAATTCTGACTGTTCAACTGTTCTTGATATTACAGTGGACTAAAGAGGATGGACATAGAACTGCCACCTCTGCTGTCCCCAACCTGTTTGTTCCATTGAACACCAATCCGAAGGAGGTCCAAGAAATGAGGAACAAGGTTTGTAATGGCAGTAAAATAACAGTTTTGTGGTCATCACTACGATTAAGTTGTGTACTTGTAATGAACTACTTGGCTATCGTGAAGATTTTGGAGGTTCAGTAACACAGCTCTGGTATTGTCCTGCCCCTTTATAACTAGATACTGAAACAATTCCTAAATGTTCTTAAATCATCTTTGGAAAAAGGTGGTATTACTGTCCACTGTGTGAAGACTTTCATTGTCTTATATTTTATTACTGTCAGACCAGTTGCTGGGTACCTCTGAAACAGCCACCACTGAGTTTGTCGTAGTAATTCTGTTCTCTGAGTTTGTAGTTTTACATTAGTCACGTGTTTTCCTGTTTTGGTTTCACCAGTTGAAACTGTAGCCTGGACAAAGAAGTCTACAGATCTCTCTCCATATTATATTTTATTATATTATAATCTGCTGTGATTGTTGCAGATATTTTGGGGGCCTTTGGAACCACATGTTAATCTTTTTGAAATGACCTAGCAGTTAATTTTCCAGTCTTCGAATTTCAGATCTTCTTGTCACTAATCTGCTGTCAGGAAAACATTGAACGCATTGGGTTTTTTTCACTTTATTTCTTTTAAAATATAAAATATGCACTTGTATCTTGTTAATACTTAACTTGTCCTGGATTGTTTTGCTGCTTCTAGCTGATGGCCATATGGAACATGGGAGTTAGCATTATGTCACAGGAAAGTCTGTGTGCGGGGGTACTAGCAGGAATACTGATTTGCGCTAAAATAATATGTACAAGCTTGACAGAACTTTTGCTTTTCCTGACTCGGCACTGTAAAATAATAATCACTTGAACTGAGAAGTCTGGTGAAATTGCCAAGCATTTTCTTGGTGTTTAAAACACAGATATCGCTGTATTAAAAGCTTGAAAGAAGCAACTAAGAGGAGAGAAGTAAAACTTCAAACTTTTTACTTTCCTGATGACAAGAAGGGTGGTAAACTAGACACAAGTACAGATGATGCATGATCCTCATACTTTCTGAAATACCAAGTATTAGTAATTCCATGTGTTTCTATACTTGTATGCATGTATATTTTTATAAACTGAATGTCCTTTTTCAGTGTTAAAGTAGAGGTCTTTCTGGGTGCATGCTTTTCTTCTTTTATCTTGGAACAAGAACCAGAATATTGTAGAAACAAATTTTGAGTCTGTTGTTATGAATTCTTTACCACTGTAGAATATCTAGTTTAAACTGATAATACCTAGATTTGAATATCCAGTTTCTGTTCCCATCTTCTGTATGGAAAGAACTGGGAGGTATTCAGGATGCAACAAAAGGGGGGGGTGTTTGAGTAGTCCAGAGTGTCAGTTTATGCTTAGAAAAATATTTATATGTCTTTTTGAGAATATGGTACTGACTAGATGCAGAAATTGAACGTTGTGCAGTGTTCTACAGTAAGTTCTGTAGGAAGGTGTTATTGTGGTGCAGTAGGCTAGTGACAGAAACCTGGTACAACAGACATACATAAGTGTGACCTCTGTGCTTCCCTTCTCACTTTTCTTCACAAACTAGAGTTGTCTGTCACCTGATCTGTAGAGTTTTACTATAAGCCAGTACTAAAAAGCAAAGGACCATAGCTGCCGTGGTACTTGGAGACTAAATTCTGAGAAATGTGAGGAAACAACTAGGAACCTGAGCACATATCTTCAAGGGGTGTTTATAAGCACAGGTTTATTTGATTAGTAGGGCCATACCTATCGACACTAGTTGCAGCCTGTTGGCAGGTTCACCCACCCCTTTTTCAAATATGAAAATGTGGTTAACTTTTCTCTTGTTCATGTTACTGTATTCTGCTGCTTTCCTTTACAGATCCGAGAGCAAAATTTACAAGATATTAAAACCGCGGGCCCTCAATCACAGGTTCTTTCTGGGGTAGTTGTGGACAGGAGCCTTGTACAGGTGAGAGTATAAAATGCCTAAAACTATTAGCTTAAAGTTAATCTACAATATCCTCTGCTTTCACCTAATATATCACTATAAAATTATTCTTTAATTGGCAGAGAGTAACTGTTTATAAGGTAAGTCTTAGAGGTAACACCATTGTCTTTGCGAGAGTGCTCAGGATCAGAAATTTAAGAGGCTTCAGCCATGTAGCCCAAGCATGTCTGTGGAGGATGCTTCTTGTTTTTTTTGCTGGATATAATGCATGAAATTCAGAAGGCTTATTTATATGGGTTAGATACTTGTTTAAAATTAGTTGGGCTTTGTGACAACTTTCTGTTTGTTTGTTTTCCAAGTTTATGTACCTCAAAGTATTAATACTGGGCACAGCAGGCTCACTATGGGGCAGTAGTGTTGTGTGTTAAGTATGTTTTATCATGCTTCATAATGTTTTATTTGAAGAGCGCTTTGGAAAAAAAAGCTATTATACATCAATAAAACTTAAAAGCGGTATATCTGGATATGCAAAAGACTTCGAATCTATGAATCATAGCTCAAAGTAAAGTGAGAATTAGAGCTATACAGTATACCATATAGCTGAATGACTTTAAAGCTCTATATATCTGAGTGCTTTAACTGCCCCAGATAAGTATTTTCTGATATACTTTTAAAAGTTTGGCAAGTCTTACCATGACCATAGCATTATTCATGTTGGGTTGTCATATTGTGTGCATGTCAATCCATTGTCACTTGCAATTTTATCTACCAGTTACTGTTTTTTGCATGTTTTTAGCAAGCATCATAATGCTTTTTGGTTGATGTTTCAAAGCCTGGGCTCGGTTTGCTCTGTTTACTGAATTTACTGTTGCAGGATGCTCCCCTCTCAGACTGTACGGAATCTATTGAAGGGCTCGATCTCACAGAGCAGGCCTTTAGTCCCGCTAAATCTCTGTCTGTTAGAAAGGTACTGCCCTGTCATACTGCTCTAAATACTGTTGTTCACCCTTCATTTTACCTCTTCCTTACCCTTCCCTTTCCCTCTGTTAGTTAATGATTTGGCTAGAAAAGAAAAAAAAACATAGATGGATCTCCAAATTATGTATATGCAACTATACAAGCAGTTACTTTACCCTGTTGAAGTATCTTTTAAGGATTTTTGTCTTTTTCTTTGTCTATAGAAGCTGGTGAGGAAACACTTTTGATGTTAAGATGCTGATTAGGTTCTGCATATAGTGGGTTTCTTTGCGCGTGCTATTAGTATTAAATTGCTCTAATTTGAGATCCATTTTGAGTTAGCTTAAACTCAGCCTGAGTACATCAGTGTAATTCCGAAGATATCCACACGTTCAGCTGACGCTGTCAACTTTTGATCCTACATTGCTAGACATCTTGTTTCCTTAAAACTTCCTGCAGTTATCTACAAGAGTTGCTGACTAATGCCCCACACTTTCAAAATTGATTGGCTTTCAAACACATAATCATGCTTGTGCTTATGTAATATACTTTAAATACAGAATAAATTCAAGGAATGTGTGTATGGTTGTGGTGGTCAGTCCTTTGAGGCTGAGTAAACAGGAACAGTTTGCACATTGGAAACAATCTGTCCTTAGCTGTATTTCTCTCCTGGGTTTTGAAGGAGTTTTAGAAGTGATCTAACATGGAAGCACAGTGTGTAAATAAGGATTGGTGTCTCTTCTGCCCTGATATTTTATCTAAAAGATTCTCAAATCTTGGGTTAGGTCGTGCCTAACATCTCATTATCAAAATAGCTTTCCCATCAAAAAAGAGAATACTTTGAATTACATCATTGTTGCAAATCTCATGACTTTACAACACTTTCTAAAGTAATGAGCCAGTTCAGATTATGGATGGTTTTATCATACTGATAATTTGATAATGATGTTATTCAGTTTACAAAATGTTTTATCCATATTCTGAAAGGAAATATAATAAAATACTATTTCCAGAATTAAGATGAAAAATAAACGAAGCCGAATTCTTCCAGGCAGTGCCTGCCCTTTATTCCCTGCTTAATAATAATGTTCAAACTGAAAAATTATTTTCATGATAGCTTATCCATTGCTTATGACAACACAGGCAGTTTCTTTCATCAATGATGTGCAAGGTATCTTTCAAGTATTATTCTTGAGTAACGTCATCATCTTTCTGTAAAACTAGTCAAATACTTTACATGGATTTTTGTAGATAGGAAGGAGCCAACAAAAGGTCTCTGCCTAGTATAATATTAGGATTTAGATGTCCAAATGATGTCCATTTAGATGTCCTATGAACTACAAGTTCTCAGATAACAAATTCTTTGACGCTTAATTACGGCTAAAGTAAAAAGTGCCATCTGATTGCAGAAATGCTTGAAATGTGTTATGTTTTCAGTTAACGCTGACATTTCTATCAAATACTAATGCACACTATTTTGGATGAAAAAAATCCTGTTTGTGTACAGTATGCATGTAACGCTTTGAGTCTTCCGTGCCTATGGCTGCAGTAGTAAATACTCCATTTTGCCTTATCACTTGCTTTGTCCGTGTTCTGAGAAGTCCTGACCATGTTGCAACACAAGCTCCTTGTGCATCATGTAATTTTATTCGTATTATAGACTTGGTAAACTAAGCTTCTGCTGCAGTCTTGGCTGAGTGAGAGGAAATGTTGGTTGTTCTTACCAATGATCATTCTGCAATCTGATTTAAAAAAAAAAAAAAATTCACATGAATTTTCAAGAATTTTAAGTACGAGGGGAATCACCCATTTCCTGTCTCTTCCTTTAGAATGGGGATTCTGTGGCTTTGTTCTTCAGGAAAAGCCTGTCAGTTCTGCCTCAGAGGTGGCACTGTGTTCTAATAATGACCTCTACATCAACAGTACTTCAAGAATCTTGGGGTTTTTGGATAAAGGCACTGCATTAATGCCACATTGTGTTAAGAGCAACGGTTAACTTCAGACAAAACAAGATGAAGTGCTTGCCTGTTAAATGATGCTGCTCATAGCAGTTTTGAATTTCTCTCTGAAAGCAGGATTTTGTGGAGAAGTTGCAAAAAGACTTGATAATCTGAAATTTCCTTGTGGATATGTGAGGTCCAAGTTTAGTATGAAGGTATATTATGTATCACGAGCTATAAATTACTCTCCCTTTGGATCTTTGTGGGGGAGTATGTCCCTACAGAATTCTCAGGAGTGAAAATACATTCTGTCCATGAATGTAATCTATCCATTATTTCCTACAGTGGAGAAAATGCTGTTGATATTCAGGTGCTTACACATGCAATCAAACTTCAGATGGTCATCAAAATAGTACTAGAATCATCATCAAAACAATACTAGTATCAGCATAATCCAGATGAAATCACTAGAACATTAGGTTTTGCATGTCATCCTGTGTAGAAACAGAGTGCCAGTCTTTTATATGGGAATTTATTCCCTCTGTACAGGATCTCTAATACTTGAAGCAACTCCACACCAATTTTCTTGTTCCATTTTTCTGAACGTTCATAGGAATCTCCAAACAGCATGGACAGGTTAATAGCTCTGCAAAGTCTTGTGTATTTTAGTGTCACACTTAATACGTCTTGTACTGTCTTTTCAGTCCTTCATACTCGTTTTCCTTCTGACCCATGTTACTCCATTTTGTATCTCTCTTCATTTGTTTTCCCCATAGAGTCAGGCCCTCTTAATTTGTAATTTCATTAGTGGCCTTTGAACTGCTTCCATATTATTGATACTGAGCAAAATGGGATGTGTTAATCTGGAAACAGCTTTTAGCAGATCAAAAGTTTGCCTTTCTGGTCTCTTGTGTAATTCTGCTTATGCAGTCTAAAAACACAAGTGCTTTGTCTTTGTAATACATAATCCGCTTGCTGCCGTTGCCGTTGATCTCTTTCAATATTAGTTCTCTTGGGTCAAAGATACTCAACTAGTACAAATACTGTTTGCATTGCTTGTTGGTATGTTTTTTGTGTTTGTTTGGTTTTGTTTTGTTGTTTTTTTTAATTTAGTAAATGTGATAAGCGTGATGTGCTGCTTTTATTCCCAGTAATTAATAAAGGTACTCTCTTAAGGAAGAGAGCACATAACGCCAGTCACTAGTCATATTGCCGCAAACTGCATGTCTTGCTGTTTGTCATTATTAAATCAGTAGGCATTCAGTAAAACTTCACTTCATGTGAAAGTTGTTCTACCCAGTCATTTTGGATTTAACTTGTGGACAAGATTCAAAGATTCTTAAACATTCCAGGAATACCAGTACATCTTGTTCCTCTGTTGACTTTTGTAATCCTAGAAAACTCTAGAAACTCTGCCCAAGATCAGGGCTTTACTTATTGCTGAGTTTCAGTTGAAACTACATAATTAGTTTGAAGGGTGGGCAGAGATAGAGAGGGAAACATAAAATTGCCACGGGCACCAATTTTCTGCCATCATTAAAAGCTGGGACCTGTAGTTTTGTGGGTGGTTTACATTTTCTACAAAACAATTAAGATTTGTACAGAGGCTGATGTTTTTATGACTTTTTTTATGCATTATCCTGTAAGAAAATCCGTGACTATCAAATTGGAGGTTTTCTGGTATTAAGACAGCTGCTGCTTAATGGAAATAGTTGACAAAAGACTTTTGACATTCTACTGACATTCTGCATCTGAGACAAGAGTTCCTCTTACTTTAGGGAGAAACCGAGGTGACCTATAATGTTTTAGAGATGTTTCTCTCCTGCAGTTCCTTTCAGGATTTTACAGTGGAGACTCGTTATGCTGTTTGTTCTTCAGTACTTCTGGCTGGTGTTTGCTTCCTGAAGAGCAGCATAGATTCTAACAACCAGCTGTTCTTACCTCCCTGGATTGCTCTAGACCAGAATTCTGGAGAATCTTCCATGAGGCTTTCGGAAATACCTAACTGCTTTTGTCCACATTCCATCTTGACATTCCTGTCTGTCACCTTTTTGTTGCTGACAACTTGTCCAAAGCAGCTCTTAGCGTTCAAAACAGTAGTACTCTGTCTAACTTCAGCTTCAGTTTTACTTGATGCACAAGCATGAGATCTTCTATGGACATTGAATTGAATGTTTGTCTCTTTGTTCACGTGCTGTTTATTTTTCAACTGTGCTTTCTAACGCTTTCTTTTAAATATTGGTACAAATAACATTTGAGTATGAAGATTACTTGGGCCAATCAATAACCCATACTTATTTGGTAATGGAAATCAAATACCTCTTTTCAACAATGAAGACAATTCAGGTATCACAATGACATGAGGCACAGACCACACATCAGTCATTTCCAAACTAGTGTCAGTGGAGTTCTGTATACCCAATGAAAGAACCAAATGCTTAAACAAGTCGCTTGAAAGATACAGCAGCTATCCAGGCAAGCATCTTCCATATCCGAGACAATGAAAAGCCAATGGCTTTAGTCTTTACTATATGATTAGAGAAGAAAAACTAAAAATGTTATTATTAGAGAATCTCTGATGCAGTTGCTTTTCTCCATTGGAACTTACTGTACTTAGAACTGCTAATCTTTCATTTTTATTTGTGTAACTTTTTGTCTGGCTTGTATTACAGATGTTATAGATGTAAATATGCTAACTTGCATAAGATTACAGTTAACCTTAATTACTTAAAAATTGCTTGTAATAAACTGTTAATCTGGTGTATACAGAACATGTACAAGATAGCTTTTTACTATAACATCTCTTAAATGTTACATAGTAGCTACCAGAAATGGCTTTTCCCTTACTAAAAAAACCCCAAACCCAACAAAACAAACAAAAAAACCCACCAAAAACCCCTGAAACATCAACAATAAAAAAACCCCAACAACAACAAAACCAAACCACAAACAAAAATACCTATGAGCTGAGTCCTGTGAACTTCTACTGGTGTTCTGTGCCGAGATTGCCGTGCAGTTGGGCCTGGTATCCTGTTTCTTTTGTGGGGACAAAAAGAAACTTGATACTTCTGTGACTTCAGATATAATTCACCTAGACTGTTTGGCTGCTGTTTGATTTACTGCTTAATGGTGGATATTCCCTGGTGGAAACACTGATGTGTCTGTGAGAGTAATTAATGAGACCTGTTTTCTCCTTTATATTAACCTGCTGTTGATCAAATTGAAAAAAAAATAATAAAATTCTGTAATAATTTTTTTTTAATTGAAAAGGAGGTAAATGTAGCATTTTTCAGATTATAATTTTGTTTTATTTTTGGTTGCTTTGTAGCCTCTGTACTTCTCAGGGTTCTGCAAGTTACTGCTCAATTGCAGATGTATCTTCATTTTTTTTTTGTCAGGGAGAACTGGTGACTGCGTCAAAGGCAATAATTGAGAAAGAATATCAACCAAAAGTCATAGTGAGCACAACAGGACCAAATCCCTTCAATAAACTCACTGATCGAGAACTGGAAGAATATCGCAAGGAAGTAGAAAGAAAGCAGAAGGGACCAGAAGGTTGGTTTCTCTGTCTGTGTGTTTTCTGCAATAACAGAAATTCCTATAATAACAGCAAGCTTATTACCATTTGGAAGGTGGGTTACCTGGAAAGAGCATGGATAAATTACTCAACTTTCGTGTGTTTTGGTTTTTCCAGTGTGAATTAAGCATTTAAGAAGCATAAAGGAGATGGAATGTGCGATCTAAGTGTTAATGGAGCATTCTGTAAAATGCTTAGATCTCATTTTAAAAATTATGCTATTAGACAAACTGGGGTGTTTAGTATGGCCAGTTACTGCTGCAATTATAAAGTTGAAAGCTTGAAACTTCAGCCAAAAAAAAAAAAGTATAGCAAAGTAGTGCAGATTGTTCCGCTTTGTTTCTAGTCTAGGGTGACTATGGTGTCATAGTCATAGCAACGGTGTTGCTTTTGAGCAGCAAAACTGCAGTTTTCTAACTGCAGTTAGAAAAACCTGTTTTCTAACAGTCTTGTGGATTTGTGAAATCCGTTGAATGGGGAAGGTACAGAACAACATTTGATTGCTACTTGGAAATGGCACATCTTGGGGACTTCCCCCCAAACAGACTTTCTAAATAATCATAGAATTACAAGTGAATTGT
The DNA here is from genome assembly GCA_013398815.1 of Ibidorhyncha struthersii. NCBI lineage: Eukaryota > Metazoa > Chordata > Aves > Charadriiformes > Charadriidae > Ibidorhyncha > Ibidorhyncha struthersii. The sequence goes on from VZSZ01010017.1 coordinate 131,216, forward strand.
GCTGTAAAAAGAGATCATTGCTGCATCTGAAGTGGTTATCCTGCTTTACTGCTGTATAGTTTTAAGGGATGATATTTACGACGTTCATCTGTTGTTAGATGTTGAATTTGAATGATGCGGGAACCAGAAGTGCCATTTCTTTTGGAGTGTGTGCTCCCTTCTTCTGCTTTTTGATAAGACAATGTTGGAGCCATTGTAGATTGTATGCATTCAGTTAATCAAGTATTGGACTGTGTGGGGTGGGATACTCTGCTGTTATGCCTGTGTAACTGCATACGTTTATTCTCTCAGTAACCTTGCTACATCCTTCTTAGATAAGATATCAAAATATGGAGAGACTGTGTTACTGAGACAGACGCCAGCTGGGGAACAGAGTACATTGCTTAGAAATCAGACCATCAGTGAGCAAAATACATCAGATAAAAAATATCTGGATTTGAAAGGCAGATCAAAAACCTTTCAAGGAACAGACACGAAGATTTTACAGGATCGTGACGTATCATCACTGTCTAAATCTTTAGATAACACTCAGTTTGCTGCTGCATGGGTTTCTTGTCAGACCATGCAGCAAGTCGTCACGCATCTTAACCGAGAAGATCCAGATGGGCAGAAGTCCTCCCATAAGGAATTTCACACTGCAGTGATCAAAGCACTAAGGTCCGATCCTGACCTTTTGGCTGAGGCCTCAGGTATTACTAATACGGTACAGTTGGGCTTGCAATCGAAGGAACAACCTCTTTACCTACACCGTTTGGAGCTTCTGTCAGTTGCCTCTCGTCTGTGGGACTGATTTCACTTTTAATTGTCTAGGTGAACTGGATGGAACAGTGTTTTAATGCTGTTCCTGATACGTGGTGTACTCTATTAATGTTTTTCTTTGGATTTAGGGCTGTTTAAACCTGGAAGCAAGGGGGACCCTCCTTTCTAATAACAAATATGCAAACCACTGTGAAATCTGTTTTGAATCATTTAATTACTGCATGTTTCTCTGATTATCTGTGCAGTCGTCTTTTCTTTTGGGATGCAATTTTGTTTACTCCAAGTTTCATCAATACAAAGCAAGCAAAAGAGCGTTATCTTGTGTAGGTCTGATAGCATTTCTCCCCTCCCCCCATATTTATTTATATCGTCCTTGTTTTTTTTCCTTACAAGTTTTCTTTAGAACAGGGCAATTAAACAAATTAATAAACAATTACAATATCTCATGCCCTCTTATGGGAAAAAAAAAAACAAAACACACCACCACAGAGCACAACTGTGAGTTGAACAGTTTTTTGTTAATATCCAACTATCACTTAATTTTCTTTTGCTTGTTTTGGTATTATTTAATATCCTGGCAGAATTTCGATTCAGAAAAATGTATCTTGTGTGCATGGAGCAAAAGGAGACTTTTGTTTTCTCACATGCTGAAAGTGTTGTCTGCCTTTTTAATTTCACTTTGTCTACATCTGCAGAACCTTCAGAAGATGGCAGAGAACAGAAAGAGAGAAGTCCCCCTGATCACACTTCAGCTCGCACTCCTCCCAGTACGCCGATTAAAATAGAGGAAGGTATGTTCTTCTGATTCGGGGGCCAGGGGAAACCGGTAACTGCATCGTTAGTGACTGACGCATGCAAATATATGAACTAGTATCTAATAATAAAGGTAAATTATTTCTTGTATTTTATTTTAATGCTACGTAAAATATACCACACTGAACTATGAGTGTAATAGGAGTTATGTTTACAATAATAAAGAAGTGTGCATTAATATAAAGACAAATTTTCATCTCTTCAGAATTGCCGTGTCATCTCTTGGTGTTTCTCAACTGATTTACCCTTTTGTACATTTTCTGCAAGAAATTATTGCTCTTACGAAATGAAATAGTGTCTTATGGTGAACCAGACACAAGTTTAGATGCTTTGGTAAATCTCCTTCAGTGATTGCACATTTCTTAAACATTATTGTATTTGGATTACACCTCAGTAAATATTTTTTCCAGCTCAATTGGAATCTAAATATCATTATTTGCTCACCGTTATGTAACAGTTTTAACTAAAATGAGAGCAGGGCTGGTAAAGTCTACAGTTTCCTCAAAAAAGGATAAAATAACAATCTTGAACAGGTGTAATCTAATTTTTGTCTTGTTTCTTTTACCTTGTACATTGGATATATCACTTGTCTGTTAGTCTTCCATTCACTACTTCATCTCATTCTGTTTTCTATAAGAATGGTGGCAACCATTCTTCTAACTTAACCCAATGGCTGTGATGAATGCATAGATTCTCTACTTGTGCTTTTTTCTTCTTGTGGCTGCGTTACAAACAGGAGATGGATATGCTAAAGAGTACCTGTTACCATAGTAAGTATCATTCCATACTCTGACCTGCTTATGTGCTTTGCTTCACTCTTGCATCTTTGTTTACTAAGTTTTTTTTGTTGGGTTTGCCTTTTTTTTTTTTTTTTTTTAAAGCAGGCTTTTTCAGTTGAGACGCTGATTTCTTTAGTTCTTGATTTCATGAAATTCTAGGTAGTTACAGATCTTATGTTAAAATGCACTCCCCCTTTGAAAGAGACTGTGAAAGTGACATCATGTGTTTCCATATCTGTGTGTCCGATGCCTCAGTTTTAAAAGGAATAGTCTGAAGTTGTCTTTCAGATATAGCTGAAACAGGTCTGGGAGTTTCTGCCCCAACAGTTTGCTGCTGCCTACACAACTTGGACCTAGTAATGAAATGGAAGACAGTTCCTAATCTATTCCAGTGCAAAAGTGTTATCACTGATACTGATTTAAACTTGCCCAGCAGACTTCTGCACAGAAGTGGATATGGAACTACTCCGATGTTATATATGTCAGCTGCAGGGAAATTCAGATTCCAGCCAAAGAATAACAGCAAGTACTTGGTGGTGGCAACTTCTACAGCTGTTCTGGCTAGATCTGCAGGGCTACATCAGATTATGCTTTAAAGTAATAAGGTTGTTTGGCCCCCTCCATTTGTATGTCCTGTTATAGCCGAAAGTCAGCGTGTTTGTCACAGACATGAAAGTCAAACTGCGTCATAGACAACTGTGATGTTACTAATAAAGTTCTAAAACCTGAAAATTCTTTTAAACTGAGAATTGTGTTCCTCAAACTCTTATAGTTGTATACATTTTTCAGGACAAACATACAAAGCTTATTTTAGAGAGTGAATGGAAATTCATGCCTTGACAACTTTGGTTGGCACAAGTTCCATTGAATGACAGTGTTCTCTGTATACAGCCGCTTCTCAACTTTGTTTTCTTCATATTGTTTCTATTTAAGTGTAGCTGAAGTCAGAAAGTGTTTTGTGTTCACTCAGTTATAGGCTAGCTTGTATGTTTGTCCACATGTTTGTGTTGAAAAAAAAACACCCAAACTCCTTTATTTTCATAAATAATGTGAATTGTAAACACACACCGGTATTGTTACTTTTCAAACTCTTATGCCACAGTATGTATAAAGGGAGAGCATGGATGTGGACATGATTATTCTAAAGAACTTCAGAAATTCTGAGGTACTGCTGAGTTCTTAAACTGTAAATAGGTTTTGCAGCAAGATATATTTTTAAACCTTCCTAGTTATGTTACTGAAATCCATCAAGTAGAATAGCAAGGTGTATGCTTTCTTTACCGTATGTGGAATTTGCAAATCTCCCTAATTCTGGTAGAATACTGCCCTTAGCAAGCTAGATAAACAGATGTTTGTCTGATTCCAGCATAATATTAATCCGTTTAGTAAAGATGATGGTAATTTGGCAAACGGGGAAGGATAGCAGTCCTGGATTAATGAGTTATAAAACTGTTTATATTTATCCAATGCTTAGGCCAACTTGCAGACACTGTTTGAATGCTTATAGCTTCCTATTCTCTAATTTTCAGAGTTTCTAATCCCTTTTTAAAAACTTTGTTTAAAACTTTCTTTGAAACTTTGTTTTAAAAGATAAAATAAAACTGACTGACAATCTAATATGGTGCCTGTTCTAAAAATCAGGCCAGCTAATGAATAGAGTAGACCATTTCAGTTGGAAGGGACCTATAACGACCATCTGTTCCACCCGCCTGACCACGTCAGGGCTGACCCAGTCAAAGCCTGTTGTTAAGGGCATTGTCCAAATGCCTCAAACACTGACAGGCTTGGGGTATCCACCACCTCCCCAGGAAGCCTGTTCCAGGGTTTGGCCACTCTCTCAGTAAGGAAATGCTTCCTAATGTCCAGTCTGAACCTCCCCTGGCGCAGCTTTGAACCATTCCCACACATCCTGTCACTGCATCCCGGAGAGAAGAGATCAGCAATGCTTTTAGTTAGTTCCTGCAAAGTACAATAAAATCCAAGAAAAGTGTAGTGGTAGTAAAGAATTGTAGGTGATGCTTCTTACAAATTTGTGTGTCACATACATATACGGGGCTAAACTCGAGCTTCAGGAGGCAGCTTATAATGTACATAATCGCTTTCTCTTTTTTACTTGGTTTTAAATCCTGCCTGCATTATAACTTTTGAACTGCTAACTTGTGCATTCTGAGTGTTTGGCACTGAATACTCGTGTGTTTTGTTTATTTAACCTATTAGAAGTTCCTGGTGCTCTAGGAAAAACATGTTGGGTTTTCTAGCAGGTACTCGCAGAACAGAGCCCTCTAAAATATATTAGAGGATTATTAATTTCTGGCAGAAATAAAAAGAACACTTGTTGTCATTTCCATGGGAAAAATGGGAAAGTATCAAGTATTTTCTGTAAATTCTTGTGAAAGCCTTCAGTCTTTTCAAATTAAAATGAACAAGACTTTTTAAAAGGGGAAAAAATAGTTGCCTTTCTTTTGTGCCTTACAATGAGCGTGGCCTGGATTTTGTTCTAAATTCCTCCTTATGTAACATCAATGGGGATATATTTGACACAGCTGACGAGATACTTCTCGGCTACAGTGCAGTGATGAACATTGCAGGGAACTTTAAAAAGCGCTCGTTGTTAAATATATATACGTAAAGAGGAGCTTTAAACAGCACATCTCTAAAGCATGGCGGCCAATGAGGGAAGTGTTACAGTTGAGGGAGCAGTGGTAAAGTTCACCTTTGGACATAAAAGTTACCGCTAGATTTTTGATGTTCCTTTATACAGGGGTGAGTTTTGCTCTTAGACATTACATGCATTTTTTTTTTTAAAAAAAAAGCTCTATCGCATAACCCGCTGAGCTTATTTAATTTGATAAACTACATGGGTTTTACTTATAGGAATCCATAATATATATACTCATATCTTGCAAAAGAGGTGAAGCCTTTGTGATAGGAAATCATATTGTGAAGCACCATCTCTTAGATCTCGTGGAAGAATATTCTGAAAATTCAAGCATTGTGATTAAAAATTGGCAAGCTGACAGTTTAGAAGTCAGTGGGTTTGCATGTATCACATCACTGCAAACCAGCAATTAGTTTTATCCCACCAAAAGAAAAAGGAATCAAGATAGGGAATTTCATGATGCTCTCTTCAATGCCAATGAAAATTGCGGGCTGAATTCCTGCTTACTGTACTAAAGTCTCACATTGCTTGCAAATGATATAAATAAATCATGAGAGAAGCCTAAACAGTTACTTTCTTGCTTGTTCACACCCACAGGATGGAATTCAGCTTTATCTGTCCTGTGGTAAGAAGCTTAAAAACAAGCAAAACTTACGAGTATCTTATTTCTGTCTCTGTGCCCAAAGCTAAAGGAGAACAGACCTATTACAAAGGCTTTTATGCAAAGTAAATATGTTTTAGTTTTTTTATAGAGAGCGCTCACCATCAACTTGCTTGGCTTTCTCTGTTGTAGGGACACTTACGTAAACTAACTGTGTCATTGTCTGTCCGTCCACTAGAGACACAGCAGGACCAGACTTACAAAGATGACAGTGACGCTGCAACTTTCAAGCAAACCCTCCCAGATCTCACCCCTGATGAGCCTTCAGAAGCACTCGGCTTCCCTCCCTTAGGAAAGGAGGAAGGGAGATGTGATGAAGATGTGCCCAAAAGCCAAACGGAATTGCCTGCAGTGGAAAAGAAGGAACCCCAGTCTCAGCCCGCTGAAGAGCCAGTAACACCAACAGCTGAGGAGGGGACAGCAGCCGATGCAGGTAGTGATGAATCTCCAGGGAAGTCCCCATCAAAAAAGAAAAAGAAGTTTCGCACTCCTTCCTTCCTGAAGAAGAGCAAAAAGAAGAGTGACTCCTAAAGGCCAAACGCACTGCAGAAACACTGTCATATTTTAAATTCATTAACCACTAGAATGTACCAGATCGTACTGAGTGTTTTGTCTTATTACGTAAATGAATGCAGCAAGTAATCCAACCAGCCCCTCAAGTTACGGCTTGATTGTTTAACGTTATAACCAGAAACTAATGTCCAAAGAGGTGCTAAGCCTGTGTTTTCAGCAGCTACCACAGATCTGATCCCTAATTGTAATCAAATGTAAATGAATTCCATGTGGAAGGCACTGAATTGCTATTTTTAATTTAAAGCCCGCACTGCTTTACAAAGGAGTAAAAAAAAAAAAAAAGGCAATTAAAAATAAAACACCCATTGCTTACCACAAGAAATATTCTTTTCCAATATTCTGTTCCAAGTCACAAGGAAATTTCCTCTTCAATAGTGACTTTCAGAGAGGATGCTTTTGCAGTGGTGACTTCAAGGGGGATGTATTGGTAAACTGACGTGTTCTGCAAGCTTGTGATTACCGACCATGTTTTAGTCAGGCTTTGCGGCTATCCCTTCCTTCCTCTCCTCCTCCCCTCTGACTATTGCAACAAAATGAAAGTATTTTTCACTTTGTTTTACTTTATAACGGGCACTTGAAATCATCTTTTATGTCTGGGACTGAAATAACTGTGGTGTGTTCCGCTCACGTTGTGCGTTCAAAGAGCCCAATCTTATTTTTCTAGTGAATACAGTTTAAGGGAAATCTGTCTTTCAGTCTCGCCTCCCTAAGAATCAGTCATATGGCAATTTGGCTGTTAGAAAAGGTTAAAAAGTAACTGTATTAGAGGTATTTCACAAGTTTTTCAGCTGGTGGTGTGAAGCATGGGCAGTTGTATTTTGGGCCTTAGCACAGGGGTTTTTTCACCCTCTTAAAAATCCCTTGGGTGCACACGCACACCTGCTGCATATAAACCCTATTTGCGGCCTTTTGTGTTTGTTCCTTCCCATGATAAAAATGTAAATGCATTACACTGAATATTTAACCTTTTTTATATTAATTATTTTCACTTACAAAAACTGGCATTTCTTTAATTTTTTTTGTTGTTGTTGTTGCCAGCAGTAAAGTACAGAAATTCCAAGTAACCTTAAAGGTGTATTTTCACAGTTTGCTATAAATGTTTGTTTGATATGTAGCATGGTAAAGAAAATCACTTTCACCACCGAATTCACTATTTTCTAGTTATTGCCATGCTTCTGTCTATCACTAATCGTAAAAGTAGTTTAAGATCAGATAGGTAAAGCTTGCAGGAATTCTCCAGAAGCCATGCGTAATTACCCCAGCTGAGAGCAGGGACAGTGGGGAACCGCTTCTGGTTTCCAGCGTTTGTATTTCTGGCGTTAACGGCAGAAACACTGACACCCCGCTGTGGGAGAGGGAAACCCGCTGACTCACAGTAAGTGTCTGTAACAAAACAGGATATGGATGTAACCTTTTAGGACAATATTAGACATTGTAATGGGTAAAATAGCAGAAAACTAATGCCTTACATTCATGCAGCAGAAAGCGTGGGAGGAGAGGTGGGTGGAGCGGCTGGAGGCAGCTCTGGATGAGGGAGGCAGAGGTGCTGGTACCTGGGGCTGGTCTCAGGCAGCAGAGGGGAAACAGCTGAAAGGAGGAGAGCTGTGAGGCTTCACCGGAGGGAAGGGGGTTCGGAGGCGGTAACTGACGGGGTGGGAAACTTTGTCGCCTGCTGTGGAAGCGGCAGAGGGGGGCAGAAGGGGAGCAGCAGGAGCAGCACTGTGCAGGAGAGACCCCAAGGCAGGGACGGTCAGTCAGGACTGCATGGCACCAACGGCTTTCAGCTTCTACTTTAACCTTGTATGTCCTCTGTACACTAGGAAGCATACAATACTTATTTTGCTAAATCGTGTTTTATTGCAGGGTCGTAATTAAATGACTAATTGCTATATGTTTCAGTTCTTTAATGGAGTCCCTCCATTTATCTTGACCACATATGCAATGACTCTTAATTTCTAATTTTGTAGTTTGTTCTTTTAATTCTTTGTATTACAATATGAAATGTAGTCATGTATGGTATGGTTACACACTTTGGGGCAGAATAAAGTCCTGTATTTTTCTTTCTTTCTTGTATCATTAAGTTCTACTCACAAATAAAAATCTTTAAAAAAAAAAGTATTTTCCTGCTCTCCTTTGAAAGTTGTAGTTTGATTCTACAGCTGTAGCCTGTTGAATTTAATTAGCTCCACTTTCTTTTAATGATTAATGTGTTGGTTAATGATTGCTTTCGTATTCTCAGAAAATACTCAAACTGGCTACTGTGGGGCTTCTTTCCCAGAGCTTCCCAGCAGAGCAGTAGGCAGAGCCTACCCACACCCATCTCCCCACCTTGGGCAGCTTTGGGATTATTTTTTTTTTTTTTGTGAAGTTCTGGGCCAGACAGCCAGGTTTGGTTCAGAAGGGTGTCACTGCTTCACTGTAAGTAACTGACTAGACAAGTGTACAATGTAAGTTTATTTGGAATGCAAAAAGAACAGTGCTTGGTCATCAAAAAACATCACACAGTATTAGAAATATAAAACATCTTTCCAAATTTAATTGTATATTAAAAACAGTGTCATTCGGGCTCAGGAAGGCTGTAGTATGCCTCTCGCTTCTGTTTTTGATCATTGTGTTTGAAGGCAGCTGATACAGCTTTTACCAGGTCTGCTGAGCATTTGTGGAGGTCTTGTGACAGCTGTATAGAAGATGCCCCAGAGAGCCGCCCATGGAGTTGTTCCCTGCGGGCAGTGGCTTTGGTCAGGCTTGTGCTGGTGACGGAGGGAGAGGAGCTGGGAAGAGCTCTGTGTACCCCACATGTGGTGGTGAGCTGGGACTGCACTGTGCCCTGTTGCTGTCACGCCCGTCTCTGCTTCTCTGATGATCTTAATGCTTCACTCAACTGGTTTGTGTAGTTTTTCTATTTTCAAAACTGGCCAAGCTGGCTGGGAGCCCATCTTAAACATAACTGCTCGTGGTGGGCCATAAGAAACCTGAAGTCTGTTGTTGCTGCAAATGGTCATTGCGTATCCCTTCCCAGAAGATGAAAATCCTCCTCTTCCTGTTTGATCAGCAGAGTCAGGTGCCAAAACTCTGGTCTCGTAGAGGTCCTCAGAAGCTGGTGACAGTTTGGTGGTTACTGCCTACTCCTCCTTCGCCTGCTGTTTTACAGAACCAAGTAAAACGAAGGGGATGAGGAACAAAGCTCCACAGGCAGTGAAGCAAACCTCAGCCCCTGCCAGCCAGTAAACTGCAAAGGGAACAAGATTGAGCTGGTTAGTGAGCTCATCATTGCATGTGTGTAAGCCGGCCTTCAGAGCTGCCGCTCTCCACAGCTTACTGATAACAACTGGCAAACTCAGAACCACCCGATCTTTCACTGCACAGCCTTGCTGGCACACAAGCTATAAAGAGGAGGTAGCTAATAGCAGTGCTGGGTCTCTTCCAAGGAAACAGCATGTTAAAAGTGGTTATTTTAAATAGAGTACTGTTGTTCTTGCCAGTACGGCGATGCGAATGGTTCCTAGTCACACATTCTGCAACTCCTAACTCCTTGCCCCAGCACCTCCTGCACAGCTGCTCCTGGCACTGGCTGTGCTGCTCCTGAAGGTCTCTCACTGCTGCTATCGGTCCCCTTCTGTGAAACACTGAGGAGGCCAAGGCCCAGGAAAAGGGTTCTGGCTTTGCTCAAACTCAACATTAGGTCCGAGTTTGAGCTCTGACTTGTTGCCCGGCTGCTTCCCCTTTACCCTGTAATGGCTCAGGGGAAGCAAACCCCGTGGCGGGGGCACCCATGGCTCCTTAGGCAGTGTCTGGGCTTGCCCTGAGCCAGGGCCACAGGGCGCTGCACACTAACCTCCCTGAGCTCCGGGGCAGTACTACAGCATCAACTCTTTAAGTTAGTTCACAGGTTACAGGTTACAGCTTTTAATGCTGAGAAGTTCTTTATTGCACATGATGATGGACTGTCCCTACTTAATTTGTATCATCTTGCGATGCAGCAGCTTCGCAGGATGCAGCTTCATGAGACATGGGGAACCAGTTACCACAGCACAGGAGACCTTTATTTCACTGACTCCTGCTTGCCCAGTGCCAGGGTGGCCCCTCAGCAGGTGGGGTTACTTGCTAAAATGGCAAGCAATAAGCCCAGCAAAGGCCAGGGCTCCTGGTCAGCCTCCGGCTCCCTCTGCACATGAGGGCCCGGCCCTCTGTGGTGTCCCTCTGCCCACACAGCTACGCACAGGACTTGCTTAGTTTGACGCTGTAGCTGGATTTTTTAAAGAGTGAGGCAATACCAACTGTCTACTTTAGCTCTGCTTGTAGGAACTTTTTAAACTCATCCACGAGGCTTTCGTTGGTGCTACCAAGGGCTGTGTCCTGCCCCTGGTGCAGCTCTCAGGGGCACCTACTTCTGCAAGGACAATGTCACAGCTCTGAAATGGGCTGTGCTTCCCCTTCTCCTTCCGACCCAGCCGGGCTGCAGAGGCCCGGAGCGACGCTGTATGTTGGCACAGGCAGGAAAGAGCACAAGGCCGCACTCACCTGTGGCAGAGACGATGGGTCCCAGGGCTCTGGCGAGGGCTCCCAGGCTCCTCAGGATTCCCATGACGCGTCCTTTCTGGCTGGCGGAGCCTGTGCGAGGAGGGAGCTGTTAGTGTGCAGGTTCTGCTTGGGCAGGGACAGTGTGCCAGGCAGGGCACTGCAGGAGCTCGCGGAGCCTTGGTCTTTCAGAGTTATTTCCCGCGTGCATGTCCCCCTCCTTTCATTTCACACTCACTGCCCCAAGCTGCATTTATTTCCCCACCACCAAGATGAACCTGGCGTCTTCACTGGAAAAACACCAGGGCTTGTCCAGAGCACTTGTCCACGGACAACTTCTGCTGCACTCCCCATTCCCCCCCAAAAAACAACGAAAACCCTTTCTATTGTACACCAGATTGCTGAGGAGGCACAGGTAGATAATAAACACAGAAGCATGGATGCAAGTTAAATAAGAGCAACACTTAAGTGACATTAATGAGCAAAGCCTTACTTTTTTGCTTCAGCAGTCACTGTAGTGCTGGCAACCAGCTGAACCAAAGCTAAAGAACGAACTGTGTCATGCACAGATGGTAACGCAGCTACATCTGCTTTACAAGGTTACATAGCAACCAGTGCCACAAACCCAGAAGGTTTTAGAAGGTTCCTTAGAAGGTCTTTTCTAAAGAAACGGGAAGAAATGATTTTATTGCTGGCAGCGATGGCTGGTGTCTCTTTCAGAGGACCCAGGCCATTCCCAGCTCAGTGCTGTTTGTGGCCTTTGCCCATGATATTCTTTCCTCACTATTCATCTTTCTAATCGTAACCAGATAGAAGGTTGCTTCAATTTTCCCTATCACATTGGAACAAGCTGCATTACACAGTACAAAACTGAAGTTGACAGTGATGTCCACTCTGAATGGATCGTTGCTTTTTGTTAGCTCTGAAACTATCCCTCATGGAGTGGCAACAGCTTTCAGAAACGGGTACAAATCAGTCTGGGATTTCCTGTGCTCCCCTGTGGGATGTTTCTGCATTTCCCAGGGTCAGGATATTGTCTTCCTATCCCCAGCAGCCCCACTCCGTTTCCTTTCTGTGAAGGACGTTCATAGAAGGGAAGAGGCTGAAGGCCGTAGCACCTCCAGCGTCGCACAGCTGGTTTCCTTCCCCACAGCAAAGCACAGTGCGAGCGAGCGGAGGGTAACTACAGTCATGGATCGCTGGCTGTAGTGAGAAGGGGCAGCACACAAGTGACCCGGAAGGGGTCGTCTTTTCTCGGCTTTAGTCTCACTCCTGCAGGAGTGGTTACCACTTCAGGGTTACGTACGTACAGCATGGAGTAGCAGTTCGCTGTAAAACAGTCGGCATTTCTGCTTTCCTTGTTAACGCATTTGGGGGGAAAAAAGCCAAGCAGCAGCCAAAGTCACTGGTGCAACATTCAGATCCCAGGTGGACCTACACCACGAGCATTCCTGTCGATTCATCACTAAACTTGAGGTCAGTTCTGTATTTAAGCCACGTGTATACAAAGGTGAATTATGTGGCCAAGGGCTACCGCTCAAAGCAGGAAAGACACTTACCATAGCCCGACACCACCGCTGACAAACACGGGATAACAATGGCCGCAGCTGGAAAAATCCACAAAAGAGACTGTCAATGAACAGCACAGAACTCAAAACGGTTACAAGAGCAATAGCGAAAAACATGTGGCCCAAGCTCGTTACTACTGCAGAGAGCTACGCTGAGCTCTGGGGCACTGCACCAACAATGAATCATCAGGTTTAATCCAGTTCAATAATGAAAACACCCCCTCAAAGCCAACCTGCACGAAGAGTCCAACGCCACAAGTGCTCTGAGCAGATGTTTCACATTAGTGTCTCTCATTCTGTGAGCCCACAGGAAAGGGGCGGAGAGGTCAGATCAGCTAACTGGTAGTTTTCCAAATCCCTGCGGTCTTGTCAGGTGGAGCAGGGAAAGGGACTAGCTTGTATTTCAAATGGAGAATGAGGTGGCTGTACACAGGATCGCACTGTCCCCATGTATACGGCTTTACCGTACTCATGGATGAAAGAGACAGCTACATTCTGTCTTGGGAAATAAGAGACAGTCAAGTCCAAGAAGAAAAGGTTACAAAATTTTTGGACACAAAAGCCAAGAGCTGTTCAGCAATCACTGCCCTCTTACTGAAACAGGGGCCTTTTCTGCCAAGAAGGAAGTGCTTTAAGCATACAAAGCAGAATCTTTTCTGGGAAGGGAAGGACAATTGGAGAGCAGAAACGATAAACATGTTGCCTTAACTGCAGGTGCCTTAACTCCCGCGGCAGAGGGAGCAGGAGAGGGGGAAAAGCAGCCCCTCCAGAGGCATTTCTAGCTGGCCTAACTGGGGAGGAGATGGGGCCTTCTGCCCAGGCATGGAGCCTACAAAGTCAACGCTCCTAGGCTTGGAAACAGAGTTAGACAAAACTAATACCTCCTCTTACCCCTCCTCACCCAGTGGGCTTTCAAAACCAAGTTAATCTGTAGATAAGATTCAGATTTTTGAAACCTGTCAAACACAGCTGTCCCTAGACAAGAAAGCTACTAAACGCACGCCTTTTGTGGTCTACAGTTTACTCTTAAAGCAAGCTGTATCATGCAAAAGAGAAGTCTTCTACTTTTGTAATTAGTCACATTTGAAGCTTCTTAACAACAGTAAGCAGCATTGGCAATATGTGAAATCTCTTTCAGATAGGCATTTCAGTAGATGAATCTAACTTAATCCATAATCGTTTCCCTGAATAACAGCTTAAATTGGCAGATTATTATTTATGTAAACGCTTAAACATCTTTGAAAGCCCTCTGCACTTATCAAAAACAAGAGGTGGAGTTTTGCTCCCTCCCTGAGCTAGCAGCTCGCAATGCAAGAGAGCGGAGCAGTGTCCAGCCAGCACAGCCCAATGCCGCAACATTCAGGGCAACGCTGATCCACCCTCGCTCTGCCTCAGCCTGAACGCACACTCCATCCTTCAGCTTCAGCGTCTGCAGGTCTCTTCAGCCTGTTGCCTAAGAAATAATGCAGCCACCACAGAAACACAAAGACATGCTGTCTCCCTTCTTTTCCTGAGCTGAGCTATTTAGTGAATGTTTTCCTTCTAGGTCTGATAAGGGGGCGGGGGAAAAACACCCTCAAGAGCTCCCCAGCAAGACAGGACAACAGGAGCACTGGGGATGCTTCCAAATATCCCCATGGCAACTTCCTGTGATACAAACAGCACCAGAAAAAAAAAACCCAAACAAACAGACGCTATTTCTTCCATATTTTACAAACAGAAACATCAACTTTTTGTTACTTACAGTTTGACATTAGAAGTGCATCTTTTTTTAACGTGGTGAATAAATATACAAAGAAAAATTATTTGTGCTTAGCTTTCAGTGCATTGTGAACAGCTTACCGAAAGAGTACAGCAACAGTCCAACACTCAGCATGGTCACATTTGCAGCCCATCCAATTAACAAGAAAGCTGGAATCAGCACCATAATAGCCTGCAAAATGAATGAGTCACAGCGTTACATTTAAGCCCTGTTTGTTAAGCCTAATTCTAGGTGTCCTGCCAGTTCTCTTCCACTGATGGGGCTACATTTAAGTTAGTAGCAGAAATCCCTTTCTTCCCAAGTAGACATTTCAAATTCACCTGGATGGCCACATGTCAGTGCAAAATTTACTTTTCTGTTCTCTCACTATCACGTGATTACCAACCACACATGACACCTGTAACATAGGCTGTATTTATCCCACCACCAATTTCCCACAACTGAGGAAAAGATTTTTGCAGAGTTCTGTCTCTTACACGATCTACTGGGTTTTGGTGATTTTTTTCCTCTTGTTCTGTGTTTAACTGGACAGAAATCTAGTTTTAACTCTTTGTCTCCTGAGCTGGCATAAGAGATCAAAAAGCTCGTGTGCGACAGGATTACAGCTCTTCTGCTTTTTCTCAGCAGTACTGACCGATTTTATCTTCAGCTTTCAGAATCCATACTTCTGGAGCCAAGAATTAAAAATGGGAGGTAGAATGGCATTTGAAATTCAAACCCAATGAGAAAAAATATTCCTCATCTTCTCCAAGAGCCTGGACTTCAGTTCCCCTATGATGTCTCCCTCACATACAGAGATTTCACAGAAAAGACAGATCAGTTAAGATCTGGTGCGTGTTTCATAAAAGATGCTATTCACTCCCACAAAATGTCTCAATTTGAAAATTCAGTTATAAATGAGCTACTGCAATCACTGTACTAAGAGAAGCCACATTTGCTGTATGATCCAGATTCACAAACAAATTGCCAGAATAACTTCAGCAAAAGGGGGAACTCCCACAAAAGCCACTCAAGCCACATACATCCACAGAAAGAGTGCCCTGGGGCCAGCAGGTCTCTGCATAGTGCACATGGGTGTTTATGAGAAGCGACGAGCCCCGACCAACTAAACTAAGCGAGTATTTTGAGGTAACTTCTCAGTGCAGGGAAGTAGAAGAAGTATAAAAATTAGTGGGGCAAACCAGAGTTTGCATAAGCTGCAGTGCAGTGACAGCAAACACAGCAGACTGGCAGAGCACGTGGAGAAAGCTGATGCAGAGGATAAAGCACCACTAACACAGCAGCATGAGTTTTCGTTCCCAGGAAAATGCTTCCTATGTGACACAACAAACGTGCTATTAACTTATGCCTGTCAGGAAACAGGGTGCAGATGGTTTCACCAGCAGAAATAACTGTAAGAAAAGCTGAGTTGATTCACTGGAATGCAGTGCAATTTGGTAATCTTTTTTT
The DNA here is from genome assembly GCA_013398815.1 of Ibidorhyncha struthersii. Classification (NCBI taxonomy): domain Eukaryota; kingdom Metazoa; phylum Chordata; class Aves; order Charadriiformes; family Charadriidae; genus Ibidorhyncha; species Ibidorhyncha struthersii. The sequence goes on from VZSZ01010017.1 coordinate 146,757, forward strand.
ACCCTGCCACCACTGAAATCACATTGGCCTCAAAATAATGTATAATAAATTGTCGGAAGCTTTAACAGTCCAAGCATCCCTACTACCAAGCAGCCAAAAGTTCAGAAACACACACCACCTGCTTTTAGTTCCACGCACAAGTGTAAACTTGTCCCGCAGCTGTATAAGCTGCAGGGAACTGTTCCTTGTCATCCTAGTAGAGCAGCATGTCTCTATGAAGAAAGAGGCAAGCAAACCAAAGAAATGCAGACTTTCGTCAGTGAAACTTCTGTCTGAACATTCGTACATGCTAATGTTACATGGAATACTGATGATGTCCCTGAAAATCATTTGTCAGAAAGAGAGTCAGATCAGCTCTGAAGCAGCTTTAGTAGTTTCAATATCTGCACAGCAAGAGAAATCACTGAAAGCGTAACCTTCAAGCATTTTACCTAGCTTGCACAGACAGACACTCTGTTCTTATTCCCTACTGCAGTTATATGTGAAGAACTCCAAAGTTTCAATAATATCATAGCTGATATGGTAAGAAATGGCTCTAATGTTCCAAAGTTTAGTTAGACTGACAAGTGCCCAACAACCAGGGTCTTGAGAAGTCCTTTAGCTGGATTAATCAGACAGACATTTATTTTCATTTGACAAGTACAGGTATAGCCTCTAACTACCTTTCACTGGACTTTAGACTGAAAATTAACATATCAAGTTTGTGAGGGAAATCAAAAAGAAAAAAAAATTTTTTTTTTTACCCTTTTTACAGCTCTGATTTCATTTCCTGGCTTGATTCGGCGAGCATAACCTCCCTGGATCACAGCCATTGTTATTCCAATAAAGAAAAACATCTTGCCCTGCTGCATGCTAGAAGGGAGGCAAAAACACAGATTATGGAGTCACGCACAGAGCATTCCACCCTGGGATTCGCAGGTTCAGAGTAGACCCTTTCCTGAACCAGAGAGAGAAAATACTTTTTGCTGCTTGCATAAGCAGTGCAAAGTTCTTAATATGCTGACATTAGTTTCCATGGCAGGCAGACAGCAAGAAGATAAACCTCTGAGGTCTTACGTAGAGATGGGACGGCTGCTGGGAAATGCTGCAATCATCTCTGCCTGTAGCATTTGCCAGCAGCAGATGAATGAGTCTCTGCAATCATCATCATTGCTGTGATGTAGTTCAGTTGTTTCTAGGCTGGCCCATAAAGAGTCAACACATTAATTACCCTGTGCCATGGAAGTTTGTGCCATGTGCACAGGAGTTGTTGGTTTTCAAGGAACAAGCGTCTTGCTTTCTCTCAACTGTTGCCACCACTCATGCAGAGTTTGATTAAGGTCACCAAGGCACAACATGGGCACTGGCATGGTGGTAATCATGTATTGCACAGGGAACCTTGCAACATCACTCCCCTGACTCTTAAATATTTCTTCAATTTTCCCTTTCACCTATCTACTAAACTATGTGGATATTGTCAACTAAAAGTTCTCACCTCCATAGCAAACTTGTTTGTCACACAGCCGGTACTGTTGGCATAAAGCTGTATACCTCACCGCGTGGCTACCCTGAAAGGACTGTGCAGAAGCAAGCTTAATACGCTAGAAAACCTTTCCTTGACACACAGGCATTAGTTAAGCCACAAACTATAACGAAAGACAGACGGAAAGATGAGACAAACCCCTGAGAATTACTCGAAGGGAGGGACACACATAAGGAATCAAGCTGCAAGACCATGCTCCTGGCTGGAAATCTTCCTATGAGCTGGCAGGAAAAGTATTTCAAGCTGAGCCACTTGGATTCTGTTCTCTTTCTTCTCTAGTGTTTGACTAAAGGAAATCGAACTCTCTGATGTAATGAGTGTACACCATATGCAATGCAGATCTCTGACGACCAAATATAATCACATGGCTATCCCTCCATCCTTTGCCTTTTCTGAGCTTCAAGATTTGTCCTGATACAGAATAACTCTTCTGGGCTACAAGAGAAAAGGTTTTATTATTATCAATACAACTAGCCCAGCTATACATACTTCAGGAGCTTTAATTTAATCTTGTGTATTGATTTTCTCTAGTTGTAGATTCAATGAGTATTTCCTTTCAAGACAGTGTGCCTGTATTTTCATACGTTCTTTCCACAAAGCCCAAGTATTGCTGAACACAGAGGCTGCTTGCTGAGGGTTTTTACTAACCTCATAAAGGTTAGTGGTTCGGGCTGGGCTGGCCACTAAAATGAACAACAGATGCTCTCTTTTACCTCTCTCCCCTTCACAGAAGAGAAAGCATTTACCTTCAGAGGAGAGGAGAGAAAGAGAGAGAGAGACTTATGAGTTGAAAAGAAACTAAAATACTTTAATGAAATATTAATTATAAAATAACAGAAAGATAATATTAATAAGAAAATAATGAAATATATACAGTATATACACAAAACCAGTATTAAGCTCCCAGGATGATGATCACATCACCAGCAGGCACTGGGANCAGAAGAGAAAGCATTTACCTTCAGAGGAGAGGAGAGAAAGAGAGAGAGAGACTTATGAGTTGAAAAGAAACTAAAATACTTTAATGAAATATTAATTATAAAATAACAGAAAGATAATATTAATAAGAAAATAATGAAATATATACAGTATATACACAAAACCAGTATTAAGCTCCCAGGATGATGATCACATCACCAGCAGGCACTGGGAAAGTCCCAGACTGGACTCAGGGATGGACAGGAACGGGATTCCAGATCTGGATTCAGGAACGCATGGATCAGGATCAGAGGCAGACAGAGTCCTCCTCAGACTCCAGCCACTGAAGAAAGAGGGCTGACCCTTTGATCCCTCAGCTTTTATACTGAGCATGAGGCAGATGCGATGCAATACCCTGTTGGTCAGTTTTGGGTCACCTGTCCTGTCCGTTCCTCCCCACAGGTGGGACCCCTCTACCCTTTTCCGTTTCCAACCCCCCAACGGGGCAAATAACAAAGTCATCTGGCTTTGGGTGTTGTAGTAATAAGTATAAGCAAGAGCCTCTCTGCATAGCATGCCTTGGCACCAACTATAAACATCAGAGCTTATCTACTAGAAGCTGACACTGTCTGAAAAATACGCCATTAATTTCAGAGAGTTCAGTTAGTTAGAAGAGGCTTAGCTGAAAAGTAAAATTACCGAAAAGAAAACTGGTTCCGTTTTACCTCAAACCAGGACACCTTTCTTGAAAATAAACGAAGAGATCTTAAATCAAGATTTTGGAAAATATCCTAGACAAAATATACAACATTTATCTTCTAAGTGTGGTATACCTGCTGAACTGGAATCTCTGGTGAGTGAGAAAACTCAATGTATACTCCAAGCCGGAAAACAGGAAGAGGTACAGGAAATAAGCCAGGCCCAAGATTTTGAGATTCTGAAAATCTAAACAAACAAACAAACAAACAAAAACACCAAGAGAAAAAAAAAAAGATAAAGAGAAATACAGTGGTGTTTTTCAAGCATAATTTGAGAATATAATAACAATAGTAGAGCAACATTTATCAACTGTACAGGGAAAAGTTCTCACCTCAGATGCTCATTTTAAATATCCATACAAGACATGCCACAAAATGACTTCTGCCCACTACCTCCCTTCTTATGAGAGGAGTAGAGCCAAAAAGACTAATCTCTCTCTGGGTCACCCTGGTCTCACTTAACCAATCCAGCCCCTCTGCCTTACACCCCCACCTATATGGGGATTTATCTATTGATTTTGTTTATTTATTTTGATCAATACCTGCATTCCACCTAATACCTTGATGCCGCTCTCAGGATGATAATGGCTAAAACACAGCATCCCTTTTTCTCAGCTACAAATGGTCTGTGACAGATAATGTTACTTGTTTTTTCAGCCAATGCAGAGTTTAACAGGTTTTCTCTGAAAGGAAAAAATATTACTCTATTCCTGATGCAGCAGCAAGGAGGACTGAATGATAAGTTGGTGTACCTGGCAAACACTGATTTATTTTCTACGGCTTAAACAATTTCATACAGAGAAATGGCCAGCTCAAATCCTACATCTCCAAATCCTGAATCGAAAACTAGAATTCCAGTCTGAAGTTTCCTGGTTTGCAGCTTGGAGAAGCAAACTCACATCTCCCTTACTCATACCTTGGTCTATCTTTTTAAATCACTTCACTTACTGCAGCCTACTCCACACTGCAGCCGGTACCTGAAGAAAAAGCAAGTAGCAAGTCAGAAATCTTCAAAACACTAATGTCTAAAAATGTCTTTTGGGAATAAAAGGACCAGCATCCAAGGGAACTTGCAATTCCCTGTTCATAAGTTACTAAGGTGGGTTTTAAATGAGTGAACAGAGCGCTGCTTCTGAAATGGTTTGCATAAAGTTTTCACTTGGAAACCACTCCCACATACAAATAGACATACAATATTAATACAAAAACCCAGCTAACACTTACTCTCCTCTGAAGGGGATTCCTTTCCTCGGGTGACTGCAGAGAACTGAAATAAAGCCAAAGGACTGAGCAAGTCAACTGCTGCCTGAAATCCAGATGTCACAGAAGAGACCTGATCAGAGAAAGAGAGCGCTTTATTTAAAAACCTGATGTAATAACTACCACAAGGAATTGACAGTAAAAGCCAAATGTGTTTCTACACCTACACAAATTATCTGAGATGAAACCAGGCAACTGGCATTAGGGTGTGAGTGACCCCCAAGAACACATCCCAGACTTTCTGATCACAGAACTGGCTCCAGCACTATAACTAGAAGGTAGAGCACTGATAACAGCTTTCACTTAAAACAGAAAACAGATTTTTTCCTGGGTTCTCAAAAAGCAGAAGAGGCTCATTCTCCACAGCCTTGAAGGTGGCTTTATTTGGTTCACTTTTTGCATCGTCACAGAATGACAGAATGGTCAGGGTTGGAAGGGACCTCTGGAGATCATCTAGTCCAACCCCCCTGCCAGAGCAGGGTCACCTACAACAGGTTGCACAGGATGGTGTCCAGGCGGGTTTTGAATGTCTCCAGAGTGGGAGACTCCACAACCTCTCTGGGCAGCCTGTTTCAGTGCTCTGCCACCCTCAAAGTAAAGAAGTTCCTCCTCATGTTAAGATGGACCTTCCTATGTTCAAGTTTGTGCCCATTACCTCTTGTTCTATCATTGGACACCACTGACATGGTCCCTCATGTCCAGTGGATATTTACTGGGAAAATAATGGCACATCTGCCTGCAAGTTCATGGGAAGCTGGGGATTTGCTTGTGTGTTACAGGTCTGAGAACAGTACACGTAGCACATCAAACGATGGCCTGTTTTAGTACTGGTAGTTCTTTTAACAAGCCAGTGACACCTCCTGGGGAAGAAAAGGAAAAGATAATTTTTAGAGAGATTCCTTGGAGACATTCTGCCCAGCCACACTGTGTGGCTTTTTGAAGAGGAAAATTCATTTTGTAGCACTTCTGGTCCTTGTACTCTGTACATCTCAACCTAATTATGCATCTAGTGGCACTCTCCCAGCTCCTTAACAACAGGAGCTTAGGAGATGCTTATTCTTTCATCTATAGGTAATTTATTTTTTTTAATTTGTCTATTTTTTATTCTAAGGTATAGAAAATTAAAGAAAATACTAATGTCTAAATTCTTAAGGAAACAATTCCTTTTAAAGTAGGAGAATTTAGACTGTCACTGCACATGACAGTCACAGGAAGAGATAAGACAGACTCAAGAATTCTGAATAATCACAGTATTTCGCATCTTCAAAGCACTGCACAGAGTTTATCTGATGAACTTCTTTCTCTTCCCTGATAGGGAGGAGCTATTACCCCCTTGAAGGCAGGGATTAAAGGTCAAATTATCAGTGGAACTTAATCTCCATGCATGACCTGAGGACTTGTATGGACTGGATTTAATAAAGCTGTAAACAAATCAACCTTCAATATGGTATTAACATGACCCCTGTCTTGTTTTGATAGAGCTTTGAGTATCCAACAGCAGACCTCTGGAGCCCATTAGTCTCACAACAGCAACCAGTTCAATATACGAGGCTGCTTTTGTATAAACCCATAAAGCTGCTGATCCACATAGAACAAACTGGGATATTTATTTCCCCTTCCACTGCATCTATTGCAGAGAGTAAACAGACACTCCGAAGAAGTTGTTTCCTTATGCTTTTAAAAGGTCTGTAAGAGGATTTCCTGAAGCTGGCTTGTAGCAATCCTCAGTTCCTGCAATTGTTGGCATGATGGTGTTTGTACTACAGCACAGAGAATCTCTTCAAGCATGTTTGCCACTAATGAAAAACCTGTAGTTTGTACCTGTTTTGAATTATTATCCATGTCAGACAGGATACCAAGCTGCTTTGTACTACCAAGGCTGAATTTAGTTTGGTTATAGTGGATATACAGTATATATGTTTAAAATCTTAAATGTTTCATGTAATATATATATATATGCATGAGATTTTTTTTTAATATACGTGTGTGTGCATGTAAATTTCTTTTAATTTCTCCTGTCTTTGCCAGAGAAGCAGTGGTCTAGAAGTGACTTCATCCACTGATCGATATTGAAAACATTGTCCTTAAGCCACAAAAATGTTCCACCAAGTAACAAAGAATAAACTGCCAATTTCAGTCAACGTCACCAGCTGCATGGAGTTTAGATTCTTCACAGGTTCAATATCTGCAACATCTAACTTGTATTTAATTTCTATGCTTATGATGTATTACTCCAAGATTGCTCAATTTTGCTTTATGATCACCCCAAAAGTCACCTCAAATGGTAGACATTTTTCACAGTGTCTGTGTTTACTCTGTTTTCCTTTAATCCAGAGAGACTAAGTAACATGTCTTGAAGGCACAATCAGTCCAAATAAGGAATGCAGTCTGGGCCTTCTGAGTTTCAGCCTTACCCTTCAAATCAGACACTTTTTAGTATGCATAGAGCAAAAGCCTTGTTTTTTCTATAAGTTTGCCAGTGATGCTGCATAGCCCTACCAATAGTCTTTACATGATTAGCTGGACACCAGAAAAAAAAGTTGCAAGAGCCTCCCTCCAGCTAGGCAGCCTTGCCCATGACTAGCTTAGCTAAAAATTAAGTCAAAAGCTCTTAAATGGGACAGATTCCACTAGAGACCTTTCTATTCCTCCTTTCTCCGAAGCAGGTCTCAGCAGGAGACGTTTTGCCCACCTCACATAAGACCACTGTCTCTGACAGGCAAAAGGCACAGTTCTCTGGTCACTCTTCACCCAATAAACTTGTGGAACACTTGAAAAAAGAGGGAAAGGAGGATAGAAAAAATTCTGTTCTTGGATGAAAACTCATCCTTGTTCCGTCTGTCTCCCTCCACCTTCCCCTTTCTGCAAGTTAATTCCAACATGAATCAATGTGAAATACTTGTCTCCTGTGAAAAAGAGGACAGAGAGAAAAAAGAATATAATGAGAACACAGTGTATTTCAAGGAAACAGATGTCTGATGCCACTGGCACATCCTCCTACCGGTTATCATTATAATTTCCCCTCTGTTTACAGCTTTGTCCTTCCAACACATCCACTCCTATGTTCTAGAAGCACCTGTTGCAGCTCAGCCCAGCCAAGTTCCAGAAAAACAGCCAACATACCTGCCTTTCCTCTGTCATCCACGGGCCAAGAAAACTCACTCAGGAAGTGGGAGGAATTGTCCAACAAAAAGAGCAAAGCAGCCTAATAAGTGAAATTACAAATACCCTAGAACACGTAAATCACATGGGGCCACTGCCCAGATGCAGGCTGAAAGAAGACAGCATAAAAGTAGCACCGATACTGATCACAAGAAGCTCTAATGCCAGACAAACCATTGTCTCATCAGCGATCAAATACTCTGGGTATTTTGCATGACTGGGACCTGACCCAGAGAGGCACCTATTAATCCATCTCACGAAATACCCATTACTGCACAGAGACACAGCCCCAAAAAAGCACAGACAGAGCACTCATTTTCTTACTAAAATTCAGTCATGCTGGCTAACACAGACTAGTTTATCAGAAGAACTCTCAAGAGGATAATAAAAGGGTGAGGGAGGTATGCAGTCATCATACAGTCCTAAAAGGCGCTGAAGCCAACCAACACAGGTGGAATTGCCTACAGTATACAGATTCGCTCTACAGCACTTCCCTATGTCAACACGTTGCCACCGCCCCAGTGTGCAGCTCTAACCAAGAACCGGATTTTATCTGGAATGTTTAGAAACAGCCAAATAGGAAAGGGGAACAGATGACACGTGGAACAGCTGTTAAAAACAAAAAAATAGCTGTAGTGCTTGGGAAGATAACATGAGGAACCAATTTCACATGAGACACAACCAGCTGGGAAACACTCCGGGAAGGTCTAAAGTTTTGCCCCGGAAGAAGCATTGCAGACAAAAGTTTCCAGAACAATTCTCAGCACCAAATAGGTTTGGCTATCCAGAAACCAAGCACACTTCAATGGTTGAGTGCTGCCTAGAAACACAGGATAACAGGAATCCAGCTGAAAGCCTCAGATTTGAGTGCTTCACCCAGATACCATGGGCTGAATTCAGTCTCTTCCACACTACCAAAGCAGATTGCTCCAAGAGACCTTTAATCAGATATATCTTGGACAGTGTTGGATCACATAATATTAAATCATAATGTTAATAGATGTTTGGCCCCACAAATCCAGTCACTGAATTTCAGCACATGTAGATATTTTATACCTGTGGAAGACAGCACAGCTCAGAGATGAGTCATTTGCTACATGAGTGTTCAAAATAATCATGTGAAGACAAGATAACAGTTAAGAAAATTTCTAACGTATTCTGACTGTATGAAAGAAATTCCAGTCTCTGATGCATTTATTTTTATGATTAGCCGAAATTCATCCCCAGGGAGTCATTGTGATCATAGTTTAAAATTCACCCTCTTCCTCCTAGGCTCCCATTAGTTTTTGAGAAATTTAAACCTAACACACCAAAATCAGCAATTAAGCAGACATGTTAGCTATAAAGAATTTCTTGTAATACACTGGGCTAGGAGATGGGACCATCATGCAACAAATTTGACACCAGCCTAAATAATATTAAATCCTAGTCCCAGGAATAAGCTAAATTCCTGAGATCCTGGCTCAGCTCCTTCTTCAATGTTTCCAGTATTTCAACAGTTCTCAAATTCCATTTTTGCAAGAAACACAGATCTTCAGATTTATAGTCCATTTACCCGTTTTTCCTTGGGAAGTGTCTCCGGAAGTAGGAAGAAGATGAATATTAGATCAGCCACAGCAAACATGACTGCTAACAATGCTGAACGAAGATAGAAGACTTCTCCTTTCTCTGTCTCCATGGCTAGGTAAGCTCCAATCATGGGACCAAGGGTAAAACCAAGGGAGAAAGCAACACCAATCATTGCCTGCAGTGATACAATAAACACAGACATGAAGTTTCAGACACCAGTTTGTTCAGGTAGCTCAGTTCTAAAACAATTTGGATTTCCCAGCATTTACCTTAAAGAAATGCAACCAGATACAGAACGTAACGACCCTGAGGATGTAGGGAGCACACAGCAACAAGCATTAAGTGTGAAAAAAATGTTATTTCCAAATAACTGATTTTATTTTCTGTCTAGTCAGGAAAAGCGGCAGGAATAAACTGCAACGTGGTTATGAGTGAAAGGAAGTTGGGAAGGGAAACAATGATTCTCACCTCAGGGACTGCTCAGCCAGCAGACACTTCAGCCATGGGATAAACTTTTGTAGTGTAAAACTGGAGAAGGGAGGACAGCACCGTGGTAGGAATTCATAATGATGTCTACAGCTACTAAAATGCTTTGGCAATTTCTATATTTAGGAATTTATGTCTCATAGAGCAAACAAGCTGAGAGGCTTCCCAAAAACCTGAATTTAGCGCAGGTACTAAAGAGAATTTATTAAGTCACTGTGAAACCAGCATATAAGAAAAGAGGTAGAATCTGTACACACTGGATGGGAGCTTAAAAGAGCACCACTTTGAGTCATCATCCTCAGTGAGATGGCTTAAGAACATAACAGTGCAGGATCTGGCTCATTTTCTTTACAAGACACTCAAAGATGTAGACTCATTTATGCAGGATCCAAACAGGTGTCATCCCAGGACACGATCCTCCTGCTTTCCAGTCTATTTGACTATACCTATAGTACCACACTAAACAAGGCCAGGGCACACTTAGGTGTCACCTCACAGTCTCCAGTGTTGTTCCAGCCTCCCCAGCTAGCACTCTCCCAGGCAATGCCCCATCACAGTTTGGGAATAGCATCAGTCAGATGCTATTCTCTTCCCAGAAAGCAGATGAACATGCCTACTCCACTCTGAAAAAGAAGAGAGTATAGCCATATGGATGTAAGCCACGCTGTACTAAGCGACTTGCACTCAAGCCCTAAAAATAGGCCCTGACCCATTTTATTTACTAGTGCTATATGGCTATCCCGCTCCATAAATAAAAATATATTTTGGCTCACCGAGACTATAATAAATTGCTTGGAAAATTAATTAGCTATTACTGTGAAATCTAAAGCTTTCCCCTCCCAAGAAGCAGCTGTTCCCCATAGTGGCTTATAACAATCTGTTAGTAGAAGTTTGGGTCCCTAAGGTTTTTATAAGATAAAAGATTTAACTGGTAATTCACAGGCAAAGTTCAGCCCGCAGAGTGTTTCCATGTGGTTCACTGCCTTCTGGAAGAGGACAGGGCAGCTCTTCATACTATTTGCTGCTCAGTCAGCCAAATGCCATATCCTTTACCCACTGAGCTCAGATCCCGAAGCCAGTACAGCACCCAAGGAAGTCAGGAGACACACAGTGCTGTGCAGTGCTGCTGTGCTTCCACAGTTTGGGAAGGTGAGAAGAACGGGGTGTCCTATAACTGGGTTCCAGCTACCAAAATTGGACCATAAGACCTTTTGATTTCTAAGCTATTATAACGAGGACTACAGTTATCAGCAGGAGAAACAGTTAGAACACACAAGTAGTTTTTCCACCTCCAGGGCATTTGCATTTCACTTGTAGGTAAAAGTAATTGACAAGTCTGAGAGCTGACCAGCAAAACAATCTGGCATCTTTTCAGAAGCGAGGTAGTATATAAAGTCATGTTTTGATCAATGAATACACACCTGAGGAAGACATTCTGAGCACCTGAAATCAATTAAAAAAATACCCAGCAAACCCAAACATATACCCCACACATGTAACTCACCATGCCCTTGCTCCGTGCTTTTGGAGAGTTCAAGTCAGCGATTATAGCTGTGGAGAGGCTGACATTCCCTTTGCTTATTCCACCTACAATCCTGGAGAGAAGAAAAACGCTGAAAGTCCTAGAGGCAGCCCATAGTGCGTATGATGTTATCAAACCCATCTGCAAAAGCAAGAAAGGGTTCTTTATAAAGTAGAGCAAAGTTGATCTCATTTCCACACATTTTCAGCTAAATATTTTATTGTGTTGTTTTGTTGTTTTTTTTTAACAGTTAGTAAAAAAAAAAAAAAGGTGTAATAAATGTCTGAATATACTGATACCGCAGTATGTCCTGGACAAGTGATATAAAAGAAGTAGAAACAAGTCCATAAAAGCTGCATATAAATGTGAGATTACTAACAAAATTAGAAGAGTAATGAAAGTTCAAAGGGAGCTAAATCAGTCCTGGACAGAAAAACACTTTTGTACGTCCTGCTCCACTTGTCTTCAACTTCAAGTTCAAGAGAACTGTGAGTTCAAAATAAGAATAATTCACACTTCTGGCCTTTAAATTTCATAATCAATCATAAGCACATGCGCTTATTTAGTTCCCTCTCCACAAGCTTACAGGATAGAGGGATTTGTGCACTATTTACTGCCACGTATATACTCACTTGGTCTGCACTGCTTCTGTAATTAGAACCCCACACTCTGACCAGCAACAGAGAAAACTTTAATTTAGAGAATGTTAATGTTCCTAAGAAACACATCTTATGCTCTTGTACACCACTTCCTAATCAACAATCCCCAGGCTCTGTGAAACAGGTCATGAAGTGATCAGCCCTCATTAGTCACTTGGGGAACTAAAATATATAGGGATTAAGGCTAACATTTGTAAACAGAGCATCTGAAGTCATACTCCCGTACATAGGGGAAAGGGATCTTGGAAAATCCCAGCAAAAGATAGGTATTTTGGTGCTTCCTTGTACAAATCTGGATCTGGGAAGCTCAGCTTAAGTACTTGCATTTGGAAGTGTGGCCAAGTGACTTGGCAAGAAGCAGCGAACAATCATCAGACCTAGAACGTTAAATTTCCCAATCCATTGTGCTAACCACAAGACCACAGTGCCTTCAACTGCATATTGAGATGGCATGACTAAAATCCGCATGAGACACATACCACTGTCATCAAGATGACAGGTCTTCTGCCCAAGCAGTCTGACACAGCGCCAGTGAGGGGAGAGGAGAAAAACTGTAGGATGGAAAAGATTGAGCCGATCAGACCTAAAAGAAAAAAAATAAACTGTTAGACTTGCTGCCTTTGTCTTAAATACAGACAACCTATTCCAGACCTACCACTCCATCACGTCCTTTAAAAGTACACAATTTGATGTAAACCAACACCTATAAGTAACGGCATTGTCTCTGAAACTAAGCCACCCTCAAAACACCAATCTTGCATTGTTAGTTAACTGAGGTGGCAAATACAGACAGACCAGAGTAACAGGCATAAACTGGATGATTCGCTGGTTACTTAACTGGTGAGAAAGGGTTTGAAACTCACTGGTTATATGGAATGCTGATTCTTCAATGCTTCCCCAACTGACTACATAAATTTTCTGTTCTTAAAGCAGCGATAAGGCAGCTTTAATAGTCACAGTTCTTTTAAGATATTTTTTGATGGTTTGAACCTGATTCTGTCACACTTAATTAGCTTTTCTTTCCTTCTTATCATAGAAAGGAGGACATAAGCACTGCTGCTAGTGAGACACCCTATGAGGTACGAGTGATTCCAACAGACTCCAAGAGCCTTTTGAAATCTGCCTCCAGCTTCTGTGATCTTTAATTCCTCTTTTCTCTTGCCATTTCTAGCTTCAACACTTATTAATTTGCACTACACTCTCAACAAACAGGCAAAAAAATGCCTTGCTGTCACAGTTTTTCTTTAAAGGAAAAACTGCCTTATGCATCTCAGATCATTCAGCTATCAAACCTTTAAAAGGCAGAGGAGAGACAGACCAGAAGTTCTGCTCCCATCAATTCTAAGGGAGGCAGAATATTGATACTGAATACCTTCGGGAGAACAGATGCTTAGCATTGTTCAAAAGCCCAAAAAGCTGTAAAAAATCATAGAATAGTTTGGGTTGGAAGGGACCTTTAAAGGTTATCTAGTCCAACCCTCCTGCTATAAGCAGGGATATCTTCAACTCGATCAGGTTTCTCAGAGCCCCACTCAACCTGACCTTGAATGTTTACAGGGATGGGGCAACTACCACCTCTCTGAGCAACCTGTGCCAGTGTTTCACCACCCTCATCATAAAAAATTTCTTCCTTATATCTAGTCTGAATCTACCCTCCTTTAGTTTAAAATCATTACCACTTGTCCTATTGCAACAGGCCCTACTAAAATGTCTGTCCTGACCTTTCCTATAGGCACTCTTTAAGTACTGAAACGCCACAATAAGGTCTCCCTGGAGGCTTCTCTTCTCCAGGCTGAACAACCCCAACCTGTCCTCATAGGATCATTTTTGTGGCCCTCCTCTGGACCCGCTCCAACAGGTCCATGTCATTCCTACAATGGGTGTTCCAGAGCTGGATGCAGTACTCCAGGTGGGGTCTCACCAGAGTGGAGCAGAAGGGGAGAACCACCTCCCTTGACCTGCTGGTCACAATCTTATAGATTGGTACACTGGCAGTTTATGTTAATGAGAGACAAGTTTTCCTCCTTGTACTTCTTAGCACTGTAAAAATACCCAGATACGCCACCAAACATGTCATAGCCAGGGAGCAGCAAAAGCAGAGCTGTTCCACACAGGGGTACGAGCAAGGAGCTGAGGGTGACCACAACACTGGCAGTGCCCTCACCAACCAGGCTGCAGTCTCACACTATCTGGATGGGCTGTACAGAGCAGGGTGCCACTAGTAGGATCCATTGACAGTCCCTGATAAGGCAAGGATTATACATCAGGTCCATCCAGGGAGTCCTGTCAGGACCAACAACAGACAGGGTCAGAGAAAGGAGTGGAAACAAGACTACAACGTAGGTTCATTCAGGAGATAAGACACCTGCAACGTAGGTCCAAGGTCCATCCAAGAGACAGGGCCATAGACAGCCCTATAGACAGGGCCATACCTACAATACATCTCAGGTAAGGCCCAGGCCTGAGCTGAAATACAGCTCCTGAGCCACTGGGCAGAAAGCATGTGGGTGAAGGCTCTTCACTGCAACTAAGTATAGGTGCCCTCAGGGCCTTGACAAGGGCAGGGAAGGTTTCTGCGCTGAAAAGGTTGCAGTCTAAGCAAAGATGGAAAAGAGCAGAATACATCCTGCACTGAGAGAAGCAACAAGATGATCTTGCAAGTATCTTTCCAATCCTATGCTCCTTGTTGCATATGAAGGCAATGAAGGAATGCAGGCCACAGGAAGACTGCAGTGGCTGCTGCTTAACATTAGAAGTATAATGAACCTTTATACTATAACCATTTAAGATGCAATCAGACAAGATGGACTGAGACAGGAGCTGGCTACAACTAAGATGGCTTGTCCATCTTCCCCTACTTCTGCAGCCTTGGTCAACTCTCCAGTGAGCTAATTCAACTCAGTCTGGCAGAAAACTAATCCAGGAAAAAAGAAAAGGGAAAAAAAAGTTTTCTGCTGGTTTAGCAAATTAAATGATTTTGACAATTAAATGAATTAAAGAAAAGCTGTAGTGAAAGACAGCAGGAGAGATGGAGTCAAATGTGACAGATATCAGGTTAATTCAGCCACCTTGTCTGCATCCTTACTGCCTGTGGCTGCTAGGTAACTAGTGAACACTCCCATCACTACCCAATACTGCTTCTAAATACTTTTCTCTCAGTACTTTTCTCCCAGAGATAAAACAGCAAGAGATACCAGCTTCTTTTCTGAGACTATTTTATTTGCATGTTCCAGTTAGATGCTGTATTTTTTCAAAGGGCAAAAGAGTCAGATGGACTACTCTGGAAGGAGCAAGGAGATTTCTCCTTCCCCTTGAAAGCAACTGAACCAAGCCCTCCCAAGAGTACAGGACACAGCAGGTAGAAGTTGGACACAATTCTGAGCTCCCAGCCTCTTGTTTAGAGTCTGAGATAGAGAGAGAAGGAATAAGAAGGCATGCAGTCAGGCCTCAGAAAGCAGTTTCTGAGGGATTAAAGAAAACTGCTTCCTACCATTCAAAGCCAGTTATCTGACTGAAAACGAACACAGAAACAACAACATGCCTGCAAGGACACTGTGGGAAACAGGAAAATTGTTTATAAACTTTCTAATGTCTGTTAAACCCCAGAAACCTACGTTAAATAGTAACAGTACATTCACACATATTCTGATAAAAGTTTTGCCTTTTTTTTTTTTTAAGTTTAAAAGCCTTTTGCTTATCTTGGGGGAGGCCTTGGCTCACTAAAAGGAGAGGGTCTAGATATTTCCAATTAAAATTAAATCAGACACCCTCACATCTTCATACTCTGAAATTCCAGTTTCCTCATGACTCTCTAGATTGCAAGGAGCCAAAAGAGCCTCTGATATGTAACATGACATATGTTGCTGAGTTTCCTGCACTACTGCTGCTGGAGCTCACCCACACCAGTGTCCTAGTGACAGCAAATGCTTCTGGACCCTGAAAGTCAGCAGCTCTACTGCTTTTAATAGGACTAATGAGATTTAGAAGCAGTGCTGCACTATAGCTGCCCAGTGGGAAGGCAAGACTTTAACTCACAAGCTTCTAATTCCAGTGTTTCCTACTGATTGACCTCCAACCACGTGCAGATCAATTGTGAAGGAAAAGTAATTTCTGTGACTGTGCAAGGTCTAGCACAGCAGGGTCCTGACCCTCAGCTCGCAGTCTGACAATAAGGAACAGCAGGCCTGTAACAATCTGTAGAACAAATTGGGCAAGATCGTAGGATAATTCAGGTTAAAAGGGACCTCTGGAAGACACCTACTCCAACCCCCTGCTCACAGGGTCAGCTACGAGGTTAGACCAGGTTGTTCAGGGTTTCATCAAGTCAGGGTTTGACAGCCTCTGATGATGGAGACTACAAAACCTCTCTGGGCAATCTGTTCCACTGGCCACCCTCACTGTGAAAAAGTTCCTCCTTATTTCTAGTCTGAACCTCCCCTGCTTCTGCTTATGCTTGTTGCCTCTCCTTCTCCCACCACGAAGCAGTGAAATGCCTCACTGTCGTCTTGATAATGTCCCCACAGGTACTGGAAGGGTGCTAATAGCTCCAGGCTGAACAAGCCAAGGCTCCCCACACTCTTTGTCTTCCTGGCCCTCTGCTGAACTTGTTGCAGTTTATGAATGTTTTCTTGTACTGGGAGGCCAAAACTGGATGCAATGCTCTAGATATGGTCTAACAAGTGCTGAGTAGAGGGGGACGATTGCTTCCCCTAATCTGCTGGCTCTGTTCCTGTTTGTACAGCCCAGGTGCTGTTGGTGCTTTTGCTGCCAGGGCTGGATCATGCTCAGCTTGCTGCTCACCAGGATCTCCAGGGCCTTTATCGCAGAGCTGCTCCCCGCCAGTCAGTATCGCTGCAAGGGACTACTTCTTCCCAGTGGCAGGACTTCACATTTGTCCATACTTAATTTCAGAAGGTTCCTCTTGGCCTATTCCTCCTGTCTGTCTAGTTGTCTCCAAATGACAGAGATGGGGCTGTCCAACTCTTTATTACTATCAGTGTAGTGAAAACAAAATCATTTATAGCCTACTGTAAGAGGTATTTTCTGTGTTATTTAAGTCTAAATCTAGTAACAGGCACTTATGCATTTTATATTTCTTGTAATTTTTCTCATCGTTCATCATTCCTCACATCAACACTGTAAATAACTTGAAAACAATGCACTACTTTTGGGCGGGGGGGTGTCCGTTAGCTTGTTTTTTTAATTTCCATACCTCCAAACAAGACGCTGTTGTACTTCCGCTCTGGAGGCATCCCAACCATGACTGCAAACCAGTCCACACCACGTTGCAATGACAAATAGAATCCATCCTGCAAAACAGATAGCTAGGAAACAGAAGCAGGTATACAGTTTCTCTGCTTTATTTTCAAAGATTTTTATTTTCATCAGAGCTTAGCAAACTAGAGTCAATGTTAGATGATTCCTTCCCTCTTCCTCGTGAAAATGTCCTGGTTGATCAGTTGTCACAGGCTAAAAATAGCTTAAATTGTGAATGCCAACAGGCAGCAGATAATTGGGTGTATATGTTTGAGTGAGGGAATATCTGAATTTGAACTTTTTTAAACCATCAGGCCTGTTAATTGCTAAAGCCCGAACTAAACAAGAGTGGTATGTCCTGAATCCTTCAATTAATAAAGCAACATGAGACACGCCCTATGCCCCTGCACCTACACTATTCAGACTGGGAGAACAAGGGGCTTGAAGGTCCAGAAAGAAAAGGTAGTGCAAAAAAGAATGGTTCCTGAAAAGAGGAGGAGGACTTGAAAAGAAGAAGCGGGCCCTGAAAAGGTGAAGATCTTGGCTATAGGAAATACACTGGAAGTGGAGGAAGATCCCGGAGATCAGAACCCACGATAAAGGTTAGAGACAAGGTTGTAAGAAAGACAAAGGCTACAGCTGCAGTTGGAGTAGGATTAGAAAGGGGCAAGATAAAGGTGCGGGCTGCAAAAGTAATTCTCCCCTGACAACATCTTCATCTTATCCAGTAACACCTGAGAATGGTAACTGTGAGCAGCTGCAGAGCAGGGAATTACATACACAGTATGTAATTACGGTATTACATACACAGCTTTCTGCCCTGTGTTCCCACACCAGCAGCCAGCTCCCTGCTAAGAATGGAAGTTGAGACCTATTGAACATGATGTTGGAGGTTGGAGCAAGAAAGTGTGTGAAAGATTCAAGTAGGGTTAAAGCTCTTATCTCTTTGGTTCTTATAAACCCCAGCGTGCAGATCCATTATGGATTGTCTTGACTCTGTCTCAGCAGTAACGTCAGTGTAAGTCACAAATGCACTGGTAATAACAAGGACCAGCCCCTAAGAAATACCTGAATTTTCCCCCAAACAAATCCCTCGTTTTAATGAAAAAGCAAGAGGGAAGAGTCTCATGCAAGTTCCCAAATTCTGTTCATGAACCATTTAAGTGGGCTGGATATTATTATTCTGCCTACAGTTATTTGGTTTGTCCCAAGGCAAGGGATTTTTCTTCCATCCTTTCCTAAAGGTCTCATACCTAACATTTTCAGCAGGCTGACTTTCTCCGCTTACCTCAGTCTGGCTGTAATAATCAAGGATAGAAGGAAACAGTGGCAAGATGAGAGCGAATCCCAACAAGTCGATGAAGAGTGCCAGGAAGACGATTGTAATAACACGACTGCAGTTCTGTTCTTGCTTGTCATTGATGGAGCTGCTGCTGGTTTCTCTCTCTCGCAAGGCCATGTTCCCAGGTGCTCTGTTTCTAAAAAGTTACATTTATATCCAGTCAACAGGAAGCGTTTTGCAGGCCTTTCATAAGAGTATCTTGCTGATTCATTCTCGCTCTCTACAGACTTCACAAAAATAAATAAAAGCTATGGCTATATTAAGCTACCTGGTTTTCAAGGGAACAGGAACCTCAACTCTCTAGTCTAGCTCAGCACCAAGTTTTCTCACGTCAAGAACAGGAGGCTACAAGGGCACTAAGATAACCAACTATTATAGGAGCATCTCAAATAAAACACAGAACTAAAGAGCCCTTGAAGTTTGTTAACATTTGAGCAATGCTAATACAACTTTCCCAAATGTTTTCAACTCAGCATTACAATAAAATAGATAAGAAAGGGCACTCTTGTTTTGAATATCCACGTTCAAGTAACTAATACATTCTTTATGCCTTCACTGCATACTAGAAATGACTAAAGCAATAGCGATTAAAAAAAGAAATAAGGTAGACTTCCTAACTATTGCAGGAATGCTGTCTTCAAGATAAATCCTGAAGAGCAACAGCAACTCAAGAAACAACACAATAAAATTTTGAAATTTTTTTTCTTTCTCTGGATAACAGCCACTGATAGGCTATATGAGTTGGGGCACCAAGTGATTAAGGCAGCATTTTAGTTTGCCAGAAATATCAGAACTATCAACTTTCTTTGATAATTCTCCAAAACCGTATTAAAGATGGAGGCTGGCCACATCATGTTCAGTATTTAACAAATAAAGAAGTCAGTCCGTATCCTGAAAAAAAATCTGTTTCAACAGATCTCAAAATCAAGAATACACAAACCATGAAACTGCAAACTTCAGACTTTTAAAACATTACAGCGTATCTCAGTCATAAACCAAACAAGTTTGCAGTCCGTTACTGCAGAAATTCCTGAATGTTTGTTGCACTAAAATAGTAAAAAAGGAGACAAAACTTCATACAAAGTCAATCAATGCCAAAATATCCACTGACTTTGATGAGTCAGGATTGAAAAAACCTGAGCAATTCTTAATATAAATTCTATTCCAGACAAGACATACGGTATTACATACACAGAGCACTTATACATATAACATCATATTACACTAATTGAAGACCGTAACTCTTTGTTATGCTCAGCAATAAATATTATTGTGACATTTCTTTACCTGTGGATTCAGTTTACTAGTACTGAAGAATTATTAAAGTTCAAACACTATGAGGCAAACATGGAAGGGGGCCACCTGCAATCCATTTATTAAATTCTTGGCATAATGCTCCTAAAGCTGACAGTGAAGACAGTAGTTTGGTTATGTTCAGAATCCTTTTATTTAAAATGGTAAGTTATCTCCACTACAAATATTTAGCATTATTTATTTGCCCAAATGACATATGAGCATCTGAAGCCAAAACAACCATTCCTTTAGGCAAATCCTCCCTGGCCCTAGGTCTATCCAGCCAACAATTGAGAGATGGGTTCATTGTGGCAGATTCTATCTTGTTTTTCCTCCCAATTTGTTTATTCATCCACTGAACTGTATGACCAAGCTGAACTTTATTCCAGGGTTACTTACACAGAGTAACATCCTTTACCCTTTACCTTCAGGGCCATTTCAGCTTGCGTGTTTCTTGAACCTATTGATGCTCACACTGACCTTTCATTCAGCTCCACTTTCGGCTTACGCAATATCCCAAGGTACTACACATACATGCCTTTGTGCTCCATCAGTTTTGTTGTTCAACCCTCTCCATATTTTTTTGCTAGGCAGGAAACCACCAAACGTTTTATAGTTCCTGGCATCCCATCAGCAAAAAAAAAAAAAAAAAAAAAAAAAAA